>VZTJ01001128.1:83250-227153 GCA_013397795.1 Orthonyx spaldingii | reverse complement strand
AAGGGAAGGGAAGGGAAGGGAAGGGAAGGGAAGGGAAGGGAAGGGAAGGGAATGCTGTATGGGGCCCAGTGTTGGTTTAATAAGCTTAAATATCTAGATAGGGAAGAAAAGCCAGTTTGACACAATTACGAGATTTTTGCCCCCATACAGGCAACATAATTTTGCATGCTGTCTGCATTTTCAAAGTCTTTGTGGCCAGATCACCAGATTAATTGGACTGGCTTTCCACATACCCGTGGCATATACTGCAATCTTCTATGCTTAAGTAAGTAGAGTATCAGTTTAATTGTTTCTTAAAGCAGAAGGTTAAAAAGAAAAAAAGACAGCTCACAAGGGCAAGATAAATCCTCACTTACTTATCTCCTTTAATAAGAGACTTCATTTCCAGCCATAATGTGAGCAGGCAAAGACGTAAATTTTTCTCCCATGTGGCAGCATGAAATTGCTGTGACTTGCAATCTAATAGAAGAGGAATTGCACAAGCTTACATATGCATATTTATGTCTTCAATTTGACTCGGATGAGAAAAACACCTCATCTTGAGCAACAAGATAACTTCTGGGGAGAAAAATCTTGAGCAACAAGGTAACTTATGGGGAGAAAAACATCCCTGCTGGTGGGATCTTGACCATTTTTCTGGAGAATTGATGCTCTACAAAAAATAAAAAATAATAATAATTTAAGTAAAAAATAAAGGCTCAGCAATTGATGCTAAGTTGGAGATTCGCCAAGACCAAAAGCAGCAGTACGCCTGGCACTATCACTTTATGGGACCGTGGCCTTGAAGTCAGTGGTCAAAGCAACATTTAACTATTTAACTACAGAACACGCAAAGCTCACCTCGAAAGCCGTCAACTCCATCCCAAGCAGGGATGTACGGCTCCACAGAGCCGAGTCCTGTGCTGACACCCGGTGGCTTTACACAAAATAACATCAGGCTCAGGAGGCAGCGAGGGACACCTCACCAGTGCAGCACCTCCAGAGACCCCTGCCCGGTCATGCACAGAGGGCAGATTTTGCAAATGCAGTCAGCAGTCCTTGCCCATCCAACAACAGAGATGCTGCAGACAGAAGGGTGGACATACAGACTTGAGGTAACTGTCAGCTTATACTGTAAGGTGAGATTTTTAAGAAGTTAATGACAGTAAGCTGAAAAATTAATGATTTTTCTGGATTTCCTCCAATGTGATAAAGCCATTCAGGGAGATAAATTTGAGTCACATAAAGCCCAACATATGTTGTCATACCCTTAATGAAGTGAGTTTACCATTCTCAGCATGATACAGAGTGGAATGAATGGTAAGAGCTAATAAAATAAATAATGTCCTGGGGTAGCAAAGAATCCAGCACTGGAAGGACTAAGATATAAAATTTGGTTATTTGAGATATTACTGAAGACTCACTAACCCAAAAGCAAAAGAAAGTTTGTTCTGTGCTGCTCTGGAAAATTAATACATTAAATTCTAGTTCAGTATCCCTTTTAAACACAGAATAAAGATTAGTAAGCCCTTATTTGAAGTGAAATTTCAGTGCAAGAAAATAAAAATTAATCACGGAAAAGAAAAACACAGTAAGTAGGAAAGTAATATTTATTCTTATATTTCAAGTCAAAATTTTAATAATTGCCTCTAACTGAATTCAAATAATGACTGACATGGTACTGCACAAAACCCCATATCAAGTTAGAGAATTATGACACTTGTTCTCATGGACATATCCCACCAAGATATGTGTTACCAAGTCCCTCATCTGCACTGATGTATGATATGTTATCTGTACAGAGAGCTGGCAACACGGAGATCATGGACTTAACAGAATCTATTTATAAATTGTCATGTGCAAAGGAAAACATAAATATGTTTGCAGTTTTGTGTCAGTGAAGAAGACTAGACTGGACAAATGCATAGCCAGTTGAAAGAAAAGTCTTTAAAAACAAGGACCCATGTGAAAAGGAGCTACTAATGGCATTTATATATCTCACCTTTGCTGACTAATTTTGAAGTGAAGGGGGAAACCCAACTAGCTTCCAAACTATTTCTCTTATAGTAGAACCAGCAAATTAAGCTTTCTGTATACAAATACCAAAACCATATCAGAGAGATAAGTGGAAATGAAGACTGTTCACAACCTAGGGTGATGCTTGTAGGTACTGCTGCGAACTCTGAGTCTGCTGTTAGCAATAAGCTAGAATTTTACGCTGTTCTGGGGGTTTTTGTTGCTTGTTGGGGTTTTTTTCCTAACTCTTTAAATAAATACTTGACCTCAAAAGACCTTAAGAACTGTTACATGAAGTTTTTCCTTCAGCAGTGTTCAAACCTATCTGGATCTGGGAGAGGACGTGTACCAAGCAAAGATGAAAATGCTTGCTGTCTCACTTCATACCTCTGTAGAGGCAGCAGATTCAAACACTACGTGTGATCATTATGTAACCATTTAGCAACATGTCCTTCTGTGCTTAGGGAGCCCCTTCTCTAAACTCAGACTCACAACCTGGCAATGTGGGGGCTTTGCTTGGACAACATTAGGCCTGGAAGATCTGTTAAGCACAAATCAGTACTTCTCTTTTAAGAAGGAAAAGGAATAAACAACCTACAAGTCGGGGGAATCTTTGGTATAATACATGCTGGGGGCAATAGGTTCCTACATCTTTTCTCACCCTCTTGTAATATCACAGGTTTGTCATTTGCAGTCTCAGAGGCCATCACAAAACAACTTTGTCACCTGCAGCAATTTTGGAGGCATCAAATAAAGGAAGAACTGTCTAGATTTCTCAGGTATGGAACAATTATTCAGAAAAGATTAAGGAAATTCGAAGTCCAATGATCAACCACATTTCTTTGAGGAAACATTGCCAGTGATACACAAATGACTTTCCAT
Organism: Orthonyx spaldingii; assembly: GCA_013397795.1. Classification (NCBI taxonomy): domain Eukaryota; kingdom Metazoa; phylum Chordata; class Aves; order Passeriformes; family Orthonychidae; genus Orthonyx; species Orthonyx spaldingii. Next base: position 224,276 of record VZTJ01001128.1, on the reverse strand, counting down.
TCTCAAATCTTTACCAATTTTCTCATGCCAGCACCCAAGCAATGTAAACATAAAACTAGAATTTGACCTTCAATAGAAATGCCAGAAGCTCTGGAGATCAGAGCAAACTTTTGTAAGCAGAATGAGTGCAGCCCAGTATATCAACACACTCTTCTCATAATTTTCCATTCTTTTTAGTAAGATATACTTAGCCTTTCTGGTGTAAAATTGTTACTTGCAACCATTGTTCATCCACCAGAAACAAAGCACCCACCTGTTATTTAAAACTGGAGGAACAGGAGTACTTAGGTATCTTCAATCTGGTGAAATCAATGCTAGTTCAGTTCCTATACACTCTTGTGAGTCTGACTTCCATCTCATTTCTCCTTTCATCCAAAGCCGACTATGAAATTTGGTTCAAAGGGATAAAAATGTGACAGACATTTCTGATCTGGATGACAGTGGAAGAACTCAATCTCTACAGAAAATCAGAAGTTTTAGGCATTCCCAGGAGTTTGACAACCAGGGTAGACCTGGTAGGTACTAACACTTGTCAGCTTGTCTGCCATACAAGAACATGCTTGATATGGAAATTTTATGAAAAGTTGTGCCAGATGTGGATATTCTTATGCTAAGCAACCTACTCACTCTATTCCTTTCTCAGTGTCAGCTCCAGGACAGCCACATCTTATAAATGAAAATAATACAGAAAAAAGTTCTATCAGCAAGAAGTATCTGTTTTTCTGCATATTCTTCAAGAGGAAGACAAGAAATGGGAGTCACATTTTCAAGACCACCTCATAGGAATTGAAATATATACCAGACACTTGAATTCCTATCTTCAAGAATTATTAGGCTGGGATACTTCTTCTGTATCAGAAACAGCCCTAAATAATTAGCACACTAAACATCTGACTCTTGGATATTCACTGGGTTGCATTAGTTGTATTGAGGGCAATAACAAAGTTCTGTCAAGCAACAGGAAAGTACAATAACAGAGATGAGTATAATAACAGTGTCAGAGTGTACACTCAGGCCTTCAGAGTTGACCTTTCAGGCTGCAGGCAGAAAACTTAGACTAGTCTAAGACTTCTGCCTTGTGCTCTTCACCTTCTCTGTTACTGTCTGACATGCAGCCAGTGCATTTCAATACAGTCCTACTATCTCACAGAAATAACATGCAGAATAAGAAAAGTTGTGCTGCAAGAGAGAGAGCTGCTGAGGAAGAAAATGGACTTTGTGGAAGGCTTAACAACAGAACTTGAAACAGGATGAGCTCACAGATAACCTGGGGTCTCAGAATCTGTCAGGATTAATGCCTGAGCTGCAGCAGCATGATACTTGCAATATCAGTTCTTTGCTTGAGTCATGGAAAGGTACAGCCCACCACCTGTTCTTTCCTTTGATACATTAAATGTTAAGAAAATAAGATTTATACGTTGGAATTACCTAAGAACAGTAAGAACACAGGTAAAGAATAAAATCACTCACAGATTTTCTATTGCCAAAGTTCTAGTCATAAGTTAGTGCAACTCATCAAAAGTAATACTAAAGCAGTGAAAAGGAAAAATTATGGCAAGTTTCCCACTTTCTCTGTATTTCCACAGGAAATGTAGTTCTGTGCAATTCCAGGTAGAAGGAAAAGAAAAAACTGAACAGCTTTAGAATACCTAAGAGGACAAAAGAGCTCCTTGATTCACTGAAGTAAGGGAGGAAAATCTTTTATCTTTGTATCAAAAAAGAGCCTATTCAAAGGAGTTGGTTCTTAATTAGGCTCTGCTATTTAATCAAATTATGACTCTATTTTCAGATTTTGTGAATCTCTTACATGGGTCTCTCACAGTTTGATGAAGCTACTCAAGTTCTAGGAAGGAGAACCAACCTGTCATGTCTGAACCTTTGTAGTTTCCAGCTGTGGCTGTGTCTGGAAAGGGTGATGCACAGCACTGCTAGTCAATTTTTCTATTTACTTCATGTCAGAAATGTAATGTTTTCAGGGTTTTGTGGTTTTTGGGCTTTTTAGGAGTTTTGTGTGTGTGTGTGTGTGTGATGAGTTTTGTTGGTTGGTTGGGTTTGGAATTTGTTTGTTTCTTGTTTGTTTCTTCTTTTGATTTTTTTTTATTTTAAAGAAAACCTGAAAATGTTAGTGAAAACCAAAATTACTGAAATGTTCTTTTTAATTGTTTTGCTCCTACATAAACATTCCTATTAGTATCTTATGCCGAAATATCTGTTTCAGCTAATTTCCTACTTTTTATCAGAAAAAAAAAGTGAACAGTAAAGTTTTTGAAGAAGTTATAATGAATTGCTTAGAACTTCAAGGTGTTTCCTGTACAAGCTGAAACTTGTAAATGGCTGTCAAGTTCTTTTTTCCTGATTTCACAGACAGTTCTCTTTGTTAATGTCCAGTCTTAATGGTAATTAGTGTTTTTCCTTCCAGATATTTTTACACAGAAGTTCTGTATTACTTCTGGATCCCCCCTGCACAGCCAGGGTATCTGGTAGAATTGTCTAACTCTTGTGATGTATTGATTAAAAAGTATAGGGTAGTTAGCCAAAGACAGCCTTTGATCTCTTGCTCTACCAGCTGCCTACAAAACAACTTTACTTTGCCAGTAGGTTGCCAAGTGATTTATCAAGAATTATTTCAGTATTGCATCAAAAACATAGGAATGCACAAAGTTAACCGCTATTTCTATGACAGATACTTTTACAGTAAGGTTTCTGTCCCTTAGATTGGAAAAATATTTAAAACTCTTTTTAGCTAGGAAAAATTCACTTCCATAATACAATAAGGGCTGGAAAAACAATTAAAATCCACTGTAAGAAGCAGGGTGGAGAGGATTTTAAAGAAAAATTTCAGCTAGATGTTCAACATTGAAATATCAACACAATATAGATATTTTCAGTCAATCAAAGCACAGAGATTTTGAAGGCTTTAAAAAGGCATATCTGGAAGTGCAGACAGAGAAATCAAATTGCTGAGCTATAATGGAGGCTGAGAATAGAGAGATCAGAAAGCAAGGTGGCTGGAAAATACAGTGCTGAGCAGACACTGCATTTCCTGGCCTCATGTCCTCACAACAGTTCTGCAGTGCCTGTCAGTACCTAGAAATGTAATTATTGCTGAGAAGACACTTTATTTTTTCTGGGAATTGAATCACACATTATTCAGTCAGCAATATTTCAAAGACTAGCTTGACAAAAATCACTGCTGAGATAATATCAACCAAGAAGTAGTGATCCTCCTACAACATTGATGCTTTTGGAAAACGAGAAAGAACATGGATATTTTCCGCAAGCCATCTGAGCTTTTAGCATTATAATTACTAGAAAATATTTTCTGTAAACAGCAACGTATTCAGATTAATAAAGTTCTAATCAACAAAATTACTATGTTTTGATTTTGGAAGAAAGAAGTAAATATTCAAAGGGATTCATCATTGGTGATGAGATCCTCCCTCCAAAGCACTGCCTCAATTTTATGCAGCCTGTGAAAATAAATGTTTTCTCTGGGGTCCTAAAATGTCTATGACATGAATGACTTCACTGCAGCTTATTCCCTAAATATCAGACAAACCTAGCACGAGGTGTCCTGCAAAAAATAGCACCATTTTTCTATGGGACAAATGTCCATTACATTCCAACAGTTTTTTCAGGCACACAAACACCTTAGTAGTGGTCTCGTCTTTTCTGCATACTTAACATCTTTTTTTTCCCATGGGATTTATACCTCAGAACAATGGCAAAAGAAAGTACATGTACAAAAAGCACCAGTTTCATGGCAAGATACTTGCTTTCCTTTTACCCATCCACTTTTCCTCATCAGTTGTCACTCCTAACGCTAAACACCTTGGTTTGTGACTTTGGAATGCATTTGCCTCCAACTAAAACAAGTAACCAGAAACATGGAAGAGTGCTGCGGTTCAAATGTTAAAAGATGTTGACACAGCCATCACGGAAAATAAGATTGCCCAGGAGAAACCTGAATTTCTTAAGATGTGATTGGGATAAGGAATGAGAGGTGGTCATACTATGGTAAAAGGCCATCTTGAAATCTGTCATTAAATTACTTTTTTTGGGAGTCAGCAAATATATTAGCATCAAATACATTAGCATGATTTCATCCTTCAGAGACCTATAACAGAAGAAATTCCTTCTTTATGAAGAACAACACACTATCCAACATAAAAATCTTTATCCAGGCCCTGATTGTTTCAATCTGTGAGATTCTCACAGGAAAAGAGTAGCTATTCAGTCGACATGGTGAAAAAAAGTGTTCAGTGATGCTTCTTGTGCTTTGTAGGTTTCTGCTTTAATAAATACCATCAAATTACATGTCTCCCTAAAGTGTTATCTTTCTTTGCATCTATTAGTAAAGGATGTGTTAGTAAAGGTTGTGTTTAATTTCCTAGTTTCTTACTGCTATTTTTATACTTCTGTGGAATAAGGCTACTGGAAGGCAATGGAATGTTCCTTTTAATCTGTAAAACATGACATTGTATTATGACTGTACCAGGAGAAGGATACAAGGTCAAAATGGCACAGGCCAAGTTTGTTTCTTTCACTCACTACATCCTCAACTTTGTGATGCTAAAGAAAACAGTCTAGGTTCACAGTATAACAGTATTTAAATAACTAATGGTACCCTGTGTTCAGGGGTTCCTACACATTTGGCTGTCTCTCTTGATATAGCTCATGTTTGGCTTTTCAGATGCACCTGTAGGTATATTCCTTAGAGTTTCTAGTTCTCAGTTTTTGAAAGGTAACATCCCAAATATTGAGTGAGAAACCTGAAAAGGCTAAGAAAACACACAGGGTATCTGAGCAGTGCTGAGGACTACCAGCCCAGGATTACTTACAAATGCTCAGTATCTCAGAGACCTGCCACCCCTCTTTCCTCACCTCCCTTCTCTCAATCAGAGTGGTGAACCTTCCTTGTCACACTTTAGTTTCTCAGAAAAAAACCCCACAAAACAGCAACAACAACAACAATCCAGCAATTGCATATAGGCTGGGAAAATTTGGTGAAGAAATGTCAGATTTAATTTATTGTTCTCTTTAAATCAAGTTTTTAAAGAAAAATCGGTGCTGAAGTACACTATAATGACAAAGATCTCCACAGAAAGAATTTATCTTAATCCCAGAACCAAGACCCAGTAGCACAACCCTCTCGATGGCTCCATAAAACCTTCTGCCACTAGAAGGCAGCAAAGTTTCAATGTTAACGTGCATTTAATTTCTGTGACAAAAAACATGCAGAAAATTCTATTAAAAAATGAAATATCCTTTTCCTTGTGTGCATACTCAGTGGTTGCTGATTTTTCTCATATTGTTTGCTCTCGGTTCAGATATGTCAGTGAAGAGTATTCATTTGTAGTGATTTATTTAAACTTCTGTAACAGTGCCTGTCAGTGGCAAAGAGACACTGAAAGAAAAGGAAGCGGAAAGAAACCAAAACTAGTAATTTCCCAGCTGAGCTGATGTAAGTATAAAATGTGAATCAGAAGGTAGGTTATCACTGAGTTCCCCTCAGGTAATATCTATGTCTACACCTATAAATAACCAAAGAGCATATCTCTCCACTTTGAGTGCATCTTCTCACTCTACTCTCCAAAACTGATCTTGTCTTATAGTGTGAGTAATATACTACGAAACTTCCCAAATGCAGAATCCTACTTTCCACAGAGTGCGTGGCATATCTGAACTCTGTGTTAGTCAGATAACTCTATTGCCTTTTGATATCCATAAAAGCCACTGTCTATATTTCCAGCACAGATTTCCTCAGCTCTACAAACTTCTGCACAAAAGCCTTGAGCAAAACCCAGAGCAGGCCACCTGCTTATCTCATATGTTGTAATAAACAAACCTAAAGTCTAGGAACACAGTGAAAGAGAGATTATAAAAGCCATGGAGCACTGCCCTGCGTAAGTAAATTCTGGAAAACCATCTCCCTAGACTATTGGTAAATGATAAAGGGTAAATGACAGAGGGATGGGGCATTCACCAATCAGCAATCCCAGGGCACCTAAGACCAAAAAGCTGCAGCCACAGAGGCCTCCAAGAAACATTGATTTTATTTTGTGAAATATTTCTGGCAGAAAAGTCTAAACTTTAACAAATGTTCGTTTTAGGAGATACAAGACTCCTAATCTGTGGCTGGCAGTGCAGCACATGCATCCTTTCCAAAATACTGCCCTTTCATTGAATAAAAAATTTCACAGAGTTTGGTGCTCTTAGGAGTCTGTGGAGCACTTCGTGAGGGCAAGCAGAGAGTGAGATCCCTTACTTACTCCAGTGGCCAGGATCCCCCCACCACTGCCACCAGTCCCAGCTCCAGCCTGAGGACCAGGGTCGTTCTGGGTCACCCTGCTGCCTAAGAGGGGAAATATGGGCAGGAAGGCACAACTTAGGCCAGGCACAGCACTGTGCTTCAGACTGGACTGAGAAACAGGGAAGACACACACCTGTGCATAGGCCCACACCTTGAAAATATTTAGAAATTTGGAAACAAGTAAAAATCAATAAAATATGCTTGATCAACAATCAGTACAGAATAGAACTGAGAAAATTATTCAGAATGCTCAGTTTGTTCTAAAGTTTTTACCATTTCTCAGTTTGTGAAAAGTTTGGAGCATCATTTGCACTCATGCTTTTCATGACTAAATCGCTATGAAAATGTAAAAAATCACATGAAGTTCAATCTTACACAACCATTCAACATATACATTGCAAATGAACCTAGAGATGAGCAAACAGACGAAAAAGATCCTGTCTCATGCCTTTTCCTTTCATCCTGAACACAAAGCATGTCTGAGTCACCAGTCAGTAATGTGGACATATCAGTGCTCATTAATCCTAAAAGGAAACATTACAAAGCAATGCAAAACTCCTTGTCTCTGAAGATTTTGAATAGGATTTAGGTAAAATATGTCTTCTGTAACAATATACTTTATTTCTACCAGACTTCTTATTCCTCTCAATTTGGCTCACAAATCATGGTCTGTAGTAATACTAATATAATGCAGAAGTAGTGGGGATCTGAAGGGATCTGAGAGGAGTGCTAGTGAGGGACACTACCGCCACAGACTGACAACATCCAATAGCTGGAAACAGAAATGTGAAGCAGAAAAATGCACCAAAGAAAGGTGCTCCAAGTACCAAAACCCTTTACTGCAGCCATGTTAGCCAGCCAGTGCTGCCAGAACGTATCCAGAGGCAACAACACACACAAGGCAGTGCAGCCACGCTGCATTCACCAGCATAAAGCTCAGCTGCAGTGTCACCCTGCATGAGCTGGAAAGCAGCTGATAGAGCTTAATGATGTAAGGAACAGGCAATACCTTTTGCTGCTGCATGCACATTAAACATTGATCCTGTCTTTTAAGGCCAGCAGATTGCCTTCAGGCATTGCCATCACCAGTTTTTGCTCTCTGCTCTCTAAACATCTTAGAGGAAGTTTTGAAAAGGAAACTGGAGTCCTGGATCATATTCATCTCTGCTAAAAAGGCCAAATTGCCCACACTACCTAAAAATTATTCCCAAAATTACTCTACTCAGTAAGCAGAATAACAAATTTCAAAAGACTCTATTCACTGGTATGCACGGAGAGGAGGGGGAAAATTGTTTTTATAACTTTTTTTTTTTTTTTTTACTGATAGCTGCCCTTAAGTGTGTAGACCTACATAATCTGTCAAACTGTCAGCAACCTGCAATACAAATCATAGTATACGGTACACTATCCTTGGAAATATTTTCTTCTGAATTTCCATCTACATTTGTTTATCTTATTCTAATGTGGCATTCTTTCTCAATTGCATATTGTAGCTGAGCAACATAAGACAAAAGAAGGTGAAGGAGATTATTCCATCTCAGATGGAAGAGCCAAGCCCATTAAAATTTTTTTCTGAGATATCTGCATGATGCTGCTTAGTGTGGACAAAAAATCTACATCTCCTGAAGGAATTTCCATGCTCACTTAAAAATACCTGAGCATTGAGAAGTGTGTAACAAATGGATAATAACTGGAATAGATAGAAAATTGTGTTACCAAAATTTACAGTTCATCAAGAGAAATATGTGCAAGTTAAATGCTCACAGCTCCTTATCAAAAAAGTTGACATCACTTGTTTGCAGAATGATAAAAGTATGCAGAAGAGAAAAGGTTAACTTTCTTTTGATATTAGAAAAACTTTTGTTGCATATTATAGTGGCAATAATCAAGGTAAAATCACTTTCCCTTTGGAAGTTATACCACATTTGTCATGGTGAAACTCCAATGACAGCTCTTTTTTGCTGATCCTTTAGCACAGTTGGTTTCCTAATGAACCAAAGTGCTGCAAATTCAGTCAATTCTGTTACATCTGTAACTGAGACATATTCAAAGCCTGTGTGTTTTGCAAAATAAAAGTCCAAACCAGAGGAAATAGAGAAGAATTTTCTGTAGGCAAGGAAAGTGCAGCTGGCAGACATGGGGGAGGAGCCCTGAATTATTCCTGTTTGTTTTGAGGATGGTTTCCTTGGCTACTTAAAACAATGCAACAACTTTTCTGGGCGTATGCAAGCAGCAAAGTGCTACTCCTGTTAAGAATCAATGTATTCCCCCAGCTGAAAAAAACTCAATGTTCTTTTGACACTGAACTGTGGAAACTGCTGCTTTTTAGAAAAATCAAACTTTTCTTAAACCAGAGCATATAATGAGGTAAATCACACCAACGACATCTAAGGTGGTTGGTGTACACATGAATTCCTCAAAAGCATCTAACATTATTTGCAAACAAATAGTTCCACCAAATATGCGATACATAAGTGCTCTGTAATCCCTGTTCCCCCAGTAGTTCCCAGCAGTTACTTGGTGATCAAAAGGAAGCTTGCGAAGTTTCACTGTTCGACTCCCCAGCTGCTGCCTTTTCCAGACCATTCTGCACCTTATTTCCGTTCAATACAGGAGGTGAAAAGGCACAACTGTTCCCCAGACGTAAGAGAGGGAGGACCAGAGAGCAAGGCTACAGCCACGCTTGTGCCTCCCATACTCGGACTGGAAAGCTGGCTGCAGCACAAGAGCTCCAGCTTTTACCTTTCTACAAGAACTTCATTGCAGATCAGAAGCAATCAAAACTTCTTTTGCCCCCTATGGCAGGAGGATGGGAATGGTGTTGCCAGGCATTCCAGTGGTGTGCCCATAAGTCCTGACTACCCTCACCTATCACATGGACTTTTAAGGCCCTGGTTATTTGATAACTTCTGAGCAATATTATTAAGTTCATTATCCCAGCACTCTGCATCACCTCTAAATCAGACCTGTTTACCTGTCCAGAAGTAAAGTCTAGTTATGCAAAATGGGGGCATGGGAATTGCTTTATCAATTTTGCTTTGAAACATACTGTATGTGCTCTATCTGTGTCCACTCAAAGAAAAGGAGTGCAACGTGCAGCCCAGACTCAGGGTTTTCAACTTACTTAGCTATCACCATTGAGAAGAAAACTTATTTGAGTCTGTGTAGATGTCAGGTTTATCTCATCATGGCCTTTTATAAAAACCAGTTATGTATAAGGAAAACATATACCCAGGATTAAGCCTTATACAAAGTGCATAAAGAACAACAGTAGCTTTCTGACTTAACACCAAAATGTTCCAGATGCCAGCACTTAGGTAGCAAAAATATCTCTGTGGAAAGGAATTTCAAGCATAAACTTGCCAACCATCTTGCAGTCTGAAGCACATACTCATTTTGCCTGTTCATATTCGCTGGTTCTGTAGTTTGACCAATGAGAGAAGAGAGAGAAACACATACCAGAAAAAAACAGAAGTAAAGCTAAAGAGGAAGTCTGCTCCACTCTATCACATGGCTATTTCATTTTTTCACAATGTACCTGGTGGTTCAGCACTGGAACAAGTGGGTCATAAGCCAGGCCTGAACTAGCAAACATAGTGGAGCCTGCTTTCCTCAGACGCCTCCTCTCTGCATTCGCTCCAAGACAGCCTGATGTGCAAGCCTCTCTGGGTATTATTGTTGCAAGTCAGTCAGGCAGTCACTGCATGTCATTCAGTGCACCAGCTGTCGCTGCACAATAGCATTCGTTCCACTGAACAATAAATTAAATCTCCCCCGAGTGCTAGCCATACCCTGCTCTGAGCCTTACTATCACTGAACACATGTTACTCCACACAGTACATGCAGGAATCCAGGGCTGGTGATGCGGACATGGGGATTCTCACTTGAAATTCCTCATGAAATTAAAGTTTCAATTTTTTTCCCCTTTCAGTAAGAAATCTGTAAGAGATTTTAGGAAAGAATGAGTTTGCAGGCAGGTGGTGGATAGAGAGACATGCAGAGCAAAGGCAGCTGTGTTGATAGTTCTTGCTGAAACTGCTCTGCAGAAGGTAGTGACTGGCAGCTCTGCACTGTTTGTGCTTCCTGGGGCCCCATTAAGAAAGTAGGCATGTTTTGTGAGATAGGAAATAGAGGCATATATTTGCCTTGTCCTTTGTTTTGCAGGAAAAACTGCTTTCTAGCATCATAGTTTGTGACACTTCTCACTTAAAAACACCACTTCATTTGATAATCTTAAATATTTAGATTAAGTATGCAAGTAGACTCATGGAATGGCCAAACATCACTTATGGTTTATTGTAGATGCTTATCGTTCTCATCACCACTCCTTCTTTCCGGCCAAACTGTTCCTAACTTCTTCTCCTTGGCTTGTATGGGGCACTCACAGCTCCACTCCATTTTCTTAATCCAAAGCAGGCTCTCAGCTCTTTAGCCTTAGGCACTACTTTGGCCTCTTGAGCTACAACCAGCTGGGCCGGGATTAGTAACTTCATGCCTAGCTGCATCACAGTCTCTTTTATTCTTATTAGGGTGACATGAAGGTCCTCATGGCTAGAAATTTGTTATGATCTGTATCATCCAAAATTAGGAAACAGAAGGCAACTACCATGTATTAGTGATCATTTCGAAATATTTAAAAAAAAAAGGCCAGGAATTTTACATTTGAAAAAAAATAAAATATATACTCTTCCCAAATATTTTGGGGTTTAGTTTAGTTTGGTTTGGTTTTGTTGCTGTTTCTTTAATCTCAAAACGATTGGGTTTGAAACAACTGGGTTTGAAGTTGCCAACCTCCCTGTGAGATAGAAGTACCATTTCTGATCAGCTGTGCAAGCCAGCAGCCTGCAGGGACAACTGCACAGACCGTAACTAGCTTTGGAAGAACTGTAATGTGTCAGTGTCTGGCAAACTGCTTTGCTTTTGGAGGCATCTCTCTCCTTTCTGTGTCTATTAGCCTTGAATTTACACTCCCCAAGACCAACAAAACTGTTCTTTGTTCAGCAACTTACTCTGCTTACTGGCTCCTGTCCCAAAAAATAACCAGAATGTTGAAATAATTAAGGTCTTTGCTAAGTACTCACTAAATTACCTCAGACCACTGTGCAAGTGGCCACTGGGTGAAATGCGAGCTTTCCATGCGTGCTTGAGTACCTGATTCAAGACAAAACATGTTCAAGGGGGGCATGATGTGGCCTTGCCAAAATTCAACTCCATGAGTCTGTGAAAACCAAAAAAAAATTAAAAATAAACTAATCTGGGAACATTCATCTCTCCATTTCCTTTCATCCAAAATAAATAACACCTGAGTTTAAGTTCTGGAGATGGGTTATTACAAGCTGTAAAAAGCATTTGGAAGATCAAGGAGGATAAACAATTAATGCTATTAGAGAGATCTGTTATCTAATCACATGCAGGCATTTATTGGCACTTTTTTTAGCTCTGCTGTTTATTTATATAAAATATTTAAAAGGAACCAATCAGTCACAAGAGATAAAATAATACAATAACTGAATCTGTTATTTCAAACTGGATTGAAGAGGGGGAAAGTGAGCAATTTTTCAAAGACCATATATTCTATATTTAAATTAGCTTGTTACATATAGATCAGATCAATATATTTTGCTGCAATGAAAAGCTAGCTTCTAGGTTGAACTGCTTCTAGGCTTTGGATTTGTAAATCAATTAAATCTTTTCAACTTTATTATCCGTCCTTTTGAATCACTTCATTCCAACTTCCTGCACATCCTGTTCAGTTGATCACCACCAGAAGAATGAATTGGTATATCCTGGTGAGTTCAGGGCAGGTAGATTTTAGGCTTTTTTCCTCCTTCATTTTGCAAATATTCCATATCAACAGATCACTAGACATACTGGTATATTTCATATGCACTCCTGCAGATAAATCTGGAGTCCTCTACTGGGTACAGCAATATTGCCAGGCTCACAGCTATGAAGATCACTAGAAGAGGAGCACTTTGCCCTGGGCAAAAACAACAATTCTGGTGACACTGTGACACCCAGGCAAAATTCCTGGGGCTTGTGGCACAACACAGGCAGAGATGCCGGAGCTGGAGATGGCAACTGCTGCTGGTGGAGAGAAGAAAGGTGGTGCTACCAGTGCCATTGAAGGTGTCATGGGCCAAAGACAATTCCAGAAGCCAGGGTGACCCATCTCCAGACAGCCATTTCATTTCCCACAGCCATGTGCTTCACGTCACCCTGGATTGCATGCTGCTTGGTTACTCTCTTAGCACCAAGCACTTGGAGGAATTTTTGCAGGAGATTGAGGACAATAAATAGGATGAAAGAGAGAATGTTGGAAATCCACCTTTACCTGTGTCTTGGCATCACCAACACAATCAGCTGTCACACCAGATTGACCAGCTGGCCCAAACCCTCCAAGTGTGCTGCTATTGCACACACAGACCTTCCTCTGGTCCCCTGGAAAGACAAATCCTGCTGCTGCAGCAGTGGAGGATTCCGGGGCACAGAGATGTGGAGGGCAGACAGAGGCCAGCCTGGGAACCTACCATCCTTCCAGGTCTCCTTTTCTATTCCTGTCATCTGGCAGACCCCTCTTTGCAGCTCCAAGCTCAGCCCTGTTCTCAAGGCTCAGGACCTCTCTGCACCTACGGGGTCCATGAGAATCCCAGCCCTGCCATGCACAGGTGTAACTGGACAGGCTGGTAGTCCTTCCAGCCTGTCACTGAGACTGGGGATGGGACCACACACATGGCAGCTTCCCTGATGAGCAACATCTACTTCTTGAGATAGGTTTGTAAAAGGCCTTAGAGAAGGACTTAAAGATACTGTTCAAAAGAATTTACTAAAGTAGTATGAACACCCACAGTTTAATCTATGTATGACAGTGATCAAAGTGATTTTTTTTTTTTGTTATCCAGAGTAGGACAGTAGATTGTGCAAAAGCATGTTTTCAGAATACCCCTTAGAAGAGGCAATGAGAAGAACACATATACTAGAGGCAGGGTGGTAAAGCTCCATCAGGGTAGTGCTAAGATTGTTGCATTGGGGAATCCATCAATAGCTAGGAAAAGCAGTGGAAAGTGTCAGAACTTACAGATATAGAAGCTATTTTGTGTAAACAGAACTACAGATAATTGGCCAGGACTTCAGAAGGTTGCATCAAAAGTAAATATAGGGACAGCAAAATGACAGATGACATTTAGCATTGATGAATAGTGTGCAGTGAAGGAAATGTTTTGCTCAGGGTACTGAGTCCTAAGCTAATGGTACTGATTCAGGAAAAAAATATCTTCCCTTTGTGTGGACAGTGCAACAAAGAAATTGTTAAATACATGGTAAAAATTAAAAATAAAAAAAAAAAAAAAAGAGAAAGTGGATTACAGATTCTTTATATTTAATTAGTATACCAAAAGTTTGCCTGAACTAATTTTGTTCAGTCCACTAGATATGCAACAAGAACAAAAGTTTCAAAGTTACAAAAAAAGCTGAAGTGTTCAGGATGATTCAGCTGGGAAAGAGAAAAATTGGAGGTGGTAACAAGGTCATATAGTTGGCAACTGTTCACATACTTTTTTAATTTCTGCATTCCCAGGTAAATATGGAACATAGGTTGTTTTACCTGTTTTACAAAAAAAAATGTCGGGTTTTGGGTTTGGAGGGGTTTTCTCATCTTTTTTATCTGAGGTTGTGGTCCTTCATTGGGATGGAATTAAAACCTGTAGAAAAGCAAAAGTAACCAAGCTTGAAATATCCTATCCTTTCATGCGTAGGTATGGGGATGGAGAAGATCAACATATAGAGGGCCACTCTGTCTACCTGAAACTATAAGCTCTGGGCAAATACTTTTTTCCTGCAATCCAACAACACTAAGGAATGGAGAACTCTCATTCTCTTTGGTTTAGGCTGGAAATTTCTCTTGATAGACTTGTTTTGCTAAAATTTGCTACTTTCCAAAAGTAATAAAGGGTTTTGACAGAGTGATGTTGAGTGTCTTGTTTTTTACTTCAAAAAATTCCTGACCACAACTGATAAAAAGAGAAAAAAACCACCTCATGGAACCCAGGAAAGAATATGCTTTGAGGAATCTATTTCATTTGCATAGTGAATTATTAGCCAAGGAAATTCTGTAAATACTTTCAAGACCAAGAGGTAAGTGGAAAGGTGGTGTCCCTACTGATATGACTTATAGAAGTTCCAGGATATCAGAAATTAATCTGCCTTCATGTAGTCAAGAGCTGCAGTAATAGCACAGCTTTACTCAGCAGTTTGACGTCAGAAGTTTGCAGCATCTGGCCATGTCAAAAAGCAGATTTTTCACTTTTTTAGAATAAGCTTCTCCCGTTGCTCAGCTGCCTACTACTTCAGTGAGACAGGTTGCACTGAGTTGAAGCAGAACACCACAGGCAAAGCTACATAATTAATACACTAGAAAATTAATTAACCTGGTGCTCAGTGAGGAGATTTGTTCTTGGTAACATGATTCTGAATAACCATTTATCTCTTACTTTCACTGAGTGAACAGTTTGCAAGCATTAGCAGCTATTGCAGGCAGTTACATCACTGATCTGTCATTCTTTCACGGCCGTATCATATGGACAATAATAATTTAAATGGAGCCTAACAGATGTTAAGGACACAGTGCATGACTGGGAATGCACAGATACAACCAGTGTGTTTGCACTGAGAAGTTTCATTTTAAAAGTTTTACTTAACAATTTAAAAGATTTGTATTTTTCAACATATATATAGTGAAATTCTGCATTTATGTTTAGTTGGAGTGATGAAAAAATTAAGAAAGCAGATGGCACTACAGAGCAATATTTTGATGAAGTTAATTAATCTTCTGAGCCTGCAAGCCTTTCTACAAAGCGGGGAGAAAAGCAATGAAAGATAATTTTTAAAAATCAGTTAGATTAGCAAGAGATTTTTTGTGTAGTTACTCAAATAAGGGCAAGAGATGCTATTTAAACTCAAAGCACACAAAAGTTAGTATCTTTGTTTCCCTGAGCTTTGCAGAATGCATTCCATCATTTGTATATGGTACAGAAGAGACACTGCTACACTGCTCAATGCATATACACCAAGAAAAACAAGAAACTAAGAATGTTTTCTAATCACTTCAGTTTTTTCAGTGCTAACACACATGAGGAGGGATGCCTGAGCCCCTCCTTCAATCATGAGCAATATCTCCAAATAGCATTCTCTACTCCTCAATGCCCTAGGACCAAGGGAAATGCCACAAGAAAGACTGGGTCCACAGGTCACCTCTTCCACAAACACCCCTGTCCTTCCCTTGCCCCCTTGCTTACTCTGTGAATTGGGGAAAAAAGTAATGGTGGCTGGATTCTTCACAAAAGGAAGGGCAAAATTGCCAAGCAGACAGGAAACACCATGCTGCGATGAAGCCAGCCCTGTGACATGGGAACCTGCTGTTACGGACAGACCTTGAGAACACAATTTTACATGTAGGCTCTTACACGCACATACACACACACACACAGAGGCACCTTTCACAATTCTTGGAGATTAGAGTTTGACCAACTTGAACTTTGGGCTGGACCAGTACCTCTGGTTTTGTGACTAATGTGAATTTAAGAGCATTCTCAGAATTTTGAGAATATTCCTGCCCCTGTGAACTTCTCCTTCTGGGCTGAAGTACTCTGTCTGCACAATTACTTCACAGAGCCAGGGTTATGAGGGTTATTCTAGTTACTCATAAAGTAAAAAGGAGTTAGGGTAATTGTCCTATTTCCGCCTGCAAGCTCATTTTTACAATAGTTTCTCTTCACATTAAGAGCAGTGAAAAAACATCTCTTTTTCTACTAAAGGTGTACTTGATACTATATTGATAATATGGTCATCATATCAATATATCAGTATTTCTCTAGAAATATTAATTGTATAATAATTTTAAAATGTAGAATTAAAAATTGCATATGTCAGTCAAAATGGAATAAATGCTATCTTGAACCACAGAAAATTTCACAATAAAATAAAATGCTGTTCATCATGTAAGCCATCAGCTAGCAACTCGAAGAATTGAAGAACTCAAGGAAGGAAAGGAGGAAGAAGGAGAAAGGTTCATTAAAGGACTCTAAGCATTAAAAACAAGGAAGTGGATCATTTCAGAAAGCACAGTAGAGATGGACTGGGTGGAAAGCAATAACTTTCTGTATTTTAAGTGAAGGAACTACTGAAACCTGTTGCATGAGTATTTTTACTGAATTTTTGTATTGATTCCAAAACTCTAAAACTGAAAAATATCCTGCTTCTGTGTCGCATAGGGAAAATTCAGCACTTTTAAGAAGAATGTCTTGCATTTGTGGACAGAGCTTGAGCACGCAAACAGTTGACTTCCCGCCAGAATGCAAGTCAAACAGGATTTGTGGCATTGGTCTTTTGCAAAACCTCTGTATCCTAAAGGTTGTTCATTGCTCTCCCCACAAGCGTAATCCAAATATCCATTCTCCCCAGTAAACTTATCCCTCTTTGGAAAGGAACCGGGTCATTCTAGGACCCTGAAGTCATGCTGTGCTCATGAGGTCAGCATTATAGTAATATGTGCTTCCCATCATTGATTCAACTTGGAGCTAAAATCAACAAATGCACATATACCAAAACATAATTTTATCATTCCATCTCCATGGAGGGCAAAATAAACAGAAGGATATACAGCTAAAATCCCCAAGCACTGTTGATACACAAATACATTGCAGTTACAAACGAATCTGCAAATACAAGTATCCAATGTGTTGTCTAAACACAGCAGAAATGGTGCCCAGAAGCTTCCCACAATTAAGCCAGCCAATATGTCTCATAGCAAATTTGTTGCCCCTACCCCATCATGTGAAAATAGACGTAACTGAGCAAAACTGAAGAGACTTTTCTCCCTGTTTTTATGATTCCTCCGCAGATCGCAGTAGATTCATTCATACCAGATCTATCCATTCTCATTGCATCTTTGCCCTTTTCCACTGATTAAAAAGGCAGGGATGCTCAGGCCTATAGCTGAAGTTAGTAAGAGCACAGTGTGGTTAATTTTTTTCCCAGGGGAGGACAAGAAGAGGAGTGAAAGGAGGGATGCTTCCTTACATCTCTCTTTCAGCATTGCCCCAGTGTAACGTGGGCTCTGGGGA
Organism: Orthonyx spaldingii; assembly: GCA_013397795.1. Taxonomy (NCBI): domain Eukaryota; kingdom Metazoa; phylum Chordata; class Aves; order Passeriformes; family Orthonychidae; genus Orthonyx; species Orthonyx spaldingii. Next base: position 206,843 of record VZTJ01001128.1, on the reverse strand, counting down.
AGTACATCAAAGTGATGCTTCTTGCTAGTTCTTGTTCTCTTCTTTCTTTTCCACCTTGGACTTGCAGCCTGTAATTTTGTGAGCAAACTAGGTGTTCCCAGATCTCCCCTCTATGTACTTTCAAGATAATTATCTGTTCCAGCCTTTCCTCTTCCCAGAGGACCCACACTACCTAATGAGCTAAGAAGGAGGCAGAATAATGCACTAATGACATTTGCTGAGAATTTAAAGCAGAGAAGAGTTAAAGAACAGAAATGAGAGTGAGAAAGCACTTACAGAGGCACAGTGTAAGTCATCATGACTCATCAGAACGTAACTAAAAGAGCAGTGGCAAACCAAATGGAGTATTTTCAGGACAGAAACTGCTTCTCATTTGCAGCAAACAAACAGACAAGAAGACAGGAGGCTATCATTGATTTTAATTAGCGGTTCAATTATGACCAACACATCAGGACTATATTAATTGAAAGGAAAGGCTGGTATCTGCTTAATCAGACCTGTATTTCTCTATGAATCAGTATTCATTTCATCAGAAGAAACTTAGCTTGCTTGAGACTGACCTATTTGGGAAGAAAACAACCTTAGAACACAAAACCGCCCACAAAACCCAGCTGTAATTAATGCTGCTGACATTGTTGCATGCTTCAGAAAATGTCCTACAGCTCATCAGAATTATGGAATGGTTAAGTAAGAGCAGGGGAGGAGCCATTGCCATATGTGGTTATTTCAAAGGAGGCTGCTGCGTATCCATGAGAGTCCACCTGCACAGAAACACGTCACAGACCTACCCACTCAGTTTCAGGAAAGTTGCTTTGTTTCATGGAATCACAGAATGGTTTGGGTTGGAAGAGACCTTAAAGATCATCTATTTCCAACCCGTCTTCCATGGATGGGGACATTTTCTACTAGATCAGGTTACTTAAAGCCCTGGAACCATCAAGTTGCTTTTCAGCCCCTGGGCCTGAAAACTTCCAGGGATAGGAAGTTCAGTATCTCATCATCCTAGCAGTAAAGAATTTCTTCCTAATTTCTAATCTAAATTTACTCTCAGTTTAAAGCTCTTCTCTGTTGTCCTATCACTACACATACTTGTGAAATGGACTTCATGTAGGCTTTCTTCAGGCACTGAAAGTTCACAATTAGGTCACCCCAAAGCCTTCTCTTCTCCAGGCTGTACAAATACAATTCTCTCACCCTGTCCCCACTGGTGAGGTGCTCCAGCATTCAAACCACATTTGTGGTGCTTCCCTAGACCTACTCCAGCAGGTCCATGTCCTTCCTGTGCTGGGTCCCCAGAGCTGGATGCAGTGTTCCAGGTGGAGTCTCACCAGAGCAGAGCAGAGGGGCAGAATCCCCTCCCTGGCCCTGCTGCCCACGCTGCTTTGGATGCAGCCCAGGACACGTTTGGCTTTCTGGGCTGTGAGTGCACATGGCTGGGTCATGTCCAGCCTCTCATTCACCAGCACCCCCAAGTCTTTCTCCCCAGGGCTGCTCTCCATCTGTTCATCCCCAGGCAGTGTTGATACCTGAGGTTGCTCTGACTCAGGTGCAGCACCTTGCACTTGGTCTTGTTAAACCTCATGAGATTCCCATGGGCCCACTTCTCGAGCTTGTCCAGGTCCATCTGGATGCCATCCCATCCTTCACGTGTATCAATAGTGTCATCTGTATATTTACTGAGTATGCACTCCATCCTTTTGTCTATGTCTACGTCAATGACATCTTCCTTCTCTTCTTTCTTCTTCCCTTCTCCACTGATGGAGTCACTCCATCATAGAAAACCACTGGGTTGGTCAGGCAGGACTTGCCCTCGGTGAAGCTGTGCTGGGTGTCTTGGATCACCTCCCTGTCCTCCATGCGCCCTAGCATAGCCTCCAAAAAGTTCTCTTCCATGACCTTCCTGGGCGCATAGGTGAGGCTCATGGGTGGGTAGTTCCCAGGGTCCTCCACCCTATCCTTTTTTAAGATGGATACAATATTTCCCTTTTTCCAGTCAGCTGGGACTTCCCCTGACTCCCCGACTGCTGTGGCTTTTTGAGTATCATTTAGAATGGCTTGGCAACTGCATTAGATAATTCCCTCAGAACTCTGGGACACATCTCATTTTCATGACTGTTAAAGTCTGAAAGCTGAATTGTGCTAAAGCTAAATTGTGTGTGAGTCCAACACCACAAAAAAAGCACTATCTCCTACCAAATATTTTCTTTTTTCCAGTATGCATAATGTTATATCAAAACTCCTAGAGAAACTTAATTCCACTAGGTAGCACTGGCTCTACTTAAATACCCTTATAATTTAAAGCATATGTGAAGGAATGGGGAACATGTGTTTAAAAATTACTGGCTTGTAAATGAGGCAGGGGTAGCGTATAAATAGTGCAGTGCACTGATGTGGTAACAACATGCAAGTTTCATCCATATCTCTAGAAGTAAGATGAAATCATTCTACTTCATTTGGGTACCGGGAACCTCACAGACTCATTAGAAGAGTTCAAAACTCACTGCAAAGTAGTTTTTTTGCACAACTAGCTCAAATACTTGGCAAGGACGTTAAAAAAATAAAGCTAGAAAAGAGCTACAAAATTGCTCACACTAACCATGGCAAATAGCTATATTAATTTTATCAATTTCAGGCTCTGCATTTTCTAAGTGTGTAGCTGAAGATACATGTAGTATTCATTGGTTTTATCTCTTTCACTTTCTACTCTCTGTCACATGAATTACTAGCTATTAAGTTGTCAGAAACCCTTTTTGAAATTTGAGACTATATTTAGAACTAATGATGATTTTTCAAGTAGCATGATAGGCACTTTTCAGCACAGATCACATTAAGAGACACTAACTCTATATAGGCATTTGGAAAATGTTTAAGCCAACAAAAAGATAAGAGTAGGCTGAAACACCCCAGGAAATCTTGCTTAGAGCTAACACCTTCAGAGGGTTCAAGAAAGCTTTTGGGAACAGGGTATGGATTTTTAAGTCAGGTCTTACTTCCTCCACTGCACAGACCAGGGAGGTCAATGCAGCTAAACAAAAACCCTACATGCTTACTCAGCAGTTTTTAAACTAAGTTTTCCTACATGTTTGAAAATGTAATCTTACATCTCCAAATCCCTCATAAACATAACATTCAAAGCTAAGTATATGGGGTATATCATTATTTTTCAGCTGGGACACAATAGGACAATGTGGATCTCTTGATTCATGATGACAGCATCTCAAAGTTTATTCATAGCCAGAAGACATGCTTTTTTCAATATTAATTCAATCCAAGAATGTTGTGACTGATTCAAGAAAGCCTGTGAGACTACAGTCATGGGAAGTATGAGCATGTGCCCAAGTGATAGAGTATAGGAAAAGCCATAGTGTCTAGCGACGTACATGAACAAAGGTTAAAGAAATCGCTTCCATCAGGACTTGCACAATCTAGGAGACTACTTCAAAACAAACCCAAAAACCAGAAAAATGCAGTTGATTGGACAGAATGTTAATAAATTCACTTTTAAAGAGTAAAGTTTAACCACAGCTGAGGAGTTCTAAGTCAAAATTGAAAAAACAAACCATAAAGATGCTGTGTTTTGCAATCATTTTCCTTAAAGTGGAAATCCTTCACTGTGCTCCACAGAAAGTTGGTAGATATTAGAAGCGAAGCCTCTTTGTTATCTGTAGTTCTTTTCCTTTTAATTTTCCAGGAAAGTTTCGGTCAGTAGCATTGCATAGCATATCTCTCTCATTTCCCATAGAAAGCCAAATTCTGCTAACAGGTAAAAACCTTCATCTAGGGCGTTTTCCCTGTGGTCTTCCTTCAAAGCCAGGGGAGAGAATTCCTTGCCATGAACTGGCCATTCTGCTCCATACAGATACAAGCTGAGCTGCCAGCTTAATATTTCTGCCATTCAAGCTCTACAGCTTGAGTCCCAGTGTTGTGAACTCACGGAGTAGAATTTCTGGCCAGTGGTTCTTGCTGTTGCTCAACACTAAATCACTTTGCCTTCCTCTTTGGTTATTTCCAATACATGTTTCATGGGTTTTAGTCATTTGCAGGACAGAACAATAGGATTTTTATGGCTAGTGAAGATAATTTCACAAGCTGTATGTTTTCATTGGCAGGAAGGTTAAGAGCACTGGGTCAGCTGTCTGATGGAGGCAAGAAGCACATGCTAACTTGAAATACTGGATGCACAGTTCCCACACATCCAAAAGGGAAACATCTAATTCTAGAAGACAGCCATGAAGGCAATGTGACAGGGAAGACCTACAAACTTACACCGCAGTGCAGGAAACCTCAGTCACTGATTGAATGTCTTTGGTAGTTAAAACCATGTGAATTTGCAGCAAGCCTTAGTTTTCTCAGTGGGAGAAGGAAGATACAGTGAGCTGTCCTTTGGCAAGGCTCCTTCCTAAGGCCACTCTTGCAAGATGCCAAACCCAAGTTACACATTTCCTGAATGATGGAACTTGGACACTGAGCAAGTGTCCCTTGCTGGAGCTCCTGACCCTCTGACTACTGAGAAACCTGCCAGGAGTAAGGGCCCTCCAACTTCTCTTCGATGCTGGATCCATGTGTCAGCACTCCATTCCCCTTCACAACTGGATAGCATGTTCTCCAGGAAACCCACAGGAGTGTCCCTGCTGCAGTCACAACTTTGCTTTGCATAATGGGTGTGGACAATGTCACTTCCCAGTGACATTGGCAGAAGACAGTTTTTAAGAACTTACAGTTTTCTTAAAAGTCTTAGGGATTTTTAAGAACAATATATTTTCCCCTCACAGTGTTTAGGGGTTTGACTACTTGCCCTAATTTCTAAAACTCTGAATTTGTTACTTTTAATACTGTGAATGGCAGAATTGTCATAGAATTTAATTTCTGTTATAACAGTCCTAGTGGGAAAGCCAAAGTCCTTACCCCTTCCCTTATCCCTATGAATATTATGACATAATAAATGTCAAGATTAGAAAATGGAGTAACACTTACTTCAAACCTATTTTAAGAATTACTGATGAGCCATTCATGCTAAAATCTCACTCTTTAGCAATTGTGTTTGGACCCTCATTAGGCAAACACAATAAGCACTATTCTAATACTGTGCAAACACACAGCTCCATCTTGTGCAGTAGAGTCATCAGTCCCATTGCTTGCTGGACTGCAGTCTTATTTTGTAAGTCAACAGCACCCCTTTAGAGACCTATTTTTCCTGAAGCTTGATTTCTCATGGGAGTATCACACACAGATTCACTGTGCATGTCTGATGTGCATCCTAGAAGAGAAAACTCTACTTTTTGTTTTTGCAGCCTGTCAAGCCACAATTCTCACAGGTAGCAGGAAGGCTGAATAATGTCCCAGAGTTTTTCAAGTTTTGTATATTTAAAAAGAAAATCAACTATTTTTATCACTTGAAAAGTGATTTGGATGTGTTAATAGAAAAATCATAACCAATATATATGTGGAATGCAAATAGAAAGGATGCTATAGTATGGAGGTTCTTTTTTCAGGTAAAAATACAAGTTTATCTTGGCACAATATTCCTGAATTGTATTCTCTTCGGGAATAGAGAGCCATAAGTATCTACAGAGCTGTCCTTTCAGCAGCTAGTCTGCATTACACCTGAAGCATTCTGCTGGGTGATTGTAAAAAGTGTTCAAGGTGTCATTGAGATAAACACCTGAACTTTCTGGTGATTCTTTGAAATCTCTCCAACCTTCCTGAGATTATAAATCTAGGTTGTAAACAAAGCAGTTATGCACTGTTTTTGTATGTTCCTGTTACCTGCTTCATGCTGGACCAGAAAAACCATGATAACAACAGCTTATCTCAGGCAGGGCTTCAAGTTTTCTGGTTTTCTAGGAAACTTGCTGCTTTTTGACCCTTCATACCTACTGGAAACATTACATATGTACTACTGCTTCTAATGACAGGCTTTACAGCTGGCATGGGAGGGCAGAGGCAACCATGATTTCACACAGCATCAGATAATGACTTCTGGACTCTGGAAAACAACAACACCTCACCACAACAGACAAAGAGTTGCTGTCAGGTTCAAATTGCTCAAATTAATAAGAAACTTTTATTTAATGGATGGGAATCTGATTACGATTCTTCGAATACTGTACGTTCCTAAGCAAGCTTTCTTGTTTGAGTATTTTTGTAATATTTCTGAGTCCTTTGTCTCTGTGGCAAGGTTTTATACAGATTATTTATTACAATATGAAAACAGGAAAATTGACTTCTTCCATATGATTATAAGCAATTCCCAGCCAGGGAAGACAAAAGCTAACACAAAGACAGACTAGGGCATCTGATGACAAAGTCCTTCTACTTTAAAATAAATAAATAAACATCCTTTCATCTTTATGTGCCTTTCATTTCTCACCACAGATGAGGTAAAAGCATGGGGCAGATAAATTCTAGGGGTTTTTTTGCTACTATTTTTTTGTTCTAAGTGATGCTTTTAGACAGCTGGCCAAACCAATGTTAACGTTTCACCTCTGTTCTTCCTGGGAAACCAATACCCTGAAATTTTCACGTTGTCTGTTTGCCTTTAACTAGTGCTTGACTGAGGCTCAGAAACCTAAATATGGGTAAATAAACTAGCATATTTCTGTATTTCTATGCCATGTATAGTGAGAACTGTCGCTGACCGCTTGACCGCCCGGCTGGTCGAGGGGCGACAGTACCCTCACGTGCCCGGACACAGGCTCTCACGCTGCACGCAGGTGCGCGGCGGCGGGGCAGCGCCTTAGCCTTCTCGGGGCAAGCTCGAGGCAGGTGGCAAATCCCACAGCCCAGGCTGGGGCTGGCAGCAGCCGACGTATCAGGAGCGACGCGGAGGCGATGAAGGAAGAAGAGAGGACTCGTTTGTGGGCAAAATCCAAGAGTTTTATTCTCTGCCCTGGCGGGGCAGGAGAACTTACTGCAAGGATGGGAGCCACAGAACGAGCCCCGAAACGACCGTTGCAGGGGGTTTTAAGGGAAGGGAAAAGGGGGAGGAGAAGGGGAACGGACGAATGGGGTGCATGAAGGGGGATGACAGGAACCAATAAACGAAATACAAAGGCGGGACATATTTGAACAAACCAATGGAGAAAACAGAACAACTGAACCTTCTAGCAATACATGAATAATGAATCAACCGTATACATATTTAAATCAACTATGAGGGGAGAAGGGAGGGGACGGCATCTTGATGGACAGCGTCCATGGCGGGAAGCCACCTCCAGCCCGCCTACCTCTCAGGACTCACTGTCCCAAGAGGTCTCGTCTACCCAGTCGGTTTGATCTATAGGAAGGGCGGGCTGAAAGGTAGTCTCTAGGGCCATGGGTGACCCAGCCGGTGGCTCCGCCACCGGCTGGATGACCGCCACAGAGAACATCATGTGTCATATTGAAAATCAGTGAGTTTTGATATGAGTGTTGCCAAGCCTTTGAAGAAATCGAAACATCACTTTTCCCAACCAGCCATTTTTTCTCTTAGTTCAAAGACTGTGCTTGTGGTCAGGTTTGTGGTAAGATCTGGGGTACTAGTCTAGGCATTTTGTCTTTTTTGGATGAGAATTTAATACTAGACTCACTCTAGTTCAACTAAATTGGTGATTTAGCTAAATTGTTTGATTCTTACTTGAACATTTACGGCCCTTGTTATCATCACATCCATACCCAACATTGTTGTAGCAGTGCAAAATGCTGTGAGATCAGGCTTCTTGAGATTTAGCTCTGTTCCATTTGTTTTTACTCATCATAGTCAGGATGAACAAACCCAGACCATTCTGCAGCATCCTGGAGAATGGCAGCTAAAAAAATGCTGTTTTAGTTGTGGTCTGTCAAGGAAGCACTCAGGAGTCAATTTTCCCAAGTGACAAATCATGAATATGTATACCAGGTCGCGGGTGCACAACCAAGTGTAGTTTAGCTGATGATTTAGTAATTGAGTAGATTGGGTACAATATAATTGCTTCAATCTCCCTCTTTAAAATCAAGGTGAAAATGTTTTGATTCACAGCTGGTGCATGCATGATGATGGCAACAAGCAGCGAGTGATTAAGCTACAGACAAGGTTGTATTGATTGCTCAGACACCACACAGGGCAGCAGTGAGGCAGGAGTGAGTTTGCAGTGTGCTACTAACAGGTTGCCCTGTTCTGCTTCCCATTTGCATATATGTAGTGTCTGCAGTGCCTAAAATTTTCAAAGTGGAGAGAAATAATTCACACAAAGGCATGTTTACAGTGCCTTAATAGTATCTGTGGCTGGCAAGAGCTACTAACACAGTTCACATACTTTGCTTCACTTAAGAACAGGCTCATACACAAAATTAGTGACAGTCTGCTATTTGAAAAACAGGGTACCTTATATGTATCTGAACAATCGGAAAAAAACCCACCAGACATAGTGTCTCAATGAGATGCATGCAATTAATTATTATCTTCTTGCTTTATGAGCAAATCATATAATGGACACATATTCATATTCAGACCTCTCCTCCAGTCATGTTATTATCGTTAGGTTTTGATTGTAGGTAAGAATGGCCAGACTGCTATTGTTTAATTTATACTGTGTATCTTCCTCTGTTCATCTCCCATAGTATAAAAGTAGTTGAAGTGTCAAATGTTAATAATGTGCATTTGTATCCAACTCTCCCAGAAACTGCAGATCTCTTATTCAAGATTAGTCTGTCACTAATGTACACAAAACCACATTGGAACATGAGCCTTACACAGGCATAGAACCAGCTAGTGTAGAACAGTGTAGCTTTGAAAGGATACAATATTATCATTTTTCAGGAAAATGAGCTGAACATAAAACCATATGTAGGCTTCAACTATCTTCCTTCTACCTCTTTGGAGTTTTTCTCTCCTCATCTAACCTTGTACCTATCTTTCCCAAATGTATTTTTGGACTGCCTTTTTATCCAGCCATACCTTCAAGCTAAGGAATGGGAATATTCATTCAATACATTCATTTCAATATTTGTATAAGATAATAACACTCATTCTCTGAAAAAAATATTTTTAATTCTATAAGAGTGCAGTCAGACAAAGTAGTTTCCAACAAATGAGGATGAGCAGGCAGACAGGTAGGTAGCTACTGCAGAGAACCCTTGTGCTTGGCATTATGGACATCCACTCCTTTCCTAGAAAAAATTCCCCAGCAATAACAGCTCTAAGTCCCCTGCATTTGCTCATCAAGATCAACACCAATGGAGGAGAGAAGGTGTTGCTTTTAAATATGTAACCTTTAACTCTGAGCTAACCCTTATCAGCAACCCAGCTGTAAGACTGTAGACTTTGTAAGACTCAGGTTCAGAAAAAAAAATCATTCTTCTCATTTCTACATTTAGAATGCCCACATTCAGGAGTATAATCTGCTCCATGGCTCTGTGCAGAAGTGTTCCCCTTGGCACATATATTACACTGGTGTTTTTGCTGAAGAACCACCTGAATCTGGTGAAATAACCAGAGGCAATTACCACATCTGGATAGCTGCCTGCAGAGTGTGGTGGCAATAGAGATTGGATTATCCATCGTTTCAAGAAACAGTCTGTGTGGCAGAGACCAAGGAGCAGTGACAAGCAACATGCAACAGCCTCTTGTATATCTCCTGTGGTTGCACAGAAGGACTCCACTCCCCTCAGCCAGAAATTTTCAGTACATTCGATGTACATTCAGATAAATATGGAATTAGAAAATATCATTAAGGTGTGCCTGTTAAAAACTTTATTTGAAGAGTCAACCTTTTTTTTTTCTGAAAAGAATCCAAAGTCTGCCGTTCAATATAAACTCCTTTATGAAGATTTCAGGAGGTTTTATTACAAAATATGCTGTATGCTAACACACTATTCCCATGTACACTTATGTGTTGGAAGTTTGCTCTTTGAACATCAACTGAATATGCCAAAGACTTATGGTTCCCCAAAGGCATTTTTCCTTTTTTTGAGCACATCTGTATGATCGATGTTTTTATACATTTTGATAATACTGCCTCTGTGGTTAAAGGAGGTATTTATGTACTCCCTTGGCATACTGAGCAGCATCCCAATGAATCACTTTCCTCCCTTGCTTTGAAACACCAGAGCATGACTATGACAATACTGGGATGGTGATGCATTCAATTTCTCCTTCATGTTCAAGGCTGCACAGTAAGTCATGGTACAGTTAGTCACCACAGAGGGGAACTGGCAATGCCAGGATTTTATGCATTTACTACCTCTCTTTCATTATACATCATATCCTCTGAATGTAGGTTCACTGTCTTTTCAAAAGAATTCACGTTTTTTTAATTACTTCCATCACTTCCTTTTCACCCTGACGAAACTGCTTTGCACAGATAGCTTGTATTTAGCATTGATTACATAGGCCCAGCATTATGAAAGGGTTTGTAGTTAACCATGCTGTTGTGTTGTTTAGATTCTTGTTTCTTCAAAAGATATTTTATGTAGCCTCATTACCTATACATCTTTGCAAAATAGTCATAAAAAGATTTAAGTCTGACATGAAAGGGGAACACTCAAATGTTTTATTTTTTTTAAGTCTATATGGCATTAAACCTAAATATGAAGTAGTCAGGTCAGATTACAGAGATATCTCTTGTGAGAAACTGCTTCATATGCAAGCAATTCCTGCATCATCTTTCCTTGAGTTTACTCCAGCCTACACCATCCTTCTAATCCAGTAATAATTCCAGGCAGTAGCACTTTTCAAGGTTGCATGCTAGGATGCAAGCTCCTACTTGTAGTTTTTAGAACACCCCAGAAACTATAGTAGATGGCACTACTTAAGAATAAATGTGACTCAGCTTACAACTGCTACTGTGGTCAAATCTAGGACTGTAGTAGTAACTGCCTCAACTCATATGAGGTAAAAATCTTAATGATGAAGATGGTGATGTAATGATGATGATGATGACTAGTTGGTCTAGAGGTGGAAATTCACAAGTAAAATCCAAACTCATTCATGGAAACACGCTAATAAATCCAATTATACTGCAGAAAAGTGCAAGTCAGCAGCACAGCACAGTTCAGTGTAGATGAACAGGAAGCAGTGGTCGTTGATTTGGGGTGAACCACAGGGTTTCCTATATAAACTTTCCACTTCTGCAGCTGTGCTACAATTGAAGTCCAGCTAAACAGAAAATACAGAACATTGACCATTTGCAGATGTAAAACGTGCTGTGACAGGGAATAATGACTAAGGAAAAGAAATTGTTATGGCAAGATGCTGAAATGGGTGACATTACACCATGTTCATAATCTAAAGGTATGGTTTGAAGGCAAAATACCAGAAGGTATTAATTGAAACCAGAAAACTCTCTTCTGTAGCAAATATTTCATGATCAGTGTGAAAAGCAAAGTGAATAAAACAAAGCCTCAGTGAACCAAAGTTAGTTGTTGAGCCAAGTTCACATGTCAATATCCAGACATATGTGGTCACTAAGACTCACATTTTTATCTCTGTTTTTTTCTTTAGTACTGTTTGCTTATGTGCTGAAACCACTTCTCTTAAGTTTATATTCAATTTAAAATCTGGAATTACATAATTTTTGTAATATGTATCTATTTCTTATGTGCCTGTAATCTGGTTAACTATGAAATGGATGTGTTCAAAGTACATTAGAGACACTATGCAATGAGGATGGATTCTTTTGTATATGATTTTTACTTTTGTAATACTAAAATTACAGTCTCATTTAGGTTGAAAATTGCACGCATAGCAATGATGTGCTTCAGGTTTATTTGATATTTTTTTCCCCTTGATGATAGAAATTTGTTAAAGTTTCTAAGCAATTAGGGCAAGTTTAGATCCTTCTTGATATTGCAGTAGTTTTTGCTTAGCTGTAAAGATAATAATATATATATCTGTTTGCTATTTAAGTGGCTCTGGGAGCATTCTCAGTAAAGCAGGAATGTTGTCTTTCTCTCTTTGTTAGACTAGGTGGGAAGTTCTGTTTGGAAAAGAAGGCATATATTGCCTGAAGTGATGTTATCCCCTAAAATGACCTTGTTTATTTGAATCACAGGATCACATCTGGTGACAGGAACAAGGAATAGTATGTTAGCAGGCTTTCAAAGCAGGCAAGGCCACTGCACAAAGACTTTATGGCCTAAGCTTTGCCAAGGGTAGCAAGGAAGCGAGATTCACCATCACTGGCTGAACCACAGTGAAATATTGACAAAGTCTATGCCAGCACAAGCCATTGTCAGACTTGCAGTGTTTTCCAAACTTTTGCAAAAGTATTTTAAATGAGGGAATAATTTTAAAAGTAGGTTAGAACTCCATCATCAGCTATGGTTTCTCCTACTTTTGCAGCAGTCTAAGAGAAAGCAAGGGAAGGTGCTGGTGTGCCAAGTCTCTCTGATATGATTGCATTGAAGCCTGACCATTTCCTTTCCACAAAAGGTTTTCTTTACATATGTTTTGTTGCAGTGATAGCTGATGAAGGACTGTGGCAATGAGCAAACACCTTGGCTTCTTTAATGAGGAGCCAAGCCTCATGGCAGGCTGAGGGCTTCTTTCACACACAACATCTGTGCACTATGGCTTTTATGTTAGAAAAATCCCACTGGAAACTCAGCTTTACACCATCTCTCCACTTATTTTGCTTGGGAGCTCAGGCACAGTCATCAGTCAGATAAAACCCCATACAAGATGTTTTCCAACTGACTCTGGAAAGTCTAGGTTAATTCCAAAAAGAAGCACTTCATATTGCCCTTTGAAAATAAATATATTCCTACCTGGAATGATTGATTTAATGATAAGTGATTTCCTGGTAATTAATAAATTGTCCTATCTTTTCTGGTTTCGCAGATAAGCTTCAGAGGTAAAAAGGTAAGGTAAATAAGCTAGCATATATACATAGGTATATCCACTGGCAAACATTCTAGCTGACATACACAGTTTATATTCTCTACCATCCTGTTTGTAAGATAGTCATGTTCACAGGAATGCTGTATGAATCCATACTCTTCCTATTTCTTTTATAATGAACAATACAGTACTAGAGAAGAAGTGGAAGGTTTTTGTTTGTATGGGGGAGTATGACTATAAATTCTTTCTCTAAAAGCATAATATATATTTTCATTTTCATACTCTTTTTAAATCAATTTCAATTAAACTAGAGGAGAAGGCCAGCAAGTAAAACAAACCAATATGAAGTATGGTTCAATAAGTACTTCTATGAAATATGCATACAAAGTCCAGGCAGGGAAAAGGAGGGACCATAGTTCAGGTCCTAGCTTTCATTTGTGCTAAAAGCAGTTGCAACTCTTCACAGATAACATCAGCAACTTCGTGCATATTGTCAAAACACTGCTGCATTGAAGACACTCAGTTATAGAGTTAAAAATCTACTTTTCTGAGTTTACATAATTCCTGAAAATATTTACCCATTAATAATCTGTGTATGTACAAATCACAGGGAACGAGCTCTCCCTGCCTCACTCTCAGATCCTGTCAAGGGCAACCTCCACTAAAGTGAATGAGCATATTTTCAGGTTTAGCAACCCACCATGTTTGCAGTGACAGATTCCATAATCAGCAATGATCTATCAAAAAATGTAAGCAAAACATAGTTGTTTAGGGGTTTTTTAAGTCTTTGTAGGTGTTTGTCCTCATTGATCTCAAATTTGGTTGCCTATTTACATGATTTGGAGCAAATCTTTCTTCCAGTATTGCAGAGTTGGATCTTAACAGGGGCCAACTCCATGATGTTTAGTACTGGAAGTCACTTCTCTGTGTTAAGTGTATGTCTGTATAAAACTAGAGAAAGAGGTTTACAGTGCTTCTGGATTTTTTCTGGTCTACCTGCTGTCTAAAGCAGGATTAGTGCAGTCCCCTGTGAAACATGGAGCTTGTGGTGGGCTCTGTGGGAACACACACTGCTGTGCTATTAAGATGTCTGTACATGAAACTACTGGATCTCAATGAATGTCCAGGCATTATTTGAAGTCCGAGTTACTGAAGAAAGGACGCAGATCATTCTTGAGAAGGTAGGTGGGCATGGCAAACTACAGCAGATCCCATTTCACTCACAGGAATAGGCCTATGGTGAAGATCAGTATTGCTGGTCACCCCTCCGTGTTCCTGGCTCCAATGTCTGGAAAGAGGCTAGAATAGTTCTTCCTATAACACATTTCTCAGATAAACAGAGGTAAATGGTAATGCTGATTTTCCAAAAGAATTTTTCAGGTGTACAATGCTTGCTTCTTCTATTTATAAACATGCATGGAAATAACCATAAGGAACAATAGGTAAAATGCATTAAAAAAAGCTTGTTTTGAAAACTCTTCAAAGCAATATAATACCAACTTAGTATTTTTATGTTGCAGGAATTAGGATGGACACAAATTGTTTCCACAAAGAGGACACTGACTTTGGGGAGGTGTTGCTTTAGTCATTGCACAAGAATCTAAATGCCTTAAACAAATTATAGCACAGCATGTGGTTGTATAGCCTGAGGGACACAGATCTGCTGTTACTGCAAAAGCCCCACAGATCTGGGAATGCATCAGACCATGTAAGGACCAGGGTCAACGTGGCAAGAGACTGATAGCCATGGACTCTGGTAGGGAAATACAACAGCATCCTCCAAAAGCAATGCTTAGAAAATGTGTCAGATTTTTAATTGTGGTAAACAGTGATCTGGGTGAGTCTGATCATCTAGTAAGGGAGCAGATGGCACTGGGGAATCCTGGCAGAGACAAGATCACATGCTAATGAGTCTTTTAAAAACAAGAAGCGGTCTGGGAATGGGCAGATGGAGCAGTGTAATGGCTGTGAGTAATATGGGAAAAGAGGGCTTCATTTTAATTACTAATTTTTTAATTGAGAGTATTACAAACATGAATCAGGTGGGACTGGGCAGTTGTGAAAGGACATCTGGGACAGGATAAAGGACGGCAGAGATTTGGGAAGAAAAAGAGGGACACTGCTTTGTGAGGGTGCTTGACAGATACTATGTGGTATCTGCCCAGGCCTGGAAGCCAGCTGGGGACTTGTCTCCTCTGCCTCGAAGGCGCTTTGTTTATTCCCTGCGTGAGTATCCTGGGCCAAGTGTAGATAGTGCCAGTGGGACAGTGCTTCTCTTCTGCATGTCATGGAGCAAGTCAGTGCCATTCTCCATGCAGATGCCACGCACAAGGCTTCTGTGCACCGCAGCTGCTGTGAAAAATAAGCACAGGAGAAAAGGTGAAATTAAGATTGTGTTTTCTTTATGTTTTTCAATTACTCATGCTATTCAAAGATTGCATTCCACATGTTATTTAAACATTGGTATATTTTTTATTTTAACACCTTGTTTAATACTTGGTAGAAATAAAATGTCATTATTTATGTGATGTCTTTACATCCATGTATACTTAAGGTTTTAAGCATTTTAAAGGAAATATAGTGATCTGATGTGTCAGCCACACTCACAGAAATTAAAACTGAAACTTTTCATGTACTTAAAAACCTCAAAGGTTTGTTTTACTAGTGAAGAGAGAACACTCTTGTTAAAGGATAGAAAGTGAATTGGGTCAAGATATGCTGGCCATCATGGACAACAAAGGGGTATAATGTCA
Organism: Orthonyx spaldingii; assembly: GCA_013397795.1. Classification (NCBI taxonomy): domain Eukaryota; kingdom Metazoa; phylum Chordata; class Aves; order Passeriformes; family Orthonychidae; genus Orthonyx; species Orthonyx spaldingii. The sequence continues at coordinate 191,294 of VZTJ01001128.1, read as the reverse complement.
TCTCTCATGAATTCATAATTGAAATGTAGATGGCTCTAAACACCAAAAAACTTCTCAATCTGTAGAGTATTTCTGCAGAGTTACACCTTGCTCCTTTTTTTAAGAGTGCATAAAGGTAGTGAATAACTGTAAATTTTTTTCTTAACCATATTTTTGCAGTGTTCATAATATGTTTAAAACCAGAATAAGGTGATATTTAGAAAACCATTCTAAAATTATTTCCATGAAGCAATGTGGGCAGAGGTTTCAGAACCCTGGGTACTGTGCACAGGCTGATGAGTCTACAGATTTTTACAGACATATATAGATACACACATACATAAAGTAAGAGTCATCAGTTACAGGTACTTTTGCCTTCTGAAAGGAGTCTTAAGAATCTCTTTAAGACCACTTAACCTGAAATTGTGACATGAACAATTCTTTTTGCACCCAGACAGCAGTGATAAGCACTTTTAGAGAGGTGGAGTAAAAAGATGCCAATCCCTTAAATATCAATAGATTCACAACAGTTTATTTCAGCCAGAGACCACGCCCATGGTTGATGTTATCACCTTTGTCTGTAATATAGCTTCTCTTTATTTAAAAATATTTGCATTTATAGCATATGCAGTAGGAAGTTTCAGTTCAGTTGCTCCAAGGTGACACAGAGCCTGTGTTAGTCCTCAACTGAAACTGCTTTATAAAATATTTAAGTAGTTGCACTTAAGAGGGGCAAATTCTTGGCCTCATTAAAGAGAGATTTGTAAATTACTCTAGTGAGGTCAAGATTTGCTCAGAGCCTACCATCTAAACTGTGTGGTCAAATGGATGCAGTAAGTCTTCTGTTCTTTGATTTTGACTGAGTGTCAACATTTTGTGGTTTTATCACTTTCCAAACCATTAAGCTGAGGATGTTACAACAAGAACTGAGAGAAGAAAAAGTGAGAAGTACAAAGAAGGTCACTGACCAGTTTTCTCTCAATTTTACAGTATATTTTGTGAAAAGAAGAATGGAATGCTTTCTAGTAATTCCTGTTTCGCCTTGACTACCAAAGCACTCACTTCGAAAACTAGACACAAAACAGCTGAGGAGAGTTCTGCTCACATACATGCAGAGTATGTGTGGTCCTGGGAGAACTGACACACACAGGAGCTCATGTGCTTTCTAATCTCTTCTAGCTGGCTGTGGCATCCTGACCACATTGTTTATCTTACACAAACATGCCAGGCTTGGCTGTTGGCCCAGCAGGACTGATGCCTAGTTAGGTCCTGTGTCTTAACTGCAGTTTTCATAAGGGCCATAAAAATTAAAGTCACAGCCATAGCACCATTGCATAACATACAATTGCACCAGGTTTTTGTCCCTGATGCTACAGAATAGAGCCCCTACTGCAATGGAAGCCATATTTTTATTCAAGTTCTTCACAAATTACTCATGCTCTTTATGAATCCATTAATTTTTCTAGAGTCAAATTCCAGTTATTGCAAACAAAAATGTAAATACATTTACAGCATTAAAATAAATGTTTCCTTCCCTAAGGTCACCCTTCATCAACACGTTTCAAAAAACTTTCTATTTTTTTTTTTTTTTTTTTTTTTTTTTTTAATTTAAAAAGGAGCATGAGAAGCCTTATCTTTAGAGCAGCACCAGGTATACTAAATAAATTCCTAACTGTTTATCTGATATGTTCCCAAAAGGGCTACAGGAATACAGGCTTCATATTGTCATGTTCCACTAATACATTTTTCTTATAACTTAAATATCCCTTGTGCACTTCAAGCTTGATATCAATTTTGTCTCCTGATTAAAGTAATCCAAATGTGTTGTTCATTTTCTGGTTTCTATGGGGTTTTCTACAATCCATGTTTCTCTCCATTAGGTTCCTGTATAAGTCCATTTATTGTTTAATTCAGCCTACAAAACTAGAGAATATGCTTGTCAGAATGTCCCAAATTGCAGTCACAGAAAACCTACTGGATGAATGCTTCATTCCAGCATTAAAATCATAGATGAAAGTCTTAACAGTAGCAAAGCCAACACATATCTCTGAATCCTCACTTGATCTTTCCTTTCATGTAGCAACTATTTTCTGTCCCAGAAACTCCATCTCTATTACAATTGCTCAAGTAACTCTGCACTTACCTGCAGCTCTGAGTAGACCACAACTATCTAGTATGCGTTTGGGATATTGTGTGAGACAGTGTTAAAATATATGCTTAAAGCCTGTCATTGCTATTGGTTCCCACAAGTGCACAACTACTGTTACAAGCTTTAATTTTGAAATTTTCATGTTGTCTATTACTTTATAACTTTGTTATGTCATAGGTATTCTTGCACTATCATTTCTTCCACTGCTTTTCAGTAAAAACAAAACAAAACAAAAAACTAACAAAATTTCTCTGGAAGTCTACTCTTCAGCTTTTAAAAAATGGGTTCAAATTCCCTCTTACATTTAGAAATATTAAATATGGACAACCTGCAAGAAAATCGAGTTTATGGAAAACTAATGGAAAAGATTTGTGGAAATCGAATAGAAAATCCTAATTTTAGTACTGTTAGACTCTACAACAATAGGGAGTGCTCACAAGACTTGCTAAGGATTAATTTCTACAAATCAGTCTGTTCTTTTTTGTTTGTATTGCAGAAACAGGATTTTTTTTTTCTGACACCAACCAAGTTTACTTTTGCAATTATAGGTAACATCATAGTCTTCTCTTGGTTACAAAGCTTTTTTTAGAACTGGATTATATATGAAGCTGTTTGGGGTTTTTTTTCATGGTAATAGTTCTGTTTATTTTAAGCCAAATTTAGTTTGCTAAGCAAAGCAAGACCTCATCCATATGAATTAAGGGTCACTTCAGAGATGTTACAATGATAAATAACTTTTTTTCACAGAGAACAGCAAAATACTCAGAGAAGCTACAGCAGGTAAATAAGGTCTTTGGCCTGCTTCTACAAAAAATCTTTCTCTAAACAGGTGACAATTAAAGGACGATCCATATCCTATCTAGGTCACATAAGGTGAAGGGTTTGCTCAGTCAAGGCCCACATCCCAAGTGAAGCAATAAACTGAAAATTCATAAAACTCTTTTTGATAAGACTGAGTTAATATTTTTCTGACCAAACACCAGTGTCCCACACACTCTGCACTTTGGGGCAAAAAAATTCCAAGCTCAGCAACATTAAACAAAAATTCATTAGGATTTTAAGGCCTGCCAAGACAACATGAAAAGGTGCCTTTTAAAGATACAAAGGAAAAATACAGAACTGATTTGATTTGGTTAAATTTCACAGGAGGAAATTACTTTTTACTTCACTGCTCTCTGCCATTTACCTACTTCTAGGTGAGAAGAGATTTACATTTACGCTGATGAGAGTCTTTAAGTCCAGACTTACTAGAGGCTTTACAGCATGTTTACTTGGTTTTTTCCACCTTCCTCTCTCTTCCTCCATTCTATTACTGTATTTATTCTACAGTAGACTGCCATGCAGCATAGCAATATGATAATCAAGCTTCACGGAGCATATCACTGCTTCTACTGAGCCAGAGCTGTTCTTAGATAAAGTACACTCCAGGAAATCCTGAATCCTGACATATTCTCAATAGTAAATTTGCAGTGGGCTTTTTTAGACATTGGTTATTTTAGCCCTTCTCTTCTCTGTCCTGCTCTCCCTGAATGCTTATCTGTAAGATAGAATGATGTTCGCTCTCTGGCTGTCTGCTCTTTTTGCAGGCTGCAGAGGGGAGCGCTGCCCTGGAGGTAGTGTTTGCCCTCAGGGCATAGGCTGTGCTTGCAGGCACTTCTCAGAAATGCCACAGGAGACTCAACAGAGATCCTTGTGCCTCCTCCCCTGCCAGGAACTGAGATCCTCTTTCACAAGAGTACTAAATGTGTTCCCTTACTTGCTGGCCCAGAACACACCACAGAACAAAACAAGAGGTTATGCTGCAGACAACACTGCAGAGGCATAGTACTGTTTTTCTTTCTTTGCATTTTCAACACTACTCTTCTGGAATAGCTCCTAATTGTGTCCTGGGACCTTTTCACCTTCTCATATGACAGATGCATGAAATTGTATGGGTTAATATGACTGATTAACACTTCGGTTTTCCGTGTCTGAAATGTTTGGTACACACAGTACAAGTTCTGAAGACTGTGAAAGAGAAAAGGGAGAGTTGTAAGTGGGAACATTGTTCTCCATGAAAGAGAGGGAGCAAAAAAGGAAATGGAAAGGAAAACTTTGCCATTAGTATTTACCTGACACCAACGGCTGAATTCTAGTTGATAGGTAGCATCTTTATTGACCATTTTTTTTAACATCAAACACAGTACTTTGAGATTATCTCAAACAGTAAAATACATGAAAAGAACTGAGCTGAGAAACTTGTCAATATCTTATTTAACCTACTTTTAGATCCTGTGCAATATTAGTAAAATCAAATGCATGAAACTTGTGACTGCAAATAAGATTTTTAAAAAACAAAGAGGGTTTGTAGGAATAAGAAGTTTGGGGATTGTGCAACTGATTATAGCAGGCAGACAGCTCCTCTGCTATTCACACTTGCCTGTCTTAAATCATTCCCCTATGATAGTTACAAAAGTGTAAGTAATACACGACTGAAAACAGTCTTTTAGAAACTTCACACTGGGCCCTGACACAGGATATCTTGTTGTCAAGTACCCACTAGGCATCAAAAGTATGCAAACTCTCTCTCTTTCAAGTGCAATTGTAATACCTCTAAGTTATTCAAAGAACCTAAACATCAGAGCAGGTAATTTGAAATGTCATACTAAAGCCTCACTTTCAGTAATCCAGAGTATGATATGCAGAGTCACAACTATATTAATGAATTTGACTAACATCTCAGCTGCACCCATGCCAGGTTCAACAGGAATTCGTCTGTGGGTTAACAAGAATACTACTAGGACTTATCATACAACTTGTGTTAAAGAGTAAATTACTCCACAGTATGCTGAGCAATTATGTTAGAAGGGCAGTCAATTTGTAGAAAACAGTTCAGGTCTTGACTTACAGCTAATCAAAGGTTGTTGTCTATAGCAGATAAATATGTACAAGAGATTTTCTAAGCAGGGAAATAAAAATTCATATTAAGTCTTTCTAAATCAGGTGAAAGAGAAGACACATAGCTACTCAGCTCAAAAAAGAAAAGGCCAATGAACCAGTCAGATATTAGCACAACACAAATGGTTTCTCTCACACCAAGCAGAGAATGGTCTCCAGGCACAGGGGAGGCGGCCACCCTCGCCCTCTTTGCTTAGAATCCATCCTGATACACACCATGGCCTTTCTGGGGTCACAAGTTTGTGAAGTGCTAAATTCCTGCTACTCTAACTTGGCTTTGACACTGCCAGGCTGTTGATATACAATACCTCCTACGGTACACTAGCTAGTCAGCATGGCACCATCCTTATCATTGCTTGTTTACTATAACCCAGGGGCAGTGTTGAGTGGTTGCAAACATTTGTTTTCATAAAACATTGGACAGGTATGTCTACCTCTCTGTATTTTTCCCTTTTTTAGCTCTTGGAAGCAAATTTCCCCTCCCTGGAAATTCAGTTTATGGGTGACGAAGAGGTTTTCTTGCTTGATGTTTCAAATTTCACAGTTTCTGTTTCTCATTTTTTGGACTTTGCCTATCATGAGACTGAAAGATAGGTGATTGTTTAAAGTTTATCTCTGCATAAAAAGACTCCTGGAATATATAAACTGACTTGAATGAACTCACTCTCGGATGCATGGAGGGTAATATCACTTCTGATAAGACTGTACAGAGGGAGGCACGAAAATGTGGCAACATGACTTTAGGTTTAATTTTAGTCCCAAAGATGACTTTATTGCATTACTAATGCCCAGGTTGTATTGCTGACAAAGAGTTACATCACACATATTCACATATTTGACTAAGATTGTAATTTATGAAACAGTATTGGTACTGTGACTTTAAGGTTTCTTCAAGTCCTTTTTCGCTGCCAGTACTCAAATACTCCTGAAATGTCTCTGGTGGAATGATTTGCTATGCTTTGCCAGAGTAGGAGAACAATTTTAAAAAGGCTTTTTGGCACAGATTCAAGATAAAATTGATTCTTTTATGCTGTATTGCAATTCCCTGAATGATTAACAAACCACATTTAGCATATGTTTCTAATGCTTTGAATATCTTTCCAAAGATGTGGTCATAACATTATTTTTTATACTCTTAGGAAATGATAAAGGAATTAAATCTAGTGAAAACTTCTGTGTTGGATTCCTTAGCTTACAGAAAGATCAAATGTGCTCCCTGGCAATTTTGGAAGTCTTGAAAAATGTAATTATGATAATATATCTGATAATAAGGCAATAAATTCTAAGGGGAATACTACTAATAGTATCATGTAAAACTTGCAGCTTGTTTTCAGTTATATTATATATTGTAATAAAGAGAATCATACATAATATACCAGGATTTTTACTATTAAAAAAAGCAGCATGACTTCAGATCCAGCTAAGTGTTAACTTAAAAGAGGAAAAATATTTTAAAACTCTGCATAAATGTAGATCCCAAAGTTGGGTTTTTTTTCCCCCACTGTAAGCTCCCCTTGGAAGGTATTAAATTGAACCAAGCATGTGCAAACCTTAAATTTAGCTCATCAGCTATCACAACAGCTGAACTGCACCACAGAGGGGCAGGTGCTGTTGATGGTATACACATTTCTCTGCTCAGAGCTATGCTAGTGGAAAGTGTATACTGTACATTCCAGCTTCATGATGACACAGCTGTAGCCCAGGATAAGCATTTCTGCACTGCGGATGTCCCTCATCTGCCAGCACTGCTGATGTGGTCTGCATTCCCTGCTCAGACCCGGCATTGTCACCAGCAGGAATGCAAGATGGGACATTACGTTCCTTTACAGGGAACTGGTGTTTCTAAGTGCACAGCCTCATCATTCCTGACAAACAGCTGGTCATAAAACCCATAAATGAGTTCACAAAGATGTCCAGAAATGTCCTTAGTGGCCCTGGCATGAATTACAACAACTTTTCACAGGCTCACCAGTGCTTAGACTTGCCTTATCTGAAACAGGAGATAAGAACATAAGTCATTTTATATGCGAAGAAGTGTAAGTAGGGTAATTTTAGGGGGGAGTCAGCATGAGGGCAAGAAGAAAAGGCACACCAGCTCTTACCTAGGAGAGGGCAAGTGTAGTCTGTCAGCCAGGCACCTCTGCAGGAGCTGCACTTCCAAACTGGCAGATGTCATCAGTGTATCTTCACCATTGTGACTACTGCTCCACAGATTTCTAGATGAAACAAGTCCTATGTCTTCCAGCACTTCAAGGACTGAGTCATCTAGATTAAGGGTACACCTTCTCACAGTGAGTCATCTTACATACCCTTTCCTGGTCTTCAGCTTTTCAATTTGTGTTTTGACTTAGAGCAGAGCACTTCTCTCTGAGCAAGGTTAGTTTTACCTCACCATACTCCAAAGGAAGAGGATGCCATTGTGAAGGAATTTCCATTAGGAATTTAGATCATCACATTTCCACTAGGTCTGGTTTCCCTGCCAGAGCACACCTCTTGAGTCTGTGACCTCATGGAGATGGCTCTCAGTTCTTTACCAGGGTAGTAATTTTACCTTCCAGTCAAGAGAGGAAAGGAAAAATGCCACTTTAAAAAGTCTTGAATGATATCTATCGTGGCTGGTCATGACTTCCTATTCATACAGGCTAAGCAAGGAATCTTCTCTAATTAGCACTCCAAAGTGATATTAAAGGAACATATTCAGTAGACAAAAAACCACAGCACAAACTCTTAAAAAAGCCATGGGAAACGTAAAACATGGAGAAAAGGTCTTTCAAGTTAATTATTGCTCAGTCCCTGAGCTGAGTCAGCAGAAAGCAAGAGGCAATGCTGCACATGAACAGGGCATCCTCACCACAGAGGCAGAGCTTGGCAGAAGGAGCAGGAGTCGTCTTGCCTGCTGAAGCAGCATACCAGGGAAAAGAAATGCTGGAACCTATTCAAAGCTGAACCAGTTGCCATGAAGGACATGATGTTTTCCATCCTGGCCCCAGGATATTAAACAAGTCTTGCAGATGTATTAAAAGGGGACTGCCAGCACCTGAATATTGAAAAATACAAGGTTGGTCATGGGCTGTAGGGAGGAGAGAGGTGAATTACATGAAGTTTTGGCTCCCTGTGTGGCTCCCGCCTAGACCCATGTTCTCAAGCACAGCTGGTTTAAGTAGAAGGTGCACAGTTACACTGCCTTGGAATCTGGAAAAGTCTCAAGGAGGAAGTAATTAAAGAAGGAAACATCAAGTAGGAGAGGTGAAGCACCATCTTTCTTTCCTTTTTTATTGTTTATTATATCTTTGGAAGACGTAAAGAGTGTGGTACTGAATGACCTCCATAGACTGCTTAAACTGAGAATCCCTCTAACCATTTTATTCTTCCTCACTTTGGCTTGATGTTTCCCAGGTTTAGGTTGCTTTATTTTTTATTTTTTTTCCATTACAACTTATGGGAATATTCTGCTCATTTAATAAAAGGAAAAAGAGTTCAGGGTTGTGTACCTGGGTTCAGTTCACGTTTGACATCAGACACTGTAATGAAAAAGAATAACCCTGAACTTAGAAACTGACTGTCGAGAACACTAATGTATTTAGAAGGCTCCAGTTTGCACAAACACCTGAGCCTGGTGATGGAAATATAAGCATCAAAACATATTTTTATTGTAGAATTGGTATTCAGACTCTAAATTACTCCTGTAAAAACATCTCTCATAATCTAACATTTGGTGAAATATGGTAAAACAGCACGTCATTTAACTACCCTATGAGTGAAATGAATAAATCACATAGAAGTGTCTCTAGCATATTACTTATGGGGGAAAAAAAATCTACTTTTTAAATAAGACAGATTTATTTACTTTTGTTAATAAAAAGAAATAAATTTCTTACCACAAACTCACTGACACATCAAGACGGTGACTGTGCTATTGAGTGCAAAATGTCATGGAGATGGGAACAAGTAAAGGTGTTATATAATTTTACTGCTGAGGCAACTCTGCAATCTACCAGCATTACATAGCTGAACTACACAAGGGAAAAAGAGAAGGTATTTCAGGTAGAATTTTCTGCTTTTATGTGTTTTTTTCTTATAGCATGGTGAGAGCTTGCTTCTCAATACTCAGAAAAAGTTCCTTTAAGTACCTGTGAAGGAATTTGTCAGGCAAAACTGCAAATTTTCAACACCTGAACCCTACTGTACTAGACATTGGTCACATTTTATTTGTCTCTCCACACTGCTAACGCAAGTAAAAGCCCAACTGTGCCCTAAATTAAAGACTGAGTCTAACACTTGCTAGTTTTAGGAGGTTTTAAGACCATTTATTACTTTTATTTCAAGACATTTTAAAATTAATTCATTTTTCATCAATTCTACTTTTCTTCACTTTTACATTGCATTGAACTCAAATTGTTTCCTAGATCAACCCTAGAACTAAAGTCAAGCAAAATCTTCCCATTGCTGTTTATGTGCACTGCATCTGATTCTGGTAGTTGAGTAGTCACCATAAGGAGTGAGGACAGTCCAGACAAGAGGAAGTCCTTTCTTCTTTGCTGTCTCTTGGGCACATCATGAGGTTCACATGCTACAGCACAACTCCCCTGAAAGGCTGATGGGCCTCTGTGGGAGCACTAGACAGCCAAAGCTTGGCAGAGGCGATTGAGCTCAGGCTACTCAGGACAAGGGCAGCAAGGAATGAGATTTGCTGCCCCTCTCCCTCGTTGGTGGAGCTACATAGCAGCAGAATGGAAGACATACATTGGGAATGGACTATGCAACACCAATGCAATAGAGCAGATCTACACTTTTATTTATCCAAATGATAAGGAATTTTTCCCTGATGTGTATCACATCCTGCTTCTTCTCCAAATGTAATTCCTGGATAACTTTTACCAAGCGTTCCTCTTGCTGCTGTCATATGACTTCACTTTCATATAAAAATATTAATGCATTTTAAATTACCAAAATATAGGTAATGTGCAGCATGAATTTCTTTAAATATAGGCACAAGTACCTCCGTGCTTATCTATGTAAATATAGTCCTAACAACTGCTTATCCTGAAGAACTTTGAAGCCATTATAATTAATTTGTTCTAAGTTTTGGACTAGCACTATGGTACAAATTATAATACCAGCCTATTCTCAACAAGGTCCATAACCACAATCAAAGAAGCTGTACATGCATGGTATGTGTCATTTGGCTTAAGTTATAGGTAAGTTAAATACGGAATAGAGAACATCCTGGACAATTGCTGATTGTTCATGTATGCATTGGCTGAATAACTTGCATATAGGCCTTAAAGACTTACTATTCTTCCGGAATAAGAGATGTTTAAGTGAGATCAGTGTTATAAGAACATTCTTTGCAGGCTTATTTTATCTTTTTTTCTGAGACTGTAGAAAAAGAAGGTTGTTACTAGTATGCTTTGGAAGATACTGTTTCTGAGGACTAGCTTTGGCCAAAGTAGTAGTACTTGGCACATTAAAACAACACCCAATCACTAAGCAGCTGGCTTTTTTGTAAACTGAGTTATTGATCCCTTGCTCTTAACAAACTGGGAAACCTGTTGCAATAGCAGAGTTGCAACATAAGTACTGCTGTGGTATGTGCCATCAAAACTGCTTTGCTCCACACTTAATTTCTGTTGAATAAACTGATGCTTATGACAGTTCTGTCAAGTTGGAAATATTGGAAAATTATTTTTACCCACTCCTACCTCTATCAAAACACTTGGGCATATGCCTAACTATAAGCATGTGAAATAGTCTCAATGATTCCAAAAAATGAGGTTGCTTAGTGAGCCTGGAGAGCTTTGTGGATGCATTCTGCAGTTCACGATAGGTGTAACACTGCAGTATCCTCTACTGCTGACAATAGATCTTAAATCAGAAATGAAGGGCCTGCATGCAAGACAAAAGGGGATACGTATCTTCTTTGTCAGGTAGGCATGGCAGCTGCTATGTATCTCTGATATTTGACTCTGCACAGACAGAAATTTCAAACACACATGCACATACATCTCTATACTGTATTAGCTTTCCTCCAACCAACCAGGTCCAGAGGAGATCAAAATGAGAATGAATGTGGCCTTCAAGATTTCCCTTCTGGCTGACTTGAAGCAGAATTACTCTGCTTAGGAATAAATCATACAACACATGAAGTATACTTCAGAAACTATTCAAAACATCTCGTTGACTTTTCAGGAGAGTTGGTATTCAGAAGACACCTGCCCAAATGCTACTTTCAGTATTTCAGTAAAGTGCAAAGGTACCACTCAGCAGAAATACCGCTGCTGAGAAGACCTTGCACAAAGGCACATCTGAGAGCATCTGGAAGTGTAGTAAGAGAAGGACAAACAAGAATAGGACCAAAGTAATAATTTCACAGTATCAAAGAAAAACAACAGGACAAATGTTCTCATGAGGTCATATGGCTATTCTTCCCCTCCCTGTGTCCAAGGCTGTCCCAAATATATGCAGACTATTCCTTACTGCTGTTTGTTCAATTTGTTCTGTAAAACCTCTAGGGATGAAGGCATTACGGTCTCACAGGCAAGTCATTCCAGTATTGCACTGTCCTGAACAGGGAAAACACACTGTTCCTTTGGTTTTACAGCAGTCTTTTATGCATTTCAAGACCAGTTACATGTCCTAGATTAGCCAAGAACCCTGTTTCTGACTGACCTAATGGTTGATTTACGCTTCAGGCAGTTATTGATTGCTAGCTCATGTCCTGTTTACTTTCAAACACTCTCTTATCTTCTTTTAGCTTGACGTGCTCCCTGAGTGTAACTAAGGGCTCAGGACTCGCACATTCCACTCACCTAATTGCTCACACCCTCCTGTTCTCTCAAACATGCACATTCAGGCAGGAGCAGCACTGTGTGTGCAGCCTGCCAGATGCTGGTAGAGAGGATCCAAAGGTACTCTCATCACCCACGGAGGGCCCAAAGGAAATACAGCTCTGTTTCAGACACCCACCCGCATATGTTGATGCCTTTTTTTTTCCTTAAGCAATCCCGCAGTAAATAGAGTCTTGGGATAACAGTCATGCCCTCTCACAAAAACCTGTGCAAAATGTGAACCATCACTTGGGCAGAGAGCATATGAAGTTGCTGGAATATAGCAAGGGCACCACCACTTCCAGACACCTTTAAGCAGGGTGTTAGAGCACCAAGACTTTGGGACAGAAATAGGGAAAGGCGGACCAATTGGGAGCCCAGCTTTGGGACTCAGCCATTCATGTGCAGCTGCAGTGTGTCCTGTTGAAGAGTGAAAGGGAAAAATATATTATCCTAAAACATATTAGGAAAAAGTGGGTTTGTGTGTCAAATATAGACTACTCCGGAATTGTTTTTAAGGTTAGGCACAAAAGCGTATTCATAGCCCCGTGCATTTTGTTATATGACAAAACCAATAGTTTGTGTGAATTCTTCTTTTTTTACCTGGAGAAACAAAAACTACAAAAGCAAACAAGAAAACAAAACACCAAGCAAACAAACAAAAAACCCTCCCACTTTTCACTTTTCAGATGATGTTTTTTACTAACATCAAGAATTTTCCAGTGAAGGTTGATAACCTTCAGATACACAGATTTCCAAAACTACATTCTCAGATAAAGTATTGTTAATGGGCAATTTTCTGGCAGTCTTCACATGACTGATGTCTTGAGTTTCTGGCCCCTCTGTGCAGTATGAACCTGTTTTTGAGCAGCTACATGTGAAACCTCAGCTCATCCTACAACGAATCCTGCTTCCCTTCCAATATGAGCACCATATTCCACAAATCACTTCTACTTCTGCTATCACCTGCCTTCCTCCTTTTGCAGGACTCATACCCCTGCACCCCATCAGGTTATTTCTTCCTCTTCCTCAAAGGCAGCTCCACCAGAGGGAGCATTTAGAACACGCAGAGAGACAAGCCCTCTGTACTCTAGCCACGCCTTCCAACATGGAAGGGCAAGTTATTATGAAGGGATCGTGCCTGAAAGCTTCAGGACACAGCCTGGCTGTCGCAATTCTTTCAAATTCATCAGCCAAACCAATCTTCCCTATGTGACTAATTCGGGGAAGAAAATCTGACTAGATCTCATGAAATGCACATTCCTAACATGAAGGATCTCTTACTTGCACATAACAAATCTCTCATCTGAAACATGGTCATGCCTAAACTGATAAATTTTGATTCTAATTTCTATTCAGAAAAATAAAATTTCCTCTTCCTATTCTTGGGAATACCAACAATATTTACAGTTGGAAACGATCTGGAAAAAAATCTAGACTCTGCAAGACACCTGCTTCTGAAAAGTCACTCCTTTCAGACATGAATTGTGCAGACTCTAAAGTTTCAATCCTAGGCTTGGCAAAACCATGGGGAACAAAGTTTCATGAAATGAGCATGGACAGTCTCCCATATGGCTAAATACTAGATTGTAATGATGTTCATTATTTCAAAAGCCAGAAGAGGAGTATGTTATTCTGCAGAATGCTGTTTTCAGCACTCAGAGGCTTTCCATAAGTATCTATTATATGTGCATAAGATCTTCAGATCATTTAAAAATTCATTTGGACAATCATTTACTCAGAATTGCACTGCATATATGTTGGCCTGAGTGATCAACCAGGTGTCTGAATTGCCAAAGAAAACAGCATACACAAATCAGGTAATTAGTCAGCGTGTCCTTTAAGAATTTAGAGCATACTAAAAAATAGCTATTTCCTTGCTCACTGTTCCCATATTCACCACCCAAGTAGCTCAAGGCTGACCAGAGCTGGCACTTTTCTTTGCTTACAGTCACCATCCCGTTCACTTTATGAAGTTTGACAAAGGAAAGTGCTGGATTTTGCACCTGGGACAGAGCAACTCTGGACCCCAGACAGACTGGGGAAGGAGACACTGGAGAGCCATGCCAAGGAAAGGGACCTAGGGGTCCTTGTTGAGGGCAAGTTGAACATGAGTCAGCAGTGCCCTGGCTGCCAGCAGGGCCAACCATGTCCTGGGGTGCATCAGACACAGCAGCCCTGCACCAGCCCTGCAGAGTAGGGGATTCTCCTGCTCTGCTCTACACTGGGGCAGCCTCACCTTGAGTGAGTGCTGGGGGCAGTTTTGGGTGCCACAATTAAAAAAACAGACGTTGAGCTCCTAGAGAGCATCCAGAGGCAGACCATGAGGACAGGAAGGGTCTGGAGGAGAAGCCTTATGAGGAGCAGCTGAGGTCACTTGGTCTGTTCTGCCTGGAGGAGACTGAGGACAGACCTCATTGCAGTCTATGACTTCCTCGTGAGGGGAAGAGGAGGGGCAGGCACTGATCTCTTCTCTGTAGTGACAGTGACAGGACCCAAGGGAATGGCACAAAGCTGTGTCAGGGGAGGTTTGGGCTGGATATTAAGAAAACATTCTTCACACAGAGGGTGGTTGAGTACCGGAACAGACTTCCCAGGGAAGCGGTCACAGCATCAAGCCTGTCTAGTTCAAGAAGCATTTGAACAAAGCTCTGAGGCACACAGTGTGATTCTTGGAGCATCCTTCACAGCACCACGAGTTGGACTTCCCTGTGGATCTTCTCCAATTCAGGATATTCTATTACTCTTGATCATCAAACAGATTCTTTTCAAGAATCATGTCATCAACTGCTGCTTCTCCCATTTTCTGGTTATTATGAAGTGCAAAATCCAAGGAAGACCTTGCCCTCCTTTGTGTGCTGGAGCTGGTAAGAGCTAAGATTTTCAGAAGGCAGCTCTTTGACCAGATCTGGTACAGCTGTCTTTTATTGCTATGGTGTCTTTTGGCCATTAATGGGACAAAGGAGAGCTGCAAGCTGAATTGTATGCAGGGCAGATTGTAACAAGGCTAGCTATACACAGACATGTGGAACAATGCATGCTCTTCTTTCTAGGTTCTTTTTTACAAGGATGTTTTGGGATGTACGTTACAGTCCCTGGATCAAGTTTCAATTCTAATGTTGCAATTGATAGTTCTTTAAATGTTGACTGAAGAACTAGTGCAAGAGAGAATATTTCACTATGTGGAGCAGCATGTTATTATCACATGAACACTACCACCTCAGTTCAACTGTGCATGGGATAAGTCTATATAATGCAGCTAACATTGACAAGCTATGCATTCAAAGACAAACTCTAGATCTCTTCAGCAGAATGAACTAAAAATAAATCCAGTGGATAAATTATGAGCCTCCTTAAGAAACTATCCTCATGAAGTGTTGCAGGTAAGCCTAAAACATACAGGTGAAGAATACTTGAATCTTGACACAAAGGTGGTTAACATGTATAATATTCATTACATATAGTTGCAATGACATTCCTCTTCCCTGAAAAGTCTGTAAGCCAGGCATACATAAGAAGACACAAGAAAGAAAGGGGTGGGGACGGAAAATATAAAATTTATATATATCTATTGTGTTCATTTGTTACAGAAAAAACAATTCCCTAATTATTTCTAAAGTTTCAGGATCACTCTGATGTGCCATCAATGTCAGTTCCCAGTGAAAACTGTGATCTTAAAAAGTGGAAAGTGAGTGATTTATACAGGCTGGAAATGAGGTCTGCATGTGACTTGTTTCCAATGGCCTTTAGTGTGGCTGAAGAGTACATTTTTAATAGATGTGCAGGAACACAGTAATCTATCTTTCCAGGACATCTGGATCAACAGAGTAATGCTGTCATTTAAAATGTTCTTTCAAAATTATTATTATACTAATAAGTTACATCAGTAGAAGGCAATATTGTACTAGCACTGGTAATTATCTGGAGATTTGGTGGAGAAAGAGAACGTTCTTCTCTACCTTAAATTGGTTTAAAACATCAATAGCACATCAAAATGTAGGGTTTTGTAGTGGTGTATAAGTGATATAAACACTATGTAAGAATGTGCAGTGACTACTAGCAGCCCAAAAGAAATCCATTTTGTTTAGGACTGTCATTTAAGGGCAGGAAAAACAGAGCAGAACAGAACATTGTAAGCAAAATTGTTAAGATAATCACCCTCTGATAACAGAAAATTTGTCCAGCAAAGAATGCACACTAACTACCCAAGTTCAAAAGTGCTGTAATGTCTTGGTGATTTAAGAACTTCCACTTCTGGGGGCAGGTGTGATGGGCTAGACATCACAGCAGTCCTCCCTCCTGCAGGATTATCCCCGCTTTATCCCGCAGTAGCCTGCCTTCGCCAGTGCCCGAGGCATAGCGTGATTGCAGCTGGCCGGAAGCCTTCTGCCCCAGGATTCCCAGGCTGGCTTTACAGGAAGGAGACCCTGTAGGAGGTGCTAGCTGGGACAGACGTTTCTGTACCGAGACTCTCTGGCTTCTCCAAAGGCAGCAGCCACCCACCACCAGCCTTTGACAAATTTGTGATGGTTTTAGGCGAGGAAGGCAGGAAGGAGGAGCAGGGCCTGTGAGGGTGAAAAAAGGAAGGGGGAAAGGCTGTCGTTGGGTGCCTTGCAGTGTAGGAAGTACCCACTAAGGTAGCAGTGGACAGGCCAGTTGATTTTCTCTGAGAAATTTAGAAAGAAATGCAAGAAATGTATTATCATAAGTCTGAGTCAGGAGAAGAACTGACAGCAAGAAGGAGACAACAACCCTAGAGGGAAATCCCTAAATAGCTGAATTGCAAAAGCTTCGTGCTCTGGAGCAACCCAGCCTATAGCAACACTAAAAGAACTGGCAATGGAGAAAGAAAATTGTCAGTGGGACACAGTAGAGATGTGGAAGACCTACCTTAATCAGGCAGAGCAAGCCTCAGTGCACTGGGGAGCAGGGACAGACTGTGTCACCAAAGAGAGGCATTGCAGAAAGCAAAGTGGCAGGAAGGCAGAATTAAGTCCCTGGTGAATGAGGGAGATTTGGTGATGAGGACAGTCTAGCTTTGAACAAACCCATCCCTGAAAGTGTTCTCACAAAGGGAAGGGTTCAATATTTTAAACATTGCCAGAGGCATTTCCTGGCATTGGAGCTGGAGGCAGTGAAATTTAGGGATTCTGACACTTCAGAGGTGTCTGTGCTGTTCACGGGGATCCTGATGCTGGCAGCTGGATTGTGCACTGTGGGTGCCCTAATGCACCTAGGGTCACCATGACAAAGTTTGAAGCATACGGAACACCACGTATGTGACACATGCTTAGGAACAAAGCAATGGCAAGGTCATATGTCTCACAAGTCTGTGAAGAAATATGAGAAGAACAAAGCCAGATGTGACTTCCAAGCAAGTGAATATTTTGTGAAGCAATGTGTGATAACAATATTTCCAAACTGGAATTAGGATGGTATACACTTGCTTTCAGTCACTTTTCCTGGGTTTGTTACTTTAATTTTATAACTGTTCTCTGCTTTTTGAAGTATTGCTAAAATATACCACCATTCAAACTTAAATAGTTTATCTGCCTTCAGCATCTGCATTTCTGTGGTTGTACACTTCACAGTAACACTGAGTTATCAGTACACACTTGGGTGTACACCCTGTGACCACAAAACCACCCTGTTCTGTTCCCTGTGCAGAAGGACAGAGTGCCTATATAGCCTGCACAGGCTCACGTGTCTCCCAGCGAGCATCAGGATGTGGAAGGCAGAAATACTCGCCAGTGCCTGGACATCTGCCTATGACTCTGAAGGGATCATGCCACAAGAACAGATACTGGACTTCAAATTGTAGCCAACACTGGGCTTAGACTAAACCACAGGAGTTAATTTACTGTATAGTAGAAGGGAAAGCTGACATAAATGTATACTGTGTGTTATTGTTTTCTTAACAGGGTTACACTAACACTGATAAAAATATCAATCCATTCATCTGGGCAAACAAAACAACAAACCATCGAGAGAGGGAATCCAGCCTAATTCTTCTTGGTGGAGAAATGTTCCCTCCCCCTCAGCCCTTTATATGCCTCACTGAGCAGGGACAAAAATTTTCAAAACAATGATGGTAAAAGAATTTCAAGTCTTGTATCTGTTTTCATTTAGCAAATACTTACCAGGCTATGTCAGATATTTTGAGGAGGCACTTTTGGCTTCCTTTTTAGCAGGCATCTTGCAGAACCTACTAGTACAAATGTAGTGATCATTAATTTGATATACCAGAAAACAGTCGATGTAGTTTAAATTCAAACATAATAATACAACTGATGGAATTGTCTTAATAAAATCTAAATAAGTATCTATACTGTGTTTTCTCTTTATGTGAAGAAATGGAACTGGCACCCACAGACAAGATGAACCATGTTTGATTTACACTAAGCAGAATTCTAAGCTTTCTGTTCTGACTCCTAGCCCAAAACACAGTATTTCTGATGGTATGCTATGGATTCCATAGGTCAAGTTGTTAAAAAGTACTTCCAGAGAGTGTCACTATGTTACCAAAACCATTCTGATAGCAGAGCTGATAGCAGTAGACGATGTTGTGGTGTGCCTCCGAAGGAAATTCAGAGATATCCTTTGATGAACCAAGCAACCAAATTTCAACAAACTATATTTCATTTGTATATTCTGTACTCATTTTGTCACAAAGGGAGAAATAATGTTGCCTTGTGCAGACATAGATAGATTCTAAACTCTCTTCCAAAGACGCTTTTCCTCTACTGAACATATAAATCCTAACTCAGAATTACACCAGACAGAATAATTTACTACAGTTAGCATTTTTTCTTGCAAGGCTGTAGTTACTCAGTTTCTGATTTTATATATTAATTCTTTTTCCAGAAATCTTTTGGAGCACAGTCATGACTCTTCTTGAGTAATTCTTGGCAAGCACAAGCAGCACTCACCACACATGCTGTGGCTTCACTGCTTTACAATCTATATTTTTAATACAAAAGTTCCTAATTTTCAGTGCACAAAAGCCATTATACTGTTTTCACATCCCAGTGAACACTACTCTAAAGATATAATTTCAGAAGTTGTGCACAGGCATGTTGCTAAAATAAGACTGGATTCAGAGTCATGGCAAAAATACACGTTTGCACGTTCAAAATGTGTTACATATGAGTATTCTCAAATTTGTTTAGAATGCGTTCTTTCTGTTACATTGCTGCCAGCAAACATTTTTATTAGAATGCTTCCAATGGGATTACATAAAAGGAAGGCAAACACAGCCAAAACAAGTCTATTTTTATGTGATCAAGTATTCATGGAAATTCTTTGCCATGTTAATGAAAGCAGTTTTATTCTGTTCTGAGAGGATTTTCTAGATCCACACGCATTGTTTCTGCCAAGACATGTTGTGTTAACTTGTAATGAGGCAGTGTGGAATAAGCAGAAGTCCTGTTTATTTGCACTTGTGGTGTGACTCAGCCAGGTCTCCAAGGTAAGGTACCATTCCTCTACAGAGCAGCTTTGTACAAGTAATAAATACTTACAATTACAAATTATGGTAGATATTACATGTATTTTAATAAATTATTAGATTTTTTTTAATTTAAGTGTTGTGAAGTCTGTTCTAGACATCAACAGCACCCAGAATAAATTTGTGTAGGAAATCACTGAACCTGGAGATCATGAAAAGTAACAAATTTACCATAAATTTGCAAAAGTAGCTGGGGTGTGGCAATGGAGAAGGTTTGAAGAATGACAATGCAGGAATACCTTAGGTATCTTAGCATCACTCTTGTTTTAAACTTTCAATAATGGTTATTGAGGACTGTAGGAAGGAAACCTGAGCATGACCTCAATGCAACAAGGTATGCTGTTATGATGACAGAGCTGGAAGGCATTGCCAAGGCAGGTGAAAACTGGGATATCATACAAAAAGAACTCTGAGGGGAAAAATTATAAAAGCAGGATTAAATTCAATAGCTGAAAATAGGATGTCATGCACAAGGGATTAATTACAGTATTCTGATACAAGGAAAAGACCTTTTGCTGGAAGTGATTCAGAAAAAGATGTGAGGACATCTCAGCCCATGGGAGGTTTACTGTGCATAACAGGCGTAACACAGCCACAGACAAATTGAAGGTAGCACCAGGATGTGCTAAATGTAGTATTTGCACCAGAAATTGGGAAGGTCATGCCGGTTTACAATTCCTTAACTGTGGTACAATGCATAACTGAATCATTGATGGTCAGAGGGATTGAAATGTGAAACGCAATAATGAGGGAAATTAGGACTTTGTTATCATCTGACCTGAGAAAAGGCTAGCTTTGCATGTTAGTGAAATAGAAGTTGGACGTGGTTCATTACACTGGACTGTGCAAATACATCAGAAGGAATACACCTGAAATGGGGACCATGATATAAGCCTTCAGACCGACCGGTTTCTGGAACAACCTAGCAGGTTGTTCTGGCATTTCTGGGGTCTCTCTTGTCACCTTCTTATTTACATAGTGACAAACATTGTTCTCTGTCAAAATGTTCACAGAGATGTTTTTCCACAGGTTCAGTGGAAGAGTGGCACAGACACACTAGCTGTGCACTGGATCCCTGAGGCATTTCCTGGTGGTTTATGAGGAGAAGCTGGTTTAGTGAGTGGTCACTGCTTGCACAGATATTCTGTTTCCACTGGTGAACAGGAAGATGCTGGTTGGATGGATGGTGCAGCCCATGGGCCATGCTGAGTTACAGGACTATCAGAATACGACTAATACATAACCACTTCATATGCTTTACTGTGGCATGCATACATGAGGCATACAGAGCAGAAACCTAAGAAGAACACATGCAAAGAGTAGTTACTACCTAAGAAATAGATGAGGAAAAAGTACAGTCAATCTGGTAACTGCAGTTCTAGCAAGTCAGTGGCAACACCACCAAATAGCATCCTCTCACCACTACTGTATGACACCACAGCGATGAACACCCTTGCCTGTTACAGCCATCCTGGCATCAATAGCACAGGAACCTCTGCCTTCTTCCAGCTTCATCCCCCCATGTTGCATCTCTGAACAGCATTAACAATGTTTCTTCAGCAGCTTGGGGACTCCAGAACCTTCTCTTTCCCCACAAAGCAGAAAAGTCAGGCAACAAAACCAGAGCAGTTTTCCAGTGCAGGGGAGTGTGATTGTGCTTGCTGATCATGGAGCCAGGTAAGAGGATCCTGCAGCAGCAGAGTTTGGGCCAGAGTCTCAGGAGGACAGGAGACAGTGGTGAACAGGAAGGTCTGCATACCTATGCTCTTCACTGCTGTGCATTTTACCAGAGCTGCTTCATTCTTCAAGAGGATATACTTTGCAAGCGTCTGTGTATCCAAGAGAAAAAAAAACAATCTGCAAAAAACAAGTTGCCTTCTCCTTTGCCACATATTTTAAGTTGTCTGAAACATGAGGATGGGATTCTGAAAATCCATAATCAGGACATGGTCAAAATGTTGGACATTTTTTGGAAAGAGAGGCATGCCACATGTCATTAGCCCCTGGGATGTCGCTACGCCAGTGGAGCTGTCAGTTGGCTTTTACAGGACAAACTAACAAGCGTCGCTCCAAAAAGTGGCATTTTGCACTAGGATCCCTATATGATCTCTATGCTTTATCTCTATGGGGTTTTTTAAAGATGTCAGTTCATGCATTCCACGTCACAAAAATCTCACGTTGCAGAAGTAGTGCAAGTATGCCAAGTATTTGGAAGCAGGTTTATTCCTCAGAGGTAGGAGAGTGAGAAATGGGTATAATGAATCACTGTAAGTAGTTACAAGAGGCAGGGAATTGCTAACAGCCTTTGTGTGCTGGCAGGGCTGAGATGTAAGCATTTGTACCTCCAATCAGTAGTTACACCCAGTCTTTGCCCTCAGCCACGAAGAAAAGGAACCACAGCCAGCTCAGAACTTCCCACATAAACCAAAATGTATTTCGAAAAACTTTGAGAAGCAGTGATTACCAGAATTCCTACTCTAAGCTGCCTTACCTTCTACCTTACTTCTAACCACCTAAGAAAGATGGTGCTGCCTATATTTTTAGATTTGTAGTCTTAGCTTCACAAATGTAATAAATGCATACTATAATGTTGACTTTTCGCAAATAAAATGAAGGCCATGTGTAACTTTATTATAAGAATATAGGTTTTTGTAATAATAACTAATGCTTTTATTTTCTGTTAAACTTAGACATAGTAGTAGGATAGCTGATGTAGTTATACTTGTAGCAACTGAACTGTCTGCTTGGCTGGATAACATCCAAAGGACGTCGCATGAGGACTCCTGACTACTACCAGCACCCTCAGTCTGTAGCTACCACGGACCAAAACCCAGTCTGGGGAACAACAAAAAGGAAGCCAAGAGCCACGCATGCTCTAAAAAGGCGGACCCAAGGAGGAGCCATGCAAAACAGTTCCTGGAAAATGGAAATAAGGGGGTGGGGGGGGTGTATGAATATGCATTTTTGTTAATGAATATGCATCAGGCTGATGCAACCGAAAGAGTATGTAAGGAATGTCTCTGTAACCACAGGTGTGCTCTTGGCCGAGTGCCAAGCAGCCTAGTGCTAGTACTTTTTGCTTTATTGTATTTTGTCCCCTATTGTGTTTTATTAAACTTTTTAAATCCTAACAGGAGAGTGAACTGCATTTTTCACACAAAGCGTTTGAGTGTTGTGTCATTTATTCAACACATTACAGATTATTTTTGCTTAACGGCTGGGCTGAAGCTTTTTACAGTCCAATTTTCAATCTCTTCTGTGAGAAGAGTGAGAAAAGTCCTGAAAGGCAAATTTTCATTTTTATCTCAACACTTCACTTTAAAAAGCCTTTCAGATTTGTAAATATGAGCGAGGAAATCTTGGAGCATTTGGCTTTCAAGACATATATCACACAAATGTAAGTATTACCATCAGCATTGTTTATACAGCTACAATTTACAAATCAGACTAGGCATCACCCACAGCACAGTAAGAAGAATATAATTTTAGATAGAGTTTTTAGACCCCTGGCCTAAACACAAGCTGTAAAAGCTTTCCAGAAATCAGGACTCAACTGAAGCTTTCTCCAAGCTGATAAAGGCATCCATGTTAGGGAATTTTGTCGCAGATTTTTCTAAAATTGTGTCCTAAAAAGCTCCTTGGAAAACCTACTTTTTCCCCTTCTTTCTCCATTTCTCAGGCACTCGTATATATTTTATTCAAATGTACTTAAAGGTATGCCACTTTGCTAATACAAAGAGCTTTTGCAAGCTTGTATCAATACTGATGATCAGGGAAATGTTTTTCCAAATCCAGGATGTAATTTCCACAGAAAAGGGGGAAGGAAGAAAGCATGTGATTGAACTGTTTAGTCAAAAACTGGAAGAAAAACTAATGTAGAAACCTCAAAAATCATTCCAAACTGCTCTTCTCAGGCAATCCTCAGCAGTTTCTACAGCTCCCATCACTACACCATTCACAAAATCCTCTCTTCAGGGGTATGGCTTTGCAAACAGATAAAAGAAGATGAACTGGGTCACATTTAGCAGCTCACAATGTTGCCAGTGTCTCTTTATACTTAAGCACTCCAGTACCACATCTAACTTCTCACAACTACAAGACTTTATTTACATAAAGCCAACAGACAGTATCTCTGTCAGTGGTACGCATGAGGCTGTGCCACTCATAAATGTTTGTGAGATGGAGAACTTGACATGTTTGCTTGAGAATAAGCATCACATTAATTAAAAATATTCTCAGGGGAACAAAATATAAGTCGCAGCAACTGAACTGAGTGGCCTCTGCCCTGTTGTTCAGAAGTCTCTGGGGCAAAGCCAAATTAAGTATAATTAATATGCCTGGGAACCCATAAACAAATGAAAGAGGCAGGGTGGGAAGCGGGATTTCAGTGTCCTTTACATGTAAGTCTATCTGAGTTGACAGCTAGTAAATACCTTTGAAAGTGCTTATCTGTTGAAAATTATTTCCCTTCTGGAACAATGTTTAGTCTCTAGAGACAAGTTGTGCTATGCATGAAGCAGAAAAATCTTCTTCTCCTTAAAAGCACTGGTGCCAAAAATATATACTACCACAGACATATTTTAAGCTAAAGCCAGTGAAGATTTTTGGCTAAAATTGCATGCATCTGAAGTGGAGATGTCCTTTGCACTGAAGTCTTCCCAAGGGTGACTGTAGCTTCAATAAGTGCAGGGATCATGGGGACGTACCAAACAGCACAGTACTACACACTTTATGTTCGCATTGTAAGGGCTAGTGCACAGCACAGTGTTTTACAACTCAATGAAATATTCATGAAGACCAAACCACAGCTGAACTGGAGCCTAACCAAGCCAAACTATAACTTTAATTCTTTTCTCCATGACATAATGCAACAAGCAAAGCTAGAAATAAGTAGGTGATAATTTGGAGTAGCTTCCTGATTAAATGTCATTTAGCCCAGGATAATCTGTCATTCCACCAAGGTAAATAAGAAGTATCTTGAGTAACCAGTATGAGATTTCCCTAATTTCCCCTCTGCAATTCCTTTCTCAAAACCTGCTGCTTTCCACACCTTTGGGGGAAGATTCAGTATCTCTTGTTAATGCAATGGGGATCCTGACTTCATATGGAATTCGGCTAGCAAATCCCATTTGATAAAGTTATAGCATCGAACCCATGAAAGTGCCTGCAGAGGAAGGGACAGAGCTATGTATATACAATTCTGCATATAATTTTTTTTCAAAAAAATTACCTGATCAGGTAGACAAAGAGATCAAGATGAGTGAGCATTTCCTGTCTGGTCTCTCACCTTGCATTTCAAAATAAACCAGCACTTCCAAAAAAATAGTAAAAACTAACAAAAATTAGTGGGTGAAAAAGTAGCTGCTTTGTTTCAACCCTAATGTGTGAGCACTTGCTTTTAAATCATAGCATTTAGGTAGCGGGTTGATAGTTAATACTGTCATGCTATTAATGTTTTATTTAAAACGTTAATTGAATTTGGGGAAACAGTAGTGCATCCTTTTATCCTGTAGACTGAAAGTAATCTTATCAATTAAATAATTTACCTAGCAGAAAATTTGCTTTTACAGTTTGAGCTAGTATCAAATACAAAAGAAAAATGCATTTAAGTTGAATGACAAGCATTGGTGGTAGGAGAGGGAAGAAATGTGTGAATAAAAGACAGCTGACTATGTTCTCCATTTTTAGGGGGCATAATTGTTCCAAATATTCCTTTGAAGTTTGAGATTGGGTTGGCATAAAGGGCCTTCTCACCACAACTGAAACAGAAAAGAATTTTATCTTTCAGTGTTACTTATTTCAAGTTTAATTAAACTTCATTCAGCTGTGGTATGGCTTAACTCCCCTATGAGTCAGCTCTGACAATAGTTAGACAAAAATACCTTTATGTCAGCATCATGCAGAAGATAGTGAAACAGCATCAAAATTTCAGAACAAAGGAATAAGGGAGTCCACATTGTTGTGTTTACCAGAACTGGTCCTGCATCTACTGAGATTTGTATAATTGTTGGTTTAGTGTCAGGCACATGAAGGAAACAAGCTGGTGGAGGACAGAAAACCACTGTGGGATCCTACCTGTGTTGCATGTCCAGACTGAAAAACTGAAAGCACATAAATGTTCCATGACTGTGAGTACAGGTGAGATTGCTAGCATGCATGCTAAAAAACTCCACCAAGCACTGCTCAAGTCTCTCAACAGAGTAGGAAAAACTAAATTTTCTACTCAAAGGCTCTGGGCAAAGTAAATTTTCTTTATAGCAGCGCTATTAGAAAATTATTGGGAAATGTTTTCTACACCTTCTCTTTTTAACTTAAACAAGGGTTTTTTTAATGCACTATATACAGACTAAAAGTATGAATATAAGTTTAAAGAATAAAAAAGAACTCAGAAAATTATGTGCAAAAGCAAAGAAAATAGAAGAAAAATTCTACAATAATGAACAACATATTCAAAAACTACCAATGGAAAATAGCCAATTTACATTTACAGGGTCTGTGTATAAAGAGGTGATGCAAAGTAGCAAAGGCAGAATAATGATTGCAGAGTAATGAAAAGCATCTTTCTTCGTTCAAGCAGAAAGCCAAGGCCAGTGCTACATTTTGGGTATTCCAGAAGATATGCCTAGCTATCTAAAGTAGCAGTTTTTTCTGTGAAAATGTCTGAATTAATTTTTTTTTGATAATTCATTCTGGATGTCTTCATTGAAGAAGAAAGAGCAGCATCCTTCACACTGCAGAGCACAATGCCATTTTAAGATGCTGTTGTGTTTGTGGTGGCACAGTATGCTGATGACATCTGTGACCTAAAATTTGAAGGCCTACTTCAGAAGTACAGGTTATTTCATAGAATTATAGAATCATGAAATCATGGAAAAGACTTTAAGATCATAGTGTCCAGCTGCTAGTCTAGCACAACCAAGTCCATCACCAAACCACATTCCTAGGTAGATCATCTACATGTCTTTTTAATATCTGCAGGGATGGTGATTCAACCACTTCCCTTAGCAGCCTGATCCAGTGCTTGATAATACTTTCAGTGAAGAAATTTTTCCTTATGTCCAGTCTAAACATCCTCTGGTGCAACTTGAAGCCATTTCATCTCTATTCCTATCCCTTCCTGCTTGGCAGAAGGGCCTGACCCCCACCTCATTACAATCTTGTTTCAGGTAGAGGGTGATAAGGTAGCTGTAGGGAGTGATAAGGTTCTCCCTAAGCCTCCTTTCCTCCAGGCTAAATAACCTCAGCTCCCTCAGCTGCTCCGCACAGGACCTGTGTTCCAGACCCTTCATGAGCTCTGTTGCCCTTCCCTGGACACACTCCAGCACTTCAATGTCTTTCTTGTAGTGACAGATCCAGAACTGGACTCAGTGCTTGAGGTGTGACCTCACCAGTGCTGAGTTCAGGGGGACAATCACTGCCCAGTCCTGCTGGCCACACTGTTTCTGATACAGACCAGAATGCCATTGGTCTTCTTGACCACCAGCACAGCTGGCTCCTGTTCAGCCCCTGTTGACCAGCATCCCCAGCATCTTTTGTGTCAGGCAGCTCTTGCCCAAACCTGTAGTTCTGCTATTGTATATCGTGTGGCACAGGAGGGTTGTGACATGTGAACCATCTTCAAGGAGCCTCAAGCTATCTTTTCTCCATTAGCTTTAGCAAATGCCTAATGGTCTTGCTGGATTTGAGAATTCCTTTCTGTGGTATCCTGCTTTGCCCATGCATGACTTATTTCAGAAACAAGTTCCATCACCATTTTTCCTGTCACACACTCAGTAGCCTTGTATTATGCTCTGACTATTCAGGGGGGAAATTCTCCCAACCGGAACATTAAGATAGTTTTGAGGCTATCAAAATTTTACTTCTGTCCTGCAGACTGCAGCACTTACTTTCCAATTAATTTCTCTAGAAACCCATTGAGCTGTAAATTGTGATGTTTTCTTTAAAGAAAGGTTATCATATGTTCTTTCCTTTGACTTTAATATCTTCAGTAGAAAAAAGAATATATACTTCATCAAAAATTTGCTTGTCACAAACTACTGATTGAATTATTTGTACACATACACCAAAATTTCTTCGCCATGAGTAATGTAACTATCATGTACCAAGTTACCTCATTTGATATTTGCTCAAGTGCACTTGAAGGAAATTGCAACTTTTTAATAAGAATTAAAGCTAATATGTTGTCTTTATGTTCTAATATTTGTCTATCATGTATATACTCTCTATTAGTAAATGAACTAGCACAGATCCAGCTGTGCTTAGTTGTGCTGAAGTAACCAGACCCTGCAGAGAGGATTGTGTGAACACAGCTATGCTGCTTCCAGATCTGAGATAGCTTTGTACAACCACAAGGATTTTTTCATCACACTAGTAGCTCTGGTATCATAAATGGACTCAGATCTGAAAGCAAAACTAGCTGCAGAGTGTTTGCTTTTTCGATACTGTCACCCTAATGCAGACAAGGAGGAAAATATGTCACAAGGGACAAAATTTTGATCCTGAAAACCCAGCCTGTATTTTCCCCAATGCTGGTTGTTGTTATCCGTTTGACTCAAATTTCCCCAGGCACTGAATGCGTCTGAGGAGAATATTTACTCTGAGCAGCTTTTTGTCTATTTTCTGTTCAACTACAATGAAGAACCAAACCCCTTGGCAGCCATCTTTTCAGACTTCCAGGTAAACCTTTGGCACAACGTCCCACCTATGCACCAACCTTGACTCCTCAGAAAACGAGGGAGGCTTTACAGAGACAAAAAAAAAAAAAAAGATTATGTGATTCTGGTCTTACAATTAAGATTACTTACCAAAATCCCTTGCCCCAGATGGAAAGCCTAACCATTAGGTTAAACAATCATGTCTTCACTTTGCTATTCTACCAACTCTTATGTTCTTTCTGCAGGAGGGCATTATGTCAACAGGAAGGATGCCTCCAAACATAAATATCACATCAGCTGATAGTTTGAGCATTATTCTGGAGAGAAGACAAGTTTGCTTTTTAAACACTTGACTGGAAAAAGGAAATTAACTCAGGCCTCCTACTTCTAAATCAAGTTTTTTTACTATGATGTTATTCTATAAATATTGAGTATTGCTTTCTGACTTTTTTTTTTCCAACAAACAAACAGTGATCCCTGCTCAGCTAATTAAAATAATAGATAAAGGTGACTACCCATAGGAGGAAGTTCAGGATCCCAAGATGACGAATGCAAACCAGCTTCAGGAAGATTCAGGCTACCCATTCTTCATTAGCTTTAGTAAATACTGAAAGAGCTTGGTGAACTTTGAGAATCCCCTTCTGAAGCATCCAGCTTTGCCCATGCATGACCTACTTCAGAATCAAATTCCTTCATATTTCCTTACATATCTCCAGTAGACCTATACCACACTGACTATTCAGCAAGGAAGAAAGTCAAAGTGTCTGTTAATTTCAGGGTGCAATTGTGTCACAGCACGTGAAGCTAGAGGTGATCACAGACAGCAACTGATCTTTGACAACAGTCAGAAGAAGGAGCCTGTGGGGAAAAAAGCATGCACAGAACTTACCCCACATGATTTCCCAGTCCCTAACACCACGTTCCTGGGCCATTTATTGAAATAGAGATGTTCTCAGTGTATTTAGTAATATTCAGTGGATTCCCCTTTCAAGACGCTGTCCGGCACCCCTTCAATAAGAATACCATACAATATAAACCAAAGTGCTATGTAGCTAGGGAAGTGCATTCACGTATTTTAAAGACTCCAGAGAGCCCTACTCTTCAAGTCTGGAGTGATGATATGCTCTTGTCAAGGCACAGCAGTCCAGTCTCCTAACTCTGCACCAAACAAAATCTGTCAAATCTGTTCAAAACTGCTCATACATTCATTATACTTTAAGCTGTGGAAATCTGGTACAGGTGTGATAAAACTCAAGTGTGTAAGTGCTGGAGATAAAGTTCAAAAATGAAAGCACTTCTGTTCTGTTGTTCTCTTCATCCGAAAGCTGTTTACTTGCACAGCCATTTCTTGCCTTTGGTGGCATATTTGCTCCCTTTAGTCTGCAGTAGCCTAGGGCATTAGCTATAGATAAAACATATAGACCTCGACCAAAGTATTATGATTGGTTTGACGTGTTGGTCTATATTCCCTTACAAAAGCCATCACCTCTTACTTTTTCTTGTATTTTTCTAATCTTTTCCTTTAATAACAGAACTCAAGTAAAACTCAGCTAAAAGTCTCCATCCTTTCAGAGTCAGCTATACATTTACCATTTCATTAACATGGTTTGCGCAAATAAACACAGGTATTAAACCAGAATTCGCTTTAGAGAATTCACTCTGATGCTTAGTACGGACACAAAATTCTACAACTTAAACAAATGCTGTAGTCTATGCAGTTAGCACTGCAGACAGACTATCAGAAGAGATATTTAAGAGAGACGTTGCTGTCTTTGACCTTCTTCTGGAATAAGCCTTCACACTGAAGACATTACCCCTTTTTGTGAAACATCACCGGAGGTGCCAAAGTAAAGCAGAATGAAATGCACTCTTAAAAGTCAGCTGACCTGCTCTGGAAAAATATATATTAAATCCTCTAAATCAAATCATAGTAACTTTCATGTGTTGGGGATTTGGGATTTTTTTCTATCAAATTTACCCTTAGAATTACACAGTCTTTAAAAATATGCTTTCCTAGCAAACCAGCAGTATAACACAATACTATCATTCATAACTGTCTGGTACATTTAGCTTAAGCCTCATATGCAATTGCCTTATTAAATTACCTGGTGCTTTCTGGTATTTTGCTTAATTTTGCCATAGTAGAGAACCAATGCAGCTGTTCCTTCAGTTTTGAAATTTGTTCCTCTTTTTTTTTCTTCTTTTTTAAGCTTTGCTGACTGCAAGTCAGTGAGTGACAGTGAGAAAGAGTTCAAACCTTCAGACTAAAATTTTCAGAAAGAAAAGTCTGAAAATTAGGTCTGCATTTTCATCTGCATATCAAATTTCACTTCTCAAATGTCAAGGAGCAAAAACTTGTATTTTATTTTTTCTTAGAAGAACAAGATAAATCTAGGAAACTGATGGCTACTGCACAAATACATACTGTTTTCTTACTCAAAGCAATAAAAAACACAAGCTATTTTTTCTTAAAACATATAAAGGTTTGAAGAATTATTACAAAAAATAGTAGCTATATTTGACAAACACTGCTTATATTGTCTAGTAAGGACTTGAACACATTGTATCTTTTCTTTGGATTAATACACATATCAGCTTTAAGCTGATAACAGAAGCCATGAAGTCATCCAGCAATTTAGCTAGCAGAAGAAACAGGGTACAGGCAAAGGAATGACCTGCCACCGGGTAAGCAAGTTTACAGCTGAACCATATCAATTACTGCAGGAAAACTTCCCGGTGTATATCACAAGGCCTCATCTTTCCTGCTACACTTCACACCTCAGTTTGTAGTCCCAAGCACACACGCGCGTTGGGGTTGTGTGGTGGTGCTAAGACACTCATGTTTGCCTAGCTGCACTAAACCTGGGCTGTAAGGGTATCGTGACCCACTTGCAATCCCACTGCTAGCACAACAATCAATCTCACAAGCAGAAAGGGAACATTTCTGACCCACCTTTCACAATAGCTATGCTTCTTCAACCATCAAGACTCATGTATTTATTTTCCATTTTGCTCTATACTAGTAGGCACAAATTACTTTTCAGGTTTATGTGAATTCCTGGTTGACCAGTCAAAGAAGGCTTTTGTGGTTTTCAGCCGTATGTCTCTTTCAGTGACTCATTTTGTTCGTAAGCTACACAGCTCACTCACTGCAAGATTTGTAGGCAGTATTTGCCTACAGCCTGTATTCTGGCACACTGAGATGCTCTTAAAACAATCACTGTTGTTGGCCAGACACATGTGCGAGCTTCCCCCCTCCCCTGATGCAGTGGCCAAAATGAACAGAGCTCTACATTAGACCCAAAGGACCTCTTGGAGAGCAGATGTTCCATGCAGAACTACCCTGGCTGCCCATAAAAGGCACCTCTTGGCCTGGTGTTTGCCCCCTGCAGGGAGGAGCACAACATGTTTGGGTGTTATCCAAACACACGGAAAGTTAGTTAATGCCACCATTATCCCAACAGATGGGCATAACTCCGAGCTGATCAGAGGCTGCATTTTGACATAGTTGCCAGC
This sequence comes from Orthonyx spaldingii, assembly GCA_013397795.1. NCBI lineage: Eukaryota > Metazoa > Chordata > Aves > Passeriformes > Orthonychidae > Orthonyx > Orthonyx spaldingii. The sequence goes on along the minus strand of VZTJ01001128.1, from coordinate 159,725 downwards.
AGTAGTATGCCCAGCTGGGTGAGTCTAAAGGGTCTGTCAGTTTTGAGCTTTCATGCTTCTAGTTAAAGACATGCCCTGCTGCTAATTTTGCTTTTCCCAAATTAGATTAGATTGAAGACATTCAAATGCCTTTCTCATGGCTTCCCAAAAGCATTCCTTATCTCAGGCCTAAATCATCAGGCACACTAGTGCCATGCCCAGTGTGTGGTCACAGTCCCTGCCCCATCTTTTTATTCTTGTCTCCCCACAGAAGTTCGGCTAGATAAGTAGCTGGGATGAGCCTCACTCTTCACCAGTGATGGAACTGTAAGTGAGTTAGGCTAATACTTCCATGGATATGGAAAGCAGCATAGACTTCTTGTTGGCAGTCAAATGCTAGGGATGTGTCACACCTCCATAGCTAACTAGAAGGTGAGTTGTCAGGGGCTACCACGACAGCAAAATGCTAGAGACACTTATGCCTGTTGATTGCTGTGCTGCTTAAAAATGAACTAATGACATGTTTGTGATTCAAACTCCCACAGTGTCCAGCTGTCTGCCTGGCTTGCTTGAGGTCTCATTCTTCAGCCATAGCACTGCCACATGTCGACCTGACTACTGACATCCTAGGCTGGCTCTGGCAGTCATTTCTGCCAGCCTCAATGCCACTTGCTCAGAAAGCATCTCCCAGCAGAAAGAAAACTGATGTCACTTGATCTTGATGGTGCATATTGCTGGGAGACATAATTTTCTTTCTCTCTTACGTGTTTTGTCTGTTACTGCTATTTTTATGCATTGTCCGGTTTTACCTTTTACTTGCAGCCACTACTCTTAGAGATGATTCATTAATCTCTCAGAAGTAAATGTCACTCTTGTTCCTGGCATGTGGCAAAAACCATTGGTTAGTCAAAGAAGGCCCAGCTTACCCACACACTCCTCGATCCCAAATGACAGTTCTAGGAGTGTGTCATCTTATGGTTGTTTCCAGCTGTTTATTCCTAGACGGCTATTTTCCCTGAAATGTTGTTCATCTTTCCTGTGAAGCAGAGTTTAAGTTCACATTAATGATGTGTACGTTTGGCAATTTTGCTGCTCTCAAACTATACTAGTTGCATTTCAAATTAATTTCCACTAACACAAACCATTAAGTTCTTTCAAAATAAAATCAGCAAAAGCTGAATCCAGTAATTATCCCTAGCAAAAAGCAGCCAAAATGGAAAAAAAAAAATCTTATGTCTGGATTTTAAAAATACATAAATACATACTTTTTTCACTTAGTTGTGTCCATTACTGTCTTGGGTTTTTTGTAAAATATTGTTAAATTACTCCACGGGGAAATTGAACACAGACATTACTAAAACCAAGATTTTATTTCCTTAGGACAGGTTATAAAAAGAAATTAGTAAAAGAGTAATACAGAGTCTGCATGGGAGTTGAGATAAAGCCCTACAGAAAATGACAACAAAAAGAAAATTAAAATTTCCAGGTACAATAATCAGTATGTTTACAAAAACAAGCAAACAGCCATGGAAACATGCTTTTACCTTTTTAAAGTATCAACAAACAAATACTGGGAACTATTTTTTGCATGATTTAGTAAATGCTCTGCATTACAAACATTAGATCCTCTGTTTGTGCCTGTGCCCTATGAATGCCCACCATTCACTCATTTTATTTCATAAAGCAAAGGAAAAAAGTTGAATTTTGATCTCTGACAGCTGCACACAAGTCATTTCAGCAGCCATTGCAAGCACCCAGGAAACTGGAGTAGGGGCAAAAAAGCTTCAGAGGATCACAAAGGCTGTTTGCTTTTATTGCTGCAGAACAGTGCTGCAGCATGCCCTTGCTCACACCATCAGTCAGACCAGGGGCATGTCAGAATGTCCTGTACCTTCCACTCAGTCCATAAGCCCAGTTATCTCAGAAGAGAAATCAGGGGATGGCAGTAGCAGCCAGCGCATAAGTAAGTCTCAAAAAACTGTCACAGAACCCAGTTACACCCATATAGTCAAAAACAGGGTTACCCTATTTCAAGTGGTAATTGAATTGCACACAATTATTCTTTTTTGAGAACATTTAGCTAATGTGTTGCTTTATTTTTATCAGCAATTATGTAAACATTAACAGAAATAAAACAATGGAGTCATTTTTTCAGACTTAAAAACTGGAACTATAAACAATCAACCATCAAAATACCACAGTGTTAAAGACCAACTAGATATTAAATACTTCTAAAAGAATTCTAATTTACTTGTTACATGTTTATGTTTCTATTTTGCAATTATGGTGTTTGTGTACATAAATGTATTCATGATTCTTTCAAACATTGTTTTAGATCGCACTGACCCAAAAGTTTACTAAAATAGTACAAACCATCATCATGAACCACAAGAATGTGCATTGCTTTACATACTGGGTCTCAATAAATTCCCCCAAATTCTAGAAAAGAGACACAACTACTGTGAAATTCATTCTAAGAGCAGGAAACTGTTACCTCTATAGGTAGATTTACACATAGAAGAAACTTGTCTCTGACAAAGGGTATGGAAAATAATACCTATTAGGAGAGGCCTGCTATTAAGTTTTCTGTAGCTGTGGGAAGAGGCAGGTAGTTGAATTAATCTGCAGCTAACTAGTTTTCAGTTATTAAAAAAGTTTCATTGCTTCTTCTCACACTAACATTTAACACTGACTCGCAAGAGATCTACCACTTTCATCCAACCACAGGTCCCATCCAAGCTCTGCTCTCCCTCCTGCAAGAACAAATAGAACTGGTTTTATCTTCTTCCTGCTAAATAGAGATTTTGAAACAGATCACTTATGTCCATTTTTATTAATTAAGAGCTAGTTTTAGAGGTCATACCCTTTTCGCCCAAATGCTAATCCCCTGAGCACTTATCACCTTGTTAAACGTTTAGTGTTGTGAGCATACACTGGAGAAAGCTGGGTCAGGTCAGCGACCTCCTTGATGGGAGAAGAGGCTAATATTGGAGATGTAATGTACGTCCCCCAAGGGCTGAGGGGGAGGAGGAGGCAAAACAGCTGCTAATCTGCCACAACAGAGTGACAGCACATTCTCCTGGCACATATTCGTCTTAATTTTTGCAATTCCTCTCTCTTCATTTTCTATTGTGTCTATACATCATTTGCCAATTTAGTGCAGCCCAAGAAAACTATAGCCAAAGGGAGATGAATTATTTTCTTAGAGCTGTATAGAGAGATGTACAAATATGATCAGACTTTTGGTTAAGAAATAGGCAAAGAATTCACTGAAACATTGTCAGTACAACCTGGTTTTGACACTGAAAATGACAGAGGATTTTTCAAAGAGTGGAGTTATGCCAGTTTGCATGTTTGGTTTTGGGTGTTTTCCCTGCAGGAAATAAACACATGGAAGCTAAGGCCAACCACAAGGAGATTCCCATTAGCTCAGAGAACCTCTCCTTGTCTCCAGACTATAATCCACTTTCATTAAAGAAACAGGTTTACTCAACAAAGCTGTTTTCAGCCTTCTTTGACCGGGACATTGTATAGGAATATAGGGATGAGGTGAAAAGAGTTTTTATTGTAATTTAAATTATTTTGCTACTTCACATTAGTTTCTGGCAGACTGGAGAAAGCAACAATTGTGTGAGTTGAAAACTGAGGATCTCATGTGTTAAGGTTTAAGGACAACTGCAATTAAATGATCCAAAAACTTCGCCAAACGTGAGACAAAAAGACAATGTGAAGGGCGTAATTCATGAACTTTAAGATTATTTTGTTCTGACAAACAATATCGTGAGAAAAATTTGTCCCCTTCTAACAAAAAAACATTTTTTTTTCTTCCCCCCCATCCTGATCAACCAAAGGAATGAGAATATTGGGATATGGTTGATGGGAGAGATAAATCTCTATTTGTAATCCTGTATCTCACACAAATTTATTTTCCCTGACTTTCACTTTTGAGTTTTTCCAGATTTCCCATAAGAAGTTGTTTACTTTCTTTACATCCTTTGTTCATTAACATCCCTCTGTGGCAGGAAGATGGCATGTCACCTCTATAAGACCCAGAGAATCAGAGAATAACTCAGGCTGGGAGGGATTTTTGGAGGTCACCTGATCAGATCTCTGCTCAGGCAAAGGCAAATTTACCTCAGGTTGCTGAGGTCACCATCAGTTGAATTCTGAGCACCCCCAAGCATGGAGAGTCCACAGCCTCTCTGGGCAACATTTGCCAGTGTTTGATCACCTCACAGGGGGAAAATACCCCTCAACATTTGATCAGAATTTTGTGTCCCTGTTGTGACTTGTGTCTGTCTCCCTAACTCTCAGTTAACCTAACACCTCAGTTAACATAAGAGAAAACAAAGAACCCAGAGCCACATTTTGAATGTGTCTGACACAAGGCAGACAAAGGACATTAGGGCTGTAGAAGGAATGCTCTCACAAGGAATTTCCAGTCTGGGAAAACCTGCAGTGCCTTGTCTGAGACTCATCTGAAGGTTATGGTTTCATTTGCCTTCTCTTACTAGTTTCCCAGGGAGTTGTTTACTTTTTTTTTAACTGCACCTCCTTCTCTGACCTTCTGAGAACAAATTATTTGCAACCTTCCTGACACAATGAAAAATGAAGCTATATTAACTAGAGGTAGCCACTGTATGATGATCACAACATTTACATTAGATTCTTTTTTTGACCCTAGTGGTCACTTTGTCAAAGGTATATTAATTACTCAAAACTTGCATCATATAAGTCAACTTGAACATTCAGGTCACAATAAAGCCTTGAGAATGTTTTCCTTCTTTTGTTTTGCAATGTACTTTCGTTCTTGGGAATTAGTCTACAACACATGGCAGGGTAAAGAGCTAAGCTGCAGAAATGCAGAACGACAGTAGCAGAGTGCTTTATGATAAGAGAAGCTAAGTAACTTAGACACGAAGAACTCTGTAATGCCATTGTCAAACAGATCTTCAAGAAAACAAAAAAAGTGGTATTTTGGATGAAGTCTGTGATCCAATGAGCAGTTTAAGCTTTGATTAGAAATTAATTTGAAACATTAGTGTAAAAAAAGATTTCTCCAAATTTCATGTTTGATCTTTCCTTCACATTTAAGGTGTAGGTAGGAAAGAGCATGTGTAGTTTAGTGAAGACCATGTTTGGTGCAACAGCGTCTTAACACAGTCAAGAGATTACTTGGAAATGCAACCAACCGTACCTTCATTTACAAGAACGTGATAATGACTGTGTAATCAGGTAATGTAACACAAGCTGACACCACTTTATTCATGTGTTTATCCAACTTTCACTGAAAAACACAAGGGAGAGGTTTCATGTGCTGAAGCTCAGAGATTAGTCTCTACTCACAGCCAGAGCCTGTAACACTCCCTTTGAACACCCTACAATTAGTCTGGATGTGCTTTAAATGAGAAATCTCAGCCCCACAGTGCCTGCTCCTGCAAGTGCCAACCCTTGTGCCACCGTGTCCCTCTGGAAGTGCACTGCCATGAGGGAAGCAGGGCCGGGCCAGGAGCAGCGGCAGGAGGGAGGACAGGGCTGAGGGGGAGCCGCATGGCAGTCTGCCAGGGCCCCAAGGGAGCCTGCGGGAGAGCTGCCGAGGGACTGCAGCAACAGGGCAAGGGTTAAAGGAGTCAAGCTGAAAGAAGGTGGATTCAGATTACGTACCAGGAGGAAATTCTTCCCTGTGGGGGTGGTGAGGCACCTCCTCAGTTTACCTTCCCCCTCTAATTTGAAGGTAGGTGGTTACTGGCTCTGCTAGCCCATAGAGGATGGGGAAGGTGAGACATTCCCTTATGCCTAAGTTTAACCTACAGTGCTGGCTGAGTAAGGAGAGAGTAGCACAATTTACATTCTGCCAGAAAAGGAGAAAACCAAGAGACAGATCATTCAAGCCCAACATTTCTATTCTTTATGTCCCTGTTCACCAAACCTCTTTATTGCCCTTTGTATAAGGAAGCTTTCATTACAGTGCTCTAAAACATCATAAAAGTGAATTATTTCGTGTAGCAGGAAAACGAGCTCAGCCTGGTATCATTGTAGGCAAGAGCTACTTTGTGAGGCAGAAAGCAGGCCACAGTGGGTCATTGCTGTGCTACACAGACATAGAATCATAGAACAGTTAAGATTGGGAAAGACCTCTTAGATCAACAAGTCCTACCATTAACGCAGCACTGATAGGTCCCCCACTAATCCATGTCCCTAAGCACCACATCTGCATGGCTTTTGATCACTTCAGGGACCATGATTCCACCGCTTCCCTGGACAGCCTGTTTCAATGCTTGACCACACCTTCCAGATAAACACCAAGTATTTAAACAAAAGGAAGAAACTAGCAGGGGCAAAGAAAAGAGGAATACAAAGTATGATGTAATAAAACAGAGGTTGAGAATTCAAAGAAACTGAATAAGCACAACAGCAATCACATCCTGGAGTGTAGCAGGCAAAAACAGTGATAATTTTACAGAGGGAGACAGATCAATTCAGAAGAAGGTATCTATCACACATTTACCTATGGCAAAGGAACTGAACCTTAGGGCCAGAGAGAATTTCTTTCAGTCCTCTGTTCCCATGCAGTGTCCGCAGCTTTAAAAAACAGGTACAAATGCCCATTTGCAAAGTTATCCTCTACTTGTGGGATGCTGCATTGTGAAAGAATGTTCTACATGTGGACTTTAATCACAGTTGTTAAATACCATTACAGTGAATGTGACCCTTTAATATCAAGGCATACTGGAACTCAACATCTGTGGGTTTTTTCCTCCTAGCCAACTCCTACGAAGTTCTTTTTGGAAGTGCTCATTTAGGTACTCAGGTACTCATCAGTAATCATAACCTGGCTTCCAATCTCATAAAAGAAAACTTTGCCATTATCAAAGGCTTTTGATAAGCTACAATATAGGGGGGCAAAGTAAATTGCAACAGACTCAGAACAAGCACATTTTGTGAGTGACCTGTACTGCTACTCCTAACGTGACAACATTTTGTATGAGCCAGCACATCACTGAAACTAGTCCAAGTTCCCCAGTTGTTCTGTGAGAAATTTAAGTAGGAAAGTAGTACTTTAGGCATACTGTGAAGACGGAAAATGCTACACCCAGAAGCTTACAGTATGACAGGAAGACCAGGGTTTTGAGTGTTGATGGCACATACTGTCTATCTGAAGGGCATAAAACTGCAGGGTAGTACAACGTATTCATAGGCAGGAGGAAAAGCCTAAAAATGGAGACAGATCATGCACAACCAGTCAAAGTCATGCCACTGTTTTCTGATGGCCCATAAAAACCATAAAAGGTATGACCAGATGTTTCTTAAAGAATCAACAGCTTTTGTGGAACACACACACACCATGGGATGCATCAGTGTTTATTGGAGGCAGTAGAGGGGGATATGGAGGGGCTGCAACTACACCCTGCTATTGTGTGGGTCTGGAGCAGCCGTGGGTCTGACCAGGTGTTTCTTGCACTTGCCACAGTTATCTCCAGAGTGTCTGGTGTGGAAGCCTACTGGAATGGGGCATTGGAGGGCGCTGAAGCTCTGCCTGCCTCTGTGCACTGTGCCTGCCTCTGTGTTATCAGTCCCCACAGGCCTCATTTTGCCAGCTGAGGAGTGGTTTTTGGTGGGCTGCCTGTGCAGGCTGCAGTGCAGCTGTCGGGACTGCCTGCAGGCTCTCTCCATGGCCATCTTGGTGTGGAGGAGGGCAGACAAGCCAACTACATACTCCTTGCAACAGCGGTCCCCTCTTACTCAGTATGGCAGCTTCCTCACAAACTGCTTGCAGGCATTCCTCCCCCTGGCCCACCACCAGATGCAGGCAAAGCAGAATTTGTGCATGCAATAGGCCACGTATTTTGTCCTATTTGATATCTCCCAGGCAGACATGGCACTGGGAGTCTACTGCTGCCTTTGTTGGCCCTACCTGAGGTGGCTGGCTCAGGCTGTCATCCTTGCAGCAGAGTAACCCCTCCCCATGGCTTCCTTGACACCCAGTGCTTTGCCCTGACGAAAGAGACATGCAAACTGCTGGAACTTGTCTGGCAGAAGGGCACGTGGCCTTGTTCTCCGCCCACGCAGGAGGCATAGGTGGCAGAACAGGTAGAGTCAATGCATCACATAGTTGGCCTCCTCCCAGCTGTCCAGGAAGATGGGACAGTAGTTGTCCAGCTCCATGGCCTTGCTCTCCACTTGCTGCAGTGGTCTGTGGGGAGCTGGTGATGAATGGCACCCTCTCACTGTCACATAAATTCTGTCAGAAATGGCATCTGCTATGCATATTGTGTCTGTAGCAGAAAGAAAGAAGGAATGAAAAAGAGGAACACAACAAATTTCCAATTAGGTTTTCTAGATTGCACCCATTCTTCCCGGCTGACTGCCCCTGTGTAGTCATAATTAAGCACAAAGGTCTTCATGGAGCAAACACTTGGCATTTAAATAACCTTGCCATTCCAGATAGCCTCTAACTCCAGGAAAAACATCCCTCACTGTCATCCCCTAGCTCTCTCTTGCAATAACCACGGCACAAATGTACCATGCTTGGAAAAAATTTTGCTCCTCTGCCCTCTCAATCCTTGGCCAGCAAAGTTGGAAAGTTGTAAGTGGAACTGCCAGTGTCAGTTTACCTTAAGCACAGTTGGCAGGAGACATTTTCTGTAATTCCCTCAGGGGAAAGAAAATGAGATTTCAGAGATTGTATGCCCAGTGACCATGCTCTACTAGGACAGAGTTTCTCAGCAACAGTCTCCTACTACAGTTATTAAAACAAGAGTCTAATCTGATAAAACACTCTGAATACAAAAACTTGAAAAATGCAACAAGGATTCTTCCAGTTCCTTAAGATTGGATGACATCTTTTTCCTGTTCCTATTTTAAATAAATAATAACTTTAAAAATTTGCTCTATTCACAGCTGATTTTCCTATATTCTGAAATTCTGCTTAGGGCATGCAGAATTTTAAGATTAAACCCTCTCTGTTAAGAAACCTGAAAAAACAGCAGTGATGCTGCAGTGTTATTGAAAAAGCAGAAGTTACCATTTCACCTTTGGAAACAGAGGAATCCACAGGACAGAAAGGTAGAAAGAGGAGCCAAGAGACAACATTTAGATTATGCACACAATCTAGGAGGGAGAAAAGCACTTTACTTAAATATTATCAACCACGGTGACAGTGAGAATTTTTTTAAGGAAGGGAATAAGGGGCAACAGGCACAAACTGAAGGAAGTTTCCATCAGAATAGAGGAAAATCTTTGAGGGTGATTAAGCTTTGGAACAGACTGCCCAGAAAGAATATGAGGTCTCTTTCTCTGAAGATAGCCAAAGCAACCTGCTGTAGGGAAACCTGCTTTAACAGAGGGGTTGGAGTAGATGATCTCCAGAGGTCCCTTCCAACCCAAACTATTCTGGGGTTCTGTGGTTGCAATGAGTTTGCATGGTAGTTGTATCATGCAAGATTTGCATTCTTGCAACCTGGGTTAAATTCCCAGCTAGCATACCAAAACAGACTGTAGTGGATTGACCCTGGCTAGATTCCAGGCACCCAGCAAAGCTGCTCTCTAACTCCCCTCTGCAGCTGGACAGGGCAGAGAAAATATAATGAAGGGTGCATGAGCTGAGATAAGGACTGAGAGAGATCACTCATCAAATACTGTCAAGGGCAAAACTGACTTGAACTGGGGATATTAATCGAAATAATTACTAAAAAAATCAGAACAGGATAATGAAAAGAAAAATAAATCTTAAGACACCTTTCCCTCCAACCCTCCCTCCTTCTTAAGCTCTGCCTTCTCCTCCCGAGTGGTGCAGGCAGACAGGCAATGGGGATTACAGTCAGTTCATCACACGTTTCTGCCTTTGCTCAGGAAGAAGAGTCATTCCTCCCACTCCAGCATGAGGTCCCTCCCATAGGAGACAGTTCTCCATGAACTTCTTCAATGTGAGTCCATCCCATGGACAACTGTTCTCCACAAACTGCTCCAACATGGGTCACTCTTCTACAGGGTGCAGTCCTTCAGGCACAGCCTGCTCCAGTGTGGGTCTCCCACAGGGTCACAAGTCCTGCCAGCAGACCTGCTCCAGCATGGCTACTCTGTTCTTGGGTCTGCAGGTCCCTGCCAGGAGCCCGCTCCTGCACGGGCCTCCCAAGGGGTCACAGCCTCCTGTCAAACATCCACCTGCTCCAGCGTGGGGCTCCTCCAGGGGCTGCAGGTGGATCTCTGCTTCCCCATGAACCTCCATGGGCTGTAGGGGCACAGCTGCCTCACCATGGTCTGCACCACGGGCTGCAGGGGAGCCTCAGCTCCAGTGCCCGGAGCAACTCCTGCCTCTCCTTCTGCACTGACCTTGGTGTGTGCCGGGCTGTTCCTCTCACACAGTCTCACTTCAGTCTTCTCTGGCTGCAATTACATCTGTGCAGTAGCTTTTTTTTTTCCTTAAATATGTTATCACAAAGGAACTACTACCATTTCTGATTGCCTCGGCCTTGTCCAGTGGCAGGTCTGTCCTGGAGCCAGCTGGCACTGGCCATGCCAGACATAGAGGAAGCTTCTGGCAGCTTCTCACAGAACGCAGCCCGTTAGCCCCTGCTACCAAAATCTGACCACAAAAACTCAATACAGGAAATACAGATGGAANGGGGCGGGAGGGAATGTTTTCGTTTTAGCAGCTATATTTTAGTTTGGTTGCAACAGATTTTAATTTTATGGTCTATAAATAAATTGCATTGTAAGGATGCAGCGAGGACAAGTTATTATCCTCTAAAAGGTGGTCTTTATACATTACAGTTCCTGAACTTGTATCTTACTGGCTTCATAGTGTTTCAAAGCTATTAGCTCTTAATTTCCTTTTAGGTTAATAAACTACAGTAAAGGAACACCAGCAGCAAATACACGATATTCGAAACTTATACTTTTTTTTTTTAATGTGATGTTAATCTCTGAGAAAGTACTTTATAGGTAATCAACTGTCCATTCCAAATCCACAGTACTTCTCTTGAAATGGTCCTTTGGCTTAAATGAATTTCGGGATATTATTATGAGACCTGTTATCTGTTGATGTATCATTTTAAAAGAATATCATGATAACCTTCAGGCAAAACTTTGCAAAAGGCTTTTTCTCTGATTATTGATAAGACTTGTCAAATTAGTCTATCAGTCTAAGAGACTGTTAAAACAAGTTCACTCTCTTCTGGAACTTCTTTTTCCTAGCTTAGCATGTTGGCAGGGTGTAAGTGTTTCCCCTGAGGCTGTGCCTCAGAGAAGACACATTCTTACCTGCTGGGCAGGACATATAACCAAGCACACACCTCCCTTGAGAGAGGTGATGTGGTCAAGTGCTAGCAAAGGTCGTTAGGCACACTATCTGAGATCTTTTTAATTTCAGACTTTTCTTCTGTCAAACATAGCCTAGGATTTACTGTAACACTTGGCAGCATAATTTGGGTCAGGTTTGTCTGAAAAAATATCCTAAGAAGAACACGGTCCAGCCTGCAAAAATTTAAATTTAGGGGGGAAAAACAAATCACTTTTGTGTTCAAAACAAAGAAGTCCAGTATGTTCAGTTCTCCAAGACAGAACTGTATGTTCAGAAACCAGATGTTTTTCATGAAAGGAAAAATAATAATGATCACTATAGAGGCCATTTATCTAAGATACTTCTATACATAGATCAAAATAATTGCAAGATCTTCCTGCCTTTCTGCACCACTTGAGGATGACCCTTCAGCATGTTCCTCTTGTGCTTTTCCTCCTAAACTGCTGTTTGCTTCCTCTGTGTTTCAGTCCTCACAGGTTTCCGCACCAATCCAGGAGTTTCAAACTGGAGTTTCCACTTCCTAAACACCCTCCCTCTTTGAGGTTGCTTCTTAGAAAGCCCCCCAGCTGGGCAAGATGAAATGCAAGCAGAGGAGGCAGATGCCTTGGGCTGCCTATTTTGCCCTCCCAGGTGTTATTGGGGGACTGCCACATGAGCAGTGTGGTTGTGTGTGCAGCACTGGGGAGCCCAGCCCTGATGTTTGCTCCCATAATCTCAAGTGCTCTACCCCATTGTCAAGGCGCAGGATGGCAGGACACACACGAAGCCCAGCTATTGTCCAGTTTTTTGTTTCTCTTCCACTGTAGCATGGGTACCATGTCCCACGGTGGTAAGCAGATGCAGGAGAAGAGCAATTTTTGGTGGGTTTGGGAAGGGTGACAGCATGGCCTGGTGGAGAAGTCCTGTGAGGATTTGAAAGACACTCTTTTACGTGCAGTATGGGCACTTCAGCCTGCACTAACCCTGTCAGACACCTCCCTTCTGATGGGGCAAAACTACCTTTGCTGTTCTGCTGATGGCATCAGATCAAGTTATTCTGTGCCCCAAGAAGAAAATTTGGCTGTGCCTGCATTGCTAGGAAGCCCTGTCCCAGTGCCACCCGCTGTGCTCCTCCGTCTCTTGACATCCCAACCCAGCAGTTTTTATACTTGACAAGAATTGTTCAAGAACGAGTTCTAAGAGCAGGATTTTTAGATAAGTTGTTATCATTTTTTTCACCCCTCATTTCATTTTTCCCTTTATCTCCTTTGCTAACAAACAGGCTGCCCTTTCAGTTACAAAAGTGGAGTAATTTCATCAACCTCTCTGGCAATATATGATCTATCCAGCTATGGCTGTCCAGCTGTCATGGACTTGGTTGCCACTTGGTCAGTATTTCATTTCAAAGTAAGCTACACAAATAGCTCAACTGGTACAAAGAGGCAGGAAATAAAAATAAAATATTCTTTGAAACATATTAAAGAGTTCTTGTCTGTGGTAATGTCTTTAGAATTAGAGTCCCAAAAGAGTTCTTTCCTGTTCTTTAACTTCAATTCTCATCACCATTTTACAAGCATTCATCACAACAGATTATTTTGCTTTATCACAGTGATGTCAATAATAGGAGAAAAATTGAAACCCAGGATGATTCTATCTTCACACCAAGATAGAACAGTCTAAAAAAAATAGGAAAGAAGTAATTGAGTGAGTGTTTGCTTTTACCTATAGCGTGAACTATTTTGAAAATACATCAAAAATTACTAAACTGTTTTTAGAAAAAAATCTTGATCATCAGCAAGACTTGCTGAATTCAAACTGCAACCTGAGCCCACACAGCTTAACCACATCAGTTACACATCTGGGGCTTCCACACACAACCTCGGAATCTTATTTTAAGTTTCTCTGAAGTTCTGAGGTCTCTGTGAGTTCATTTTGTCTCTTTTGGTGACAGGGTCACCAGTCCCCCTTACTGATGTGCCAGGTTTATGATCCTTCTTCAGTACAGAGATATTGCAACTACAAAACACGTGAATCACCAGTGGCAAACCTACTTCAGGGATGTCTGCCTGACCTGCTGGACCTCATGGACACATTAAGACAACTGGGGCAGACTTTGGTATGTCACAATCTTCTTTTGGATACCTTTGTCAGTAGTCAGAATGGGGATGGGAAGTATTTCTCATGTTCTTATCACATTAGTGACAGTTGCAACATCAAAAAAAAAATGTGGGGTTTTTTTTCTTTAGTCAGCTTCTATAAGGGCTCCTTACCTGAATGTCCTGTTACAGGAGAAAGGTGATTTATCACAACACAAAACTTTTCAGAAATAGGGAAGCAGAGAAAACCTGATGCAGTTTGCCCCTCTTATTCTCAAAGACATTTGTTCTGTGTTCTTTACATTTATCTAATATAAAGTAAATATAAGAAAAATAGTTGTCTGCCAGAACAATGAAAATCAATAATAAAGAGACTCTTCTGCTAATTAACAGCACCCTGCAATTAACAGCTATTAACAGTCTTCTTCCTTCCCCATGATATCTTGCAGATTTACTTCAATGTCCTTATATATTTGGCTGAGATACAGGGCATATGTTTTGTCTTGTTTTGTTGCTCTTCACACACTGTTGTGGTCAGTCCCCTACCTTTTCATTTCCAGCTTCTTGGATAAACACAATCCATTAACTATTTGCAAGAATAAAATATTTACATGGCTAAAAGCTAAATGCCAGTGGCCCTTCTACCTTGGTCTCTCAAGTACTGTCACAGGTTGTCACATTTTTATCACCAGACTTTCTTAACGGCCTTTTTAAAACTAGGACAAAACTCGGTTGGTGAGTTGTGTTTCTAGGAAACAGCAAGAGGTTATTGTTTCATAACAGACATGTTATACTGCCTCCAGTTTTTCTATAGCATCCTTTCAGACTGTTCCTGACATATCCTAAGAGATAGACCACATTCTACCAAAACACTTACTGCTAGAGCTGATTGGAAGATTTATTTGCTCTAGATAATATTCAGTTGAACTCTATACAGGAATCCTCTCCTATTATTTTTGGGCCTGATTTTTTAGCTAGAGGTTGAATCATTAGTTTGGAAAAACACTCTCAGACACATACTTTTTATCTAACTGCCTATGTTTGAAAGCCAAATTAGAATTTTGAAGCAGTTCTTTTCTGTTTGCACTTTCACCAACTAGGTCTAAGCTTGAAACACCTAGATGCACACTTGTTATTTTGATTGGATCTTCAAAGTGATATGAAATTAGTCCATCAGTGATAAGACAAGGGGGAATGGTCTTAAGTTGAAGGAGGATAAGTTTAGATTAGGTATCAGGAAGAAATTCCTTACTGTAAGGATGGTGAGTCGCTGGAACAGGCTGTCCAGGGAAGTTGTGAATGCCCCATCCCTGGAAGTGTCCAAGGCCAGTTTATATGAGGCTCTGAGCAGCCTGGTCTAGTAAAAGGTGTCCCTGCCCCTGGCAGCGGGGTTGGAATGAGATGATCTGTAAGGTTCCTTCCTATGCAGACCATTCTATGATTCTGTGATTAAAAGGTATTTGAGGGCATTGGTGGAGTGCATTCTTCGGTAGATAATACAAATAGTTTTAATAGGCTTAGGGCAACAATGCACTTTTCATCTGACTCCATTTCACATTTGATGCTATTTATTGGTTGTAAATTCATGGAGCTTACTCCTTACAGAGAGGCCTAACTCTGCTAGGAGAAGATGAGAAAATGAAGTAACAAAATTTATGTTCTCAGGACCCAAATGAATTCCTGTGTCTGCAGGCTTGTGCACTGGGCTGATCCAGAGGTTAGTAGCCCTTAGTGGGACAAAAGGTTGGACATGTCCTCCTTCATTTTGCCCTCTGATATATTATCTGCTATATGTCCTGGATCCTGGATTTGTCAGAGAATGGTGCAACACTAATCATCTCCCACCAGAATACACCCTAAACCATGTTTTCTCAAGTATATTTCTTAGATTAATATCACCAATGAAGAACAGCAACAAGTATGTTTCACCCATGGTTGCAAATTCCTCCTATGTGTGCCCAAATTAGACAAAGTCTAGGTTTTGTGTGCTGAAGAAAGACCCTGACAATTTATCACCAATTAGGACAGTTTATTATATAGCGTGTTTTGTTTCTGCATGGCTGTGTGTCAAGTACTCTTGCCATCCTGGAGGAACACAGAATCCCTCCTGAGGGCACAAAGAATAGCTTCCCACCTTGGGAAGTGATGCTGAGTGCTACCTGTGGCATCAAACAGAAGATTGCTAATTTAGACAGTAAGGGAATTGATCTGACAAAAGGCCATTGAACTCAGCTTGCAGTTATCTTCTCACATGTAACACCTTTAGTTTGGTAAATACCAAAAACTTTAAGAGCTGTAGGCAAAAAAAGGCAAGAAAAATTATAGTAGGGTTACTTACTTTTTCTTAGTTCTTTCATCTTGTTTTATTAACTTCTATAAAGGTTCATTAGATTTGTTCAATCCCAGAAATTTGAATAGATGTCGACTGTTAAATTTGTCAATGGAAAACAAATCTGGAATCCCACTATACTAGAGATACCACAGGAATTTCAAAGGAATGTAACACCAAAAATTCCCAAGGGCACACCTCCTGAGAGACAGAGCATTAAGCTTTCTAAGCAGGAACTGATGATCACCAGTGGGAGCTTTGTAAAGGTGAAAGTTCAGTAGAACTGCCAAAGCAAAGAACAGGGTAGGCCTTTCTGTAGCACACCTCACCAGGCCAACACTTTACTTCCTAGCCATGTTGCAGGCAGTCCAAGTACCAGCTCAGGCCAAATTCTCTGTGTGTGAGTGTAGATGAACCATCCTTGTCTGTATTTTCTTTAAATTTGTTAATTAAAATCTCTGATACACCATTCTTTCAGAAATACTATGTCAAATATTTTTTCTTGAAGGACTCAGTCAAGGTAGTTGACACACCTTCTTAAGCGAGTACTTTCTGTACATTTCATAACCACATGAAATACTGGGATATGGAAATAAATATTCTCATGGCAAGATCCAGTCTCTGTCCTTGTTTATAGTCATATTTTCAGCTCTGCTGCATATTCAAAGCACTGTTTTGCCTTAACTACAGTTGGCTTTAAATCTTTCTGAAGCATGTTCCTGCCCTCCTAATACTTTCATTTGCTACTTAGCCGTTGGCCTAATGAGCCATTAACAGGAAGACACTAGACCTGGGAGTAGGTATTGATTCTTGTATGAAATTTATTTGGGTTTTTTTGTTTTGCTTTGTTTTGGTTTGGTTTTTTGAACTATGTATGGAACAAACAACCCAAACCTGGAAAGGAAGAAACAAACTAGGGCAGGTTTGGATCCTTGTAAATCTGTACCCCACCCTTACACACTTATGGAAGAGCAGAGAAGTAGGATACAGAGATAGAGAAGGACAAAAACATGCACTATATAAATTAAATTGAGTTTGGGTTTGTACATTCTGTCTTACTGAACAACTCCCAACCTTGGTAATTGTAATTCACTTCCTTTCTGCAGGGTGGAAATTGCCCAGTAACACCAAGAATGAAAAGGTGGGTCATCTTTTTACTGCTTCACAAAAGGCCTCTTGAGTGATTTGAAATTACTAGGTCCCAGTCTTTGTATTGAAATACTCTAAGTATCACATTCATTTGTTTAAAACAGGAATTAAAACCTCAGACAATGATTACATTGGGTGAATACTGATCCCTTGACAGACACCCCTTCCCTGCTTCATTTCCACAACTCCGTACCACTCACAGTTTCATAACCAGCCACAAAATTACTACACAAGATAGATGGAGAAGGGTCATGTGCAAATAATCCTTCAACTGCTGAGTCCAGGTTGCAGAAGTAATGCTTAAGATCTACTTGCATTTACTATAGCCATAGATCTACATGAAAAACGCACACTGGGAGTAAAAATCTTACTATTAACAGTTTTGTTTACAGCCAAAGTAAATGGACTCCTGTATCTTCTTTCAGTGTGTAAGTGTTGAGTGCTTGCAGGATGTGTGCTATGGTCAAGAATGTCCCCTTCTTTTTGATCAATTTTTAACCCAAAGCATACACCTTGAAGGTTAAATTCAGAACTGAAGTTTGCCTTCCAAGTTCTTTGTACCTAACATAACTTTTTAAAAAGCTATTAATTAAGCAGAAATCTATGCTTTTCTATGCCTGAAATGCAATTTTTTGCCTTCTAAGAACTAGAACTTTTATTGCTCTCCTTTGAAAAACCTGTAAAGCAAACCAGAAGGAAGAAATGTGTTAACCAATCAATGGATGATATCAATACAAAGAAAGATAGACATTCCTTGAAACTTTCAGGTTATGAGTGGGAGCTCACAGATCATACAGTGGGAGCTCACCAGACATCAGAAACTGAATGAAGTTCCAAAAATATAGGTGGACTAGTTACCACTTACATTGCTAAAAAATTACTTTATATTATACAAAGTTTGACAGGTCATAGAAGAATCAAGATTCAACTGTCCAGCTCCTTCATTCTTAAGAGCAGGTAATGAAAGAGAAAACCAAAAAGAATCTTAGATGAAACTAGACAATTTTTGTGCATCAGTAGGAGCACAAATTTGCTCCACTTACTTTTGTGAGGTAAATCATGAATAATATAAAAATCCAAGCCCCTTCAACTCCAACAGTGTTAGCCCTGAGATGTTTTCAGACTTATGAGCTGTCACTGTTAAATATTGTGAGCATTTGCAGACACGCTCCCAAAACATAGCGGAGAAGAGAGAACAGTACACACATGCCAGTATCAGCCAGGTTAGAAAGTTCTGCCCTGGTTTATTCTGTATTTGGATGACTCACATCCCCAGGGAAACCACAGCAATTAAAACACAAAAAAGAGCACACCTGCCTGTGTAAATGGATAAATTATAACAACAAGTGTCGGTTGAAACTTCTCAAATGGTAAAATTATTTCTATCAGATAAAAAAACAAGTTATTAAGAGATGAAACTGCTAGGGGTTTGGAGGAAGTGATCTTTTGAGCTATGTATAGAGTAAGCAGCAAAGGGCAGGGCTTAATGGTAACTTGCCACGGAGGAGACATGTCAGGAGCAGGATCTCACCAAGGACCAGGTAATTCAACACGTTCAACAAAAACCTCGAAGAGGCAGTAAAAAGAGTGGTTTCTAAACAAGCTACTTAACTATTTGTAGTAGTGAAATGCCATCCCATTGGCAAAGAACTCTGGAAAGATTTTACAAAACTACAAAAATAAGGCCATATGAGCTCCAGCTTGAATACATATAAAACATCTAGGCAAAAATAACCTAATCCTGCGGTAGCAGTCAGGGCAGAGAAAAGAGATCACAGAATCATAAAATGGTTTGGGTTGGAAGGATACCTGAAGATCATCTAGTTCCAACCCTTCCACTAGACAAGGTTACTCAGAGCCCCATCCAGCCTGGCTAAACACATTGGATGGGTCATCTACAACTACCCTGGGCAATCTGTTAAAGTGATTCACCACCCTCACAGTAAAGAATTTTTTCATATTATCTAATCTAAACCTACTCTTTTTCAATTTGAACCCATTCTCCTTTTGCTTTGTAAAAGAGTACCTGCTCTTGTAAAGAGTCTTGCCCCATCTTTCCTGTAAGTTTCCTTCAAGTACTGGAAGGACACAATTAGCCTTCTCTTCTCCTGGCTGAACAAAACCAATTCTCTCAGCCTTTCCTCACAGGAGAAATGCTCCAGCCCTCTGATCATCTTGGTAATCCTTCTCTGGACTTTTCTCCCAACAGGTCCATGTCCTTCCTGTGCTGGGACCCCAGAGCTGGATGCAGTGTTCCAGGTGGGATCTCACCAGAGCAGAGCAAAGGGGCAGAATCTCCTCCCTGGCCCTGCTGCCCACGCTGCTTTGGATGCAGCCCAGGACACATTTGGCTTTCTGGGCTGGGAGTGCTCATGGCTGGGTCATGTCCAGCCTCTCACCCACCAGCACCCCCAAGTCCTTCTCAGCAGTGCTGCTATTGATCTATTCATCCCCCAGCCTGGATTGATACCAGGGATTGTTCTGACCCATGTGCAGCCACTTGCACTTGGACTTCTTAAACCTCATAATGTTTCCATGGCCCCACTTCTCCAGCTTCTCCAAGCCCCTCTGGAAGAAATCCTGTCCTTCACGTGAGTCAATTGCACCACTCCACTTGATGTCATGTGCGAACTTGGTGAGGGTGCACATGATCACTCTTTCTATGCCATTGATTAAGAGATAACACTCGTCCCCATTCGTGGGATTGGGATCCTTGAGAGACACCACTCATCACTGATGTTCATTGGGATTCTGAGCCGTTGACCACTAGCCTCTGGATGTGACCATATAACCAATTCCTAATCCTCCTAACAGTCCAACTGTGAAATCCATCGCTCTACAATTTAGAGAGGAGGGGGGATCATGTCAAAGGCCTTACAGTAGCTCTTCCCTTATCCATTGACATAATTACTCCTCTATAGAAAGCCACTGGGTTGGTCAGACAGGATCTTCCCTTGTGAAGCCATGTGGGCTCTCTCAAATCACCTCCCTCTCCTCCATGTGTCTTAGCACTTGACTGGACATTTTTACACTACTAGATTTTGCAGGTTCCTTTTTTAAAGAACAAACCCCATTCCCTTTAAAATACCACATACAGTGGTTTTGGCTTTGCAAAGTGTATGTGACAAATTATTTCAAAGCTGTGTCAGTCATTTGCAAAGTGCTATACACTGAGGAGTCGGAAAAGAAGCAATCTGGTTTTTTACTGTAAGCTTAATTTAAGATTAAAAAAATTTACCCATAGTAGCAAGGCCATCTTTACAAGTATCCATGTTACTCCATCGTACTCAATACCTATAATATTTACTCTGAACTGACCAGGTCGAGCTACTTGTTAGAGGTTTGGTCTTTTTCACGTAATGTCTCATTGTGAAATCAATCCAGAGGACAGTGGATGAGCAATAGCGATTTCCTATGTAGTGTTCCAGCACTGATGGACTTCTTGATATTGTACCTGACCAAATATTAGTCATGTTACTTCATTTTAGCTAAAAAAGTACAGAAAACTTTCTATACTTCCAAAGTGATCAAAACCCAAGTCTGTTAAAAAAGAACTTCACAGTGCTCTTTAAGGCATTGGGAAATGTCAAGACAGTTACAGCAACCTTACAAGCAAGTGTTGCTGCACTACCCTGTCTGGAATGGGCATAAGGAACAGGATTCCTTTCTCACCATGCCTCTGTGGCTACAACTGTTGTAATTTGGAGCAGTTTAAATGGCTGAATCTGATTACTTTTGTTCAATGCATCTCTTGGTTATAGTGCTCTTTTATAAACCATTACATTCTGTATAGAAAGTCTACTTGTTTTAAGTCAGTGTATTAAATATTTTTAGTATGCCTGTCAGATTTAATTCCGTTGAGAAAGGAACAGTGTTTCCCATCTGAATAAGCAAGTTGAAGAGGTTTAAAAGGTGCTCCCAGCTGAGCAACAGTGAACACATCCCACAATGCACAAATCTTTACCTTGCATGAGGTGATGCTCCCAGCTGAGCTACAGTGCAATTCACCCACCTCCCACAGCAGCCTTCATTTTATTTTGTGTCTGTGAGAAGTTAATGCATCATTCCAAGGTTCACAGATATTATGGTAAAGCCAATAGGCTACCTGCAGCAACTGTCACCATAATTAAAAGGGGGGATTTGTTTTTAATACTGCTTTCTCCAAGTTTATTTGCTCCCCTACCAGTGTCCTCTAAGACCATATAATTTATCCATTTTCCCCCAACTCTTTCACTCAACCCTGAGTGCCTACTGCCTTGGCTGATAACAAATCATTGTTCCTGACCTGCAGCAATCTGCAGTGTCCAGGAAGTGAGTAAAGCAGATGTAAGCTCACTAAGAACGTTGCTTTTTATCCTCCTCTCTGCTAATCCTGCCTGATAAGATCTGCTGTTTCTGAGCACATGCTGCACCATACTTTCCAGTCTGAGGAGAAATTTATGGGTTCTGTAGTCATAAATTTCTTGTAACCATATATACAAGGACAAGCTTGTTTTAGGCACATTTTGAAGAGCGTGCACACACAGGATCATTAGCACAAAATCTTGTTTTATAAATGTCGTAAGGGGAACATGCACTGGCAGTACCTTTGAGCGCTTGAAGGCTGTGTTGCAAATGTGAATCAAGTAGAGACCTCTACTGAATTGTTGCTCTGGTATCTGTCACACATTTGGTATCACCCTATATATATGGATATGAAATTTTAATTGGGGTCAAAAGTGTTTGGGGTTCTTTTTTGAAAAGCATTATAACTACCAATAGCCCAGATCTGGTTTGGTATTTTTTTAACACAATTCTCATTTTCACTGTTCTAAAATTCAGCAATTGCTTCCACTGAGAGGTATCTTTTCAGCAAATAGGTCTTTGCCAGCTATAATATGAAGTATCATACCCTCTGAAAAATCTAAATTTTGGACCATTCAAAGGGGGTAAACATACAGATGCTCAAAACTTTTTCAGTACTCACCAGGTCTTTCCAAGACCTCACAGATTTTAAGATTTCATGCAAGGTCACCAAGCTATAGATCTAGATTGGAAATATCCTAAAGTATCCAAAAGGCAAGGTAAAACAATGGCCAGGAATGATGGGGGAAAGAGGGAACAGCAGAGTAAAATAGCATGCATTACTGACAGTCTTGACTTTATCAAGCTTCCTGTAAGGGCCCTAACTTCTAAACAATTTGAAAAATGCATGAAAATGTCAAGCATTTCAGGTCCATGCAAACCTGTGTTTTTAAGCTTCTCATTGCAC
The DNA here is from genome assembly GCA_013397795.1 of Orthonyx spaldingii. Taxonomy (NCBI): domain Eukaryota; kingdom Metazoa; phylum Chordata; class Aves; order Passeriformes; family Orthonychidae; genus Orthonyx; species Orthonyx spaldingii. The sequence goes on along the minus strand of VZTJ01001128.1, from coordinate 137,640 downwards.
ATCTGTTAAAACAAAAGTTCCAGAAGCCTTTAAGGTTTTAAGGGTCTGAAGAAAACACCACATACTAATAGATTCATGCTAAAAATACTGAGAGGTAACAACATCTATGCTTGCAATTGCTGTCACAACAGGCAGCTCCAGGGTATCTTCCAGATGCCATCAAAGCAGCAAAATGCAACTGCATGGAATATGTCTCATAAACAGCTAGGTAGAGACATTCCTAGCAATATTGATATCAATGAACCTTGAAAGATATTTTTACAAAACTACACAAGAAAACTTTTGAAAGCTTTCCAATACTGGCAAAACTTCTGCCAAATGTGACCACTGAAAAAAGCAAGTATGTCTGAATCTGGCTTTATGAAGATAATGTGATACAATATCCAGCCCAGAACAGCTAAATGGCTCACCAAGATCACTGCAAATTCCTGTTTTGCTGCCCTCATAGCACTTCACACCACTCTCAGCTCCTACTAACCCATTGAGCCATCATCCTGCTACCACTTCATGACTTATTTTGCTTAAATTGCTGAGGAGCTTGACACAGTTCTTGTCTCAGATTTTGAAAATGGCTAAGCAGCTATATGCACATGAACAAGAGGAAAATTTAAACCATTCAAGGAGTTCAAGCCCCATGTGAAATCCTACCACAGAAAATTGTTATAATTTTTAGTCACCACTGTAGTTCTTCATACTGCTTTCACAAATATTTTTGTATTCTAAGTCTGCAAGGGTTTAGTTTATTTCTTTGGTTCACTTGATAGTCATATATACATATGAATACACATAAACAATATGTATACAAAATTTGGGTATTCCATACTGGATATTCCTTATATTTGGATATTCTCCATATTATCTGCTTTCTACATACTAAACAGAACAATCACATTGACCTAGAGGTATAAATATCTTTTGTTGTGCTCTGCTCTGCTTTTGTACCATTCTACACCAAGCCTAAAAGTAAGAATGGTAAGCCAGTACTACCACAAGGGCTGATGGACACTTTAGAAAACAGTAGAGTTCACAGTTAGACTGAAATTAAGAAGTTGAACTCATCATTTATTTGCGTATGAAAAGTCAGGTCACTATGACTCATTTTTATCTTCTTATGTATTAGCAGGTATTAACTACATTAAGAGAATTAACAAGTCTCAAAGTCCAGGAGCTCCTCACCAGGTTTTCCACAGAGGTTGTAGACAATTTAAGGAGAAGCTGTTTACAGCTTGTAATAAATGGAAAGTTCCCTTGAAGGCAATCCATGAAAGATCCTGCTTCAACTTCACACTGTGTGCAGATCACGTTGCCTTGAGCGCTTGTTCATTCACGAGGGCTACAGCATATTTCATGCAAAAACATGTGCTGCTGTTATCACAGCATTTCCTAAAGCTGAGGTGAGGGCTGAAATTGTGGCACTGATATCACACTTGGCTCAAGATGCTAACACGTGGCTCTGTGAGATTACTGTGCACACTTTTGGTGTGCAACAGACTCTTAATTAAGCTCTCTGCCCAGTTGCTAATAAACATAAGGAGAAAGTTCACTTCAGACCATGGGAACATTTTGTTTTATCCATGCTGGGACTGCCTTTTGGAGTGTAGGTCCTGCCAGCCTTCACTCAGCAGTCACAGTCATCAGGGAAAATTAACCTTTTGTACACTGTAAACACAAACTCTGTGCATATGCCTTCCAAAGTATTCATTTGGCTTACAGGCTGGAAAATGGCCTTGTATTTAAATCAATGCCACTGATCTCATACAGTCTAGGTATATGCTGTCAATTTGGGTTAATTCTTCTCCTGATTGATTTGTGCTTTTTATCTTCACATTGTTTTGCCTACAAGCATGTTCTTGAATATTAAATACCACTTTTTGAGGTAATCAGTCCAGTACACAAAAGCTTCCAGAGAAGCAAAAACAGAATCTTGAGAAATGGAGAGTGATTCTAAAGACAGCTTTATATCTTAATATTTGTCTTAGAGGTTCATCTACTGAAATTATTTTCTGCAATATTATTTGATTAGCATGAAGCATTTTATGAAGGCACAGAACATAACTGTTCTACATAAGCAAGAACTAATAATGACATAGGATCTGACAATTATAACAATTAAAAAAAGACCTGAAGCATTTTCGTTCTGTCTAAGAACCCAGAAGAAATGTAGCTGGGAGCATGATGGACTTAAAAGCTGGGTTATAACCATAATGTAAAATGAAGTCAGGTAAAGAGTTAAAGAATCTTGGACATTTGGATATATAGAAGTGATAAATTACCTTAAATATAATAAAACTTTCCTTCAAGTTGCAGATTCTCTATTCTTTTTAAAAATCATGTTTTAGCTGTCTGTAGTTAAGGATCTGAAATGTGAGAACAGGAAACCAAGTGGCTATTTGGACAAATGTCATTAATTTCTTTAGTAATCTTCTTGCAAAATAGAGATGCAGGAATCAAACTTGTGGAAGCATTATGAAATGTCCAAGTGGTAACACCTAGTCAGATGGAAAATGCCATGTAACTTTTAATTGTTGCTGGCAGGATTACATAGCTTAGAGCAATCTAGTGGCATTTAACAGCATGGCCTAAAAAGTATGCCTATTGAAATGTTGCTGTCTCTTTTAAAAATACCTCTGGTACCTGCAAAACCAGGCAGTACATTGGAATACGTTATCTGCATCCCTGATAACAACAGAAAGCTTGATTTGTGCGAAGACTGAATAAAGTAATTATAAGGAAATAGAACTTACAAGACCCTCAAAGCATAATGAAGTTTTTTCATGGTGAAGGAGGGAAGACCAGAAAGGCAAACACAGATTGTTGCTTTAGGTAACTTTATTAACTCCAGTACATGAAAAGATAGGAAGTTTCAAAATACAAAGTTGCATGTGAAGTCCTTATAAACAGCTGTGGTATTTATGAGAAATTGAACATGAAAACCTTGTCCCATGAGATATGCAGCCAACTTTCTCAACAAAATTAATCTATATCTATTATCAATAGATATACTCAAAGCTTTTGTCGATATCTGAATGCATGACCCAGGCTCTTGATATACAAGATCTTGCAAACTCATTCTACCAGGAGAACTGGATGATACATTTGATAGGGTTGCAGTCTTATTTATTTTATAAAGAAGTTAGGCAATGTATGATTTTTTTCAGGGCACTAGAAATCCAAAAATAGACAGTAGTTTCTTTGTCCAGAATCTCAAGTGTTTTTCTGTCTGATATCACACCCAAAGCTTTCAGCTTTTATTCACTGCCTTCTCTTTCTGTGTGCACTTTTGTTGTGTCTCTTTTGACTGTGCTGGACTCTCTCAGACACAACTAAACACACACACAGACACGGTCACATGTCTCCACATAAGATTCCTCTAAGAGTTCCAAATGTATGTATTCATATCCATTGCAGGGGTCCAGATCACTTCCTTCCCCAGCCTCCTCACAACCTGTGTGCAGGACCCTTAGTGCATCCTGAGCTGGAAGGGACTGACAAGGAACATTGAAATGACTCTGAGATTAGTTCAGTTGGTTAGAGCATGGTGCTAATAACACCAAGGATGTGAGTTTGATCTCTGTATGAGCCATTCACTTCAGAGTTACACCTGATGATCGTTGTGAGTCCCTTCCAACTTAGAATATTCTGTGATCTGCAAAGTCCAACTCCTGGCCCTGCAAAGGACACCCCAGGAATCTCACTATGTGCCTGAGAGCATTGTCCAAGCACTTCTTGAACTCTGTTGGCGTTGTGCTGTGATCACTTCCCTGGGGAGTCTGTTCCAGTGCCCAACCACCCTTGGGTGAACAGCCTTTTCTTAATATCCAGCCCAAACCTCCCCTTACTCAGCTTCATGCCATTCCCTCAATTCCTGTCACTGGTCACCAGAGGGAAGAGACCAGTGCTTGTCCCTCTGCTTCCCGTTGTGAAGAAGCTGTAGATTGCAATGAGGTCTCCCCTCCCTCTCCTTTTTCCAGGTTAAAGAAGTCAAGGGATCTTCAGCTGCTCCTCATAAGGCTTCTTCTCTACATCCTTTGCCATCTTCAATTGCCACAGTCTTTTATTTCAGGAAGTAGCTTGGTTTTCCTTTCACCTGAGTTGAGAACCAGGATAAGCTCTATAAGGTGCCACAGAGATGTGTGAGAAGTGGTGTGGGGCTATGAGAAGGTGAGACATAGGCATATCTGAACAAGGTGTGCTACAGTGCAGCAAGGAGGGGACAGAGACAGAGCCCTGGCCTGCTGTACGCATCAGCTGGACTTACTTTGCAGTCAGCATGGATGTGCACATAAGTAGGTGGCAAAGGCATATACCGCAGGCACACACATTCATCTCAGTATTCTTCTAGTCATTATTTATGAGTGACAATGTCCCCTGGAAAAAAGTTCTGATGCAGGTTTTGCTGTTTTACATGTAAAGTGCGTTTATCATAAAGAGGTCCCATTTGCAGCTTCACACTCATTGTGGCACCTCTGCTTCCTCTTGCTGTTCCATACACTATTTGCATGTGTGGTGTGCACACTATCTTGGGTGTGTAAACCTGGTGCAATCAGGTGGTAGAAGATGCAGACATAGGATAAGAGCAGTTTGCAGAAAGCTGGAAATCAGAAAGGCTCCTAGACAGATCTGTTATAGGCTCTGAGATATTCCTATTTTGAAAAACCTTAAGATCCTTGCCTGATCAATAATGTAACTTGAAATCCAGACAAGCTTGTGAGTGTAACTGCATAGTTATACAGAATTGCTTTCTATTAACAGAACTTTGTTACAACAAAATTGCTGTAACCTGAGCAACAGTAACACTATCTGAAACATGCCAAGAGAACAATCAAAATTCACAAATACATCAGGTTTCTTCGAAAAAAAAAAATTAAATTATGACTTCACTTATTACTGTTCTCATTCTGTGATACTGCCTTAGTTTTATAAATACAGCAGAAGATGGTTAGGAAAACCAAAAGAAAAATACCTTAACACTGACACACTTAACAGGATAGATTTCCGAAGACAGTGAAGGTAAATAGGACATAGTCCCTCCACTGAATACTCCTTATTCCCATGCATGTTGCACATCTTTTTCCGGACAGGACAGGGCAGGAGGGATGCTAAGTTGCTGCAAAACCCCTGTCATCTCTGCAGCTGCATTCACATTGCTCCCAGCCCTGACCACATCCCTTCAACTGCCAGGGTACCACACAATGTGTGTTGCACAGCTCACGGTGCTCTGTGCATAAAAGATCCTAGGTAGGTTGGCAAGAAAATAGATGCAAAGACTGATTTCTGGCATGCAATCCAATTAACATTTATTTGTTGCAATGTTCATACTACTAGTTAGCAATAAATGTGCTTAAAGCCAGGCAGTAGCTCAATCCTCATAAAACAAAGCATATTTAGCAATGAGAAAACCGGGCTGCATCTTGTGGGTAATTACTGTTCTTCTTGAAAAAGTTGTAGCTTATCAGTGCAGTCTTATTTCACCTGTTATGAATTCTTCAGGTTCATTATTTTACTTTATAGTATGTCAGTGTCAATTGAGCTATCTGCTCTGTCATCACAAACCATTGCATTCAGAAAAAAACTAATTTTATTTGATGTGTTTGTTGCTATCTTCAGGAGGAGGAACTTTTTACATCATACCCATGAATCACTAGTGATCTGACTATTTTAACACCTACCCAAAACACTGATTACCTCCGTTGAGTTTATTCTTTCCTCCTGCTGATCTTCCTAGCACTGATTGAACTTTCTGTACTAACAGATCCCCAGTGTTTGTTTGCAACCACATCAACTTATCCCAGTCAATTGAGAATACATCTTTTGCAAATCCAGACACCTTAGGAAGAACTAGTCAATGACAAAAAATGGCATGCAGTTTAAAGAGAATAAAATGAGTGAGGTAGGCAAGGCGAACAGAGACACTCTTTCACAGCCCTCCTGCTTTCTCTTTTCAAAGGGAACAATAAATGTTACAGTACCTAGAGCACATAGATTATTCAACACACTGGAAGGTGGTTGTTTATTGGTAGAGGTTATGCAGTGAGGTCTGTGGGGGCAACATGCCATCATTCACCTGGAGGATGAATCCCATTTGCTAGCAAAAGATACCAGCCCTGTACTTAAATCACCACCTGACAAGGAGACAGCAATAATTCCTGAACACGGTGCATCCACCAATGCCTCAGAGAAAAGTACACTCAGAGAGGACAGAACTGCTTGGTTTCTCTTGGAATTCATATGAAAATAGTACCACAGCACTCTCAGCAAGTGTCCATGCACTTGTGTTGCAAATGCCACGTGGTACCTTGCTATGTTGTAGGATGACTGGCAGTGACATCACTTTGCTTCTCATTTAGGAAGAAATTCTTCATTGTGAGGGTGACTAAGCACTGGAACAGATTGTACAGAAAAATTGTGGATATACCATCCCTGGAAGTGCCCAAGGCCAGGCGGGATGGGGCTTTGTGCAACCTGGTCTAGTGGATGGTGCCCTTGTCAATGGCAGGGGAATTGGAATAAGGTGATCTTTAAGGTCTCTTCCAACCCAGACAATATTATGATTCTGTGATTCTTCTCTGGAATAAATCAACCAGGTTTTTTCTGATAAAAATTCCATACATCTCTGTGAAATGTTCATCAACTTTAATGGACATTTTGCCTTTAACAAAAAGGTATGAGGAAAGCAGTGAAGGAAGACAGCCAAGTCAGTATACCATACAGTAAGGACAATTAATAAACATAGACCTGAATACAACTGTGGATTTGAATATGTGAATTTAAGGTTGTTTTAGCTGTAGAAAAATTATAAATATGAAGAACCAGAAGAGCGCTGAAGCAGTATCCTTCAATCATCCCAGCAGATTTTTGGAAAAGTCCATGGAACTCCATACAGGTATCATATCTGAGCTACATCCAGTCCTGTTAATGCACATGTTACATTCCCCTCCTCCCTCTGTGGACACCTTTCCTGAGGGACAAATACAGCTGACTGGCCATTAAGAATAATTGAGTTTTCCTGCAAGACAAGGGCAATGGTGTAGGTTGAAGTTTGTCAGTTGTTTGATGCCAAGGCTTACATAATGTGTCAGTATATTTACCAGGGCTCTAGTTACAAGTGGATAACATGGGATCAGTGAAAATGAGAGAGAACCTTCCATGGGCAAATGCAATCAAAATAAAGCCTCAGAATCATGGTTTTCATCAGGCATTACCTATTGACTTTTGCACCCACAAATAACTATGAAGTAATTCCTATAATTTAAGTGTCTGAGTACTTTGCCTGCAGGGACAATCATATACTTAAATGTCTTGTGCTTGTCAAGCTCCTACAATCCCTGATACCCGCATTTGCAGCTGAAAAAAGAGAGTCCATTGTTTAAAATCTGCCCCTTAAAGTATATGTCCTCACTAGAAGATAACATCTGTTCATTGCATGTGCCACTGTCAGACAAACATGGAGGTCACAGGCAATTCTGTACCCGTTTCTGCAGATTGAGGCAGAATATGAACCCTTGAAACACTGGCCTGCTTCCACAATTGTTTTTTTCTTTCTTTCACTGTTAAAAACAGTTTTAGATACAGGTTGTCTACAGCCGAAAGGGTTTGAGACAGTATTTGAAGAGGATCTGAAGCAGGAAAAGACCGATTTTTGCTGCTTAGCCTTTGCTCAGGACTTGCTGAAGCTGTCAAACTGTTCATTTTCCCTTTCCTCCTTCTAAATAAATATTATTTAGCCAAACAGTTCACAAAATATGTTTCAATTGAACAATGGCTAAGCAAGAGCAGAGGATTTGAACACAACGGTCCTCTTGGATCCTGTCCAAATTAGGATATTCTGAAATTCACTCATATTTTTGCTCTGCATTTTCCGGGTCATCCTCATTCCAGATCTTTTTTCTTCAATTAAACAGAGTGTAATTAGAAGAGAAATTGGAGTGAAGCAGGAGATGGCCCAGCAGCATGTGTCCAGAAATGGGTAAGGCCAGTGTCCAGAAGAGCAGCAGCCCCAAGTACTGTCTCGAGAAGTACCCCAAGAGATGACAGAACTCTCAGAGGGGCCCAAGGATGCAGCTAATGCTGGTGGAAATGCAGCTAATGCTGGTGGATAAGTGAGCAACAGCTGCAGGAGGAAAGACATCACTCAGTTCTGTAAAACACACTGTATATCAAATGAACTTAAATTTCAAACAGAAGTGCCCATGCCATGATGTATTCACACGGCCACCTGGTTTTCCAAGGGCTCATGTGAAGAAGCCTGCCAGTAGTAGCTCCAGGAGCTCCCACACCACCACGAGATTGTGTACAGATGTAGCTAAAGTGTTAAAAGGAATTACTCACTCAAGTGAAAACTATGGACATTAAATATCTACATGGCCTGCACAGCAACTTTTGGTATCAGCACAGTAAAAACAAGGCCATTGGAGATTCAAGAAATCTGGAAGATGCACTATTTGATGTATCATTTGAAAATTACTCTTTCATCAATTACATTAATTAACAGACTAAAAGAGCAATGAGCCCAGACAGATAGATGTGAGAATACATCTCACATCTGCCTGCTACAGGTTTTATTTATTTTATTTACAGGTTTCTGTGTAATGTAAAGCAAATGAAGGAGGGAAATAGGGTCATTTCTCCTGTCTGTGACCAGGAGATGGGTTTACTAAATCCTGTGTGAACAAGTGAAAATGTTCAGTTAATACATGGACATATAAATATTTCTAGTTAATGTCAGGATGAACGTGTCTTGGAATTTATACTAGGTTTTGCAGGGGACTAGACATATGATATTGGTGCAACAAAACTTAGAATGGAATCTATTTCAAATTATTTCAGGGTGGAAGTCTTAATTAAGTTGTGAATTTGGTGTGAATATCATACAATAAAATAAAATGCAATCTGAAAAATAACTTTTAGGAAAACAATGAGTAATTAAAAGTAGCAGTGGGAGTTTCAGAGACAGATAGTGAAATGGTTTCCATATACCTCTGAGAGCTGAAAAAGGGGAGAAAACAAGAAATCTCTAAGTTCTAAGCATGTCAGAAAAGTAACAGAAGCAGAAACAGTCTGCTTATCAGCATGTCACAAATAGATGTGATTGCAGAGAATACCATCAAATGGGGTTTCCCAATCCATTTCTCTGTTGTGTTGGGTGACCCAGGCATCATCTGCAAACCACAATGGGAACCCATTGGGTGGTACAGTTCCTGCCTTCAAGCAAACCCAGCACACCAGGAGAGAAAGAAAGCCCTACATCCCAACCTAAGCAGTGAAATTAATACCATGCAGTGCAGCTGGCAGGTGACATACAAAGCCAAAGAGCACAAACCCTTTTGCCATCTTCAGGCAAACCTGATTTTAGTCTGCCTGTAATAGTCCCTGCCTACCCCGGATTGCACAGGGACATTCTCTTGGGCCTCCCAGCTCACCTCTGCAAGTTCTTCTACTGAGAGACTGACTCTGCAGAAGGCTGTGGCAATGTTTAAAGCCAAAGAGTTCAAAGAGATGGCAGGGACAGAGGTTAAGTGTGACTGAGTGCCTGTAGCACACTAAACCTGTCCCACCCAGCTGCTCAGGGACAGAGAGCTATAGCTCCATCACCCCGTCCCTGCGCAAAGTTGACTTGTTCAGTCTCTGAACAGAAAGCTGAACTGGTCATGTGGTTTTCAGGCTGTGGGGAATTACTAGAGAATTAGATGCTTGCTTGGGTGCATGCCCAGCCTCTTTTTACAGTCCCCTGAAGTATTACCAGTGAAAACTAGATGTAAATGGGGAGGAAAAAATCAAGCTGAAGTGGAAAGATTGAAGGGAATGGGAGACTCAAACCTTTTTTTGTTTTGGTTTGGTTTGGTTTTGCTTTGGTTTGTTTTTTTTTTTTGGTTTTTTTTTTTGGTTTGGTTTGGTTTGGTTTGGTTTTTTTTGGCTAATACATGTACCTTCAGTTCTCAATCCTCAAAGACACCCACTTCACTTTTTTTCTGAATTAAGAGGGGCAGATGAAAGCATTCAGACCTGTTAATGGCATACTGATTGTAGGTAACATTGTACAACAATGCAGCACCCAATAACATCAGTAGTGAGAAGTGATTTCTTCCTTCAGGACAGTAGGTACATCACTGTTAGTGTTTGGCAAGATACAGCCTCAAACAAAACTGTGCACAAAATTAAGAGGCAGTGAGAGAGAAGAGTGAAAAAGAGGCTGTGGTTATAGACTCTGAAAGTGCCTGAGGGGATGACTAGTAGACACAGATAGGAATTCTATTTTCAAGAGAAAATGCAACTTTGAGAAAATAAAAAATGTCCATGAACATCAGCCACAGTGGCAGAGAAGACCTCTTGGTGCCTGGGGAAATGCAATTTTGCAGACAATCCAGCTCATGGGAGAAATACGGGTGCAAGGCATGTGAACAGCAACTGCTATGAAAAAAATCTCATAGGAATTGTAGTTTAATTTTTGAAATTGCTCAAAATGAAATGTGTTGTTACATTTTCAACAGACTTAAGTGACGAATTTTAATTATGGATCACTCATTCAGAACTTTTCACTCCACAGCAACCTTTTTTTTTTTTTTCACTTTTTCATAGAATCATAGAACAGTCTGGGTTGAAAGTGACCTTAAAGGTCATCTAGTTCCAAATTCCCCGCTGAGGTTAGGGACACTTTTGACTGGACCAGGTCACGCAGGGCACCATCCAACCTGACCTTGAACACTTCCAGGGATGGGACATCTGAAGCTTCTCTGGGCAACATGTTGCAGCACACCACCACTCTCACAGTAAAGAACTTTTTCTTAGTATCTAACCAAAACCTACCCTCCTTCAACTCAAGACCATTCCCCCTTAATCTGTTGCTATATCCTCTTGTAGAAAGTCCCTCTCTATATTTCTTGTAGGCTCCCATCAGAAACTGGAAGGCCACAATTATACCACCCCGAAGTCTTCTTTTCCCAGGCCGAACAATGCCAACTCTCAGCCTTTCCTCACAGGAGAGGTGTTCCATCCCTCTGACCAACTTGGTGGTCTTCTCTGTACTTTTATCCCAACAGGTCCATGCCCTTCCTGTGCTGGGACCCCAGAGCTGGATGCAGTGTACCAGGTGGGGTCTCAGCAGAGCAGAGCAGAGGGCAGAATCCCCTCCCTGGCCCTGCTGCCCACGCTGCTTTGGATGCAGCCCAGGACACGTTTGGCTTTCTGGGCTGGGAGTGCTCATGGCTGGGTCATGTCCAGCCTCTCACCCACCAGCACCCCCAAGTTCTCATCTGTTCATCCCCAGCCTGTGCTGGTACCGGGGTTTGCCCCAATTCAGGTGGAGCACCTTGCACTTGGTCTTCTTAAACCTCATGAGATTCACCTCGGCCCACTTCTTGAGCTTCTCCAGGTCTCTGTGGATGGCATCCCATCCTTCAGATGTGACTGCACCACTCAGCTTCATGTCATCTCCAGATTTGCTGAGGGTGTACTCAATCCCCTTTGTTTTGTATGCAAATGCAATCCTGCTTCATACAGGACAGATATTTTGATTCTGATTATTCCTCCCATACCCTGGGATGCTCCCTGTCTCAAGGCTCCTGCCATAAGAAGCATTGTGTAGTTAAGTGTTTTGCAAGATGAGTAGCTGGACGAGAAGTGGAAAGAGTATTTGGGATAGATAGATATCCATGCATCATTTAGGGATATAAATATGGCAGGGAAGATTTTATGAGAGGAAGGTGAATAAGGACTTGCAAGCAGGTATTGTTATGCTGAGAGGGGAAAGTAACATTCATATTCCTGATATACCTGTTTACACCTGTTTGAAGCAAGCTCACAAACTGGTAATTCTCACATTATTCTGTCAAAGGCTGGCCTAAATACAGGCTGCCTGAACTTTGTATGGCATGAAAGTCCTATGACTCCCTGCCTGAACTGAGTGCCAGCAGCCACATGAACCAGTCTGACCTGGAAATATCTGGCCCTGAAATGGATCTTTGTGGGATACCTGTGTATCATACACCACCAGCTCTTGAGATTTAGTTATGTAACTTGCTGTTTACTTGTGTGTAGCATGTTTGAGAACTCCACAAACCCAAATGGCTGAAAATATCAGGCTATAATGTACCCTTCCAAAGAAGGGTATGCAACCCTGGCACTACTGAGGCTACACATCACAAACCACACAGCACAACACTAATTTAGCCTTATATTATAATTTAGTTTCATATTTCCTTCCCCTGCTGGGTAAGTGTACCCCAAAACAGAATTTGCTAGAAAAAAAACACTGGGATTAACCTTCATCAGTACTTTTATAAAGTACCTGGTCAGTGATATTGCAAACTGTGAAAAACAACACTTCACATGATGTGTGACTGAATACCTTCTCCAATAATCATTCAGGTTAATTTATTGATTAATACCCTATATTTCACTTAGACTCTTGAATCCGCAAGTCACACAGCTTCTGTCTTTTCTACTGGAAGAGCATCCGTGTGTAACAGTGATGGGGGGAATTTGAATATGAAAAAGAAAAGCTTATAAAAGAGTTTGTTGCTGCTGCAAGAAAATTGCTTTTCTTCTAAGTTCAGCATTTTTGTTCTATACAAAAGAGAACAAAGGCAGAAGCACCTATTGTCAGACTTTCTGGAGAAAGACAGTAAGTGATCAGGAATGAAAGACTGTCAAGGGAACAGACAGTGGTAGAAAACACATTGAGTAGTATAGAAATACTTAGACACATACAGAGTGTTTTCATCTACACTGACCTTTGAGAATGCATGGTCTTAAAATAGGGCCCTGGGTTAAACACAGGCACTGAGGTCCTACCTAGCAAGTAGATAGGAATTTTTTCTGCTTTTGTGAGACACAGAAAGACAGCAGTAGTCTCCGTGGTACTGATCTCTCAACACTGCTGGGTAAAGCATTTCCCTGCTTCAGTCTGGCCGTGAATGCATAACTGCCCAGTCAGTCCAATGTCATCAATTCCCACGTCTTACAGCTTTGTCATCACAAAATCTAGATCTTTGTTCTCTGCCAACCAACAAAACTGTGGGAAAAAAGGAAAGGTTATTTCTACTACAATATCTCAGCATTCAGAAACACGTGTTTCCTCTTGTTTAACTTTCAGCATATGCCAGCATAATTACATAAGGCTGCATCAGCTCTGTAATGTGACATGAAGTTGCATAAGACAAAATGCCTCATACAATGTGCTGCATTATCCAGGAAATATGGAGAACTTTAGTCAAGAAAACAAATAATTCTCAAGCAGAGCATTTAATCCAACATAGCCTGTGCATCATTTTCAATAAAACTGTCATTGCCTCTTCACATGGTCCATTCCAGCAAAACAAGTAACTACTGTAACAAGTAGCTTTTTCACTGGTCATGATCTAGACTCCACTCTGTTATTCACACTGAGTAATTCTCCTGACTCAAGGGGCAACATTCCCCAATCCGATATTATATTGAATGAATGAATCTCAGCAGTATAACAGTAATGTGTGTCATTTGTTATGTCACATAAATATATATCCCAAATGCTCTTTCCTTTTTACCTCCAGGGTCATATATAGTCATGCTATGGATGAATGGGACACAGCTTCTGTTAAATTCTGGGAATTTATGCCTTTCCTAGTATTTAATGCAGGGACTGGATTTTATTTTACATTACAGCTCTGCAGAAGTTATTAATTCCATGCTATGCATTTTTCCAGAGCTCAACAAATTATATTTCCCAAACCTGCAGAAATAGGATGCAGGCACATTTTGGTATGAGAAGTTGTTTATCAGATCCATGGCTATTTTTTCTCCTTTAGAACTAGATACACAAAACAAATTCCAGAACTAAAAATTATCTTGGCCATCTTTGCATTCATCACTTATTTTCCTTCTCTAAAATCTAATAAATTCCAGCAATGAATGATTAACATCTCATCATGTTTCCTGTTCAAGAGCAGCAGAGAAATTTCTGTTCTTTTTCACGTAGCAAAGGCCATAGCTGTCCTGATTTTTTTTCCTAAGAAGAATATAATTCTTCTCCTTGTCAAGTGGGAATATTATCTTTTGTACCATGCCAGAAATGGATAGAAAACATCTTCCATATGAAAATATCTTCCTCTTCTCATTGTCATTTGCACATAAATGTGGCTTGTCATTTCTCAAGGGGAACAGCCACACCATTTCAACTCTCCTGATTGAACAGCATTCTCCCTACCGAAAATGCAGTTGTTTGGAAACCATTTTACAAGCAGAAAATTTCAAACTGTGCTGCCCTTGTAGTTTGCTTCCTCAAACTGTTGGCTTTTTTCTACTTAAAAAGCAAGTTCTTTCAGTCTACAATGTTGTTTTGTTTAGTGTCTGCACATTGCTTGACGCTAATGAGTTCAGGTTGCAGAAATTTGTATGGCACAGGCATAGAGATAGGCAGGTCAGATAGTGGCTGGTCCTGGATGTTGTCATGTCAGCTATAATTAACAGGTCATGTGATGCAGTCCTACTCAATGTTCATCACAGTTTCCAAAAAACATGAGCACAGGAGGAATGTAAGCTTTCTCAAAGACAAGACCAGAGCTCAAAATGATCCCAAGAAACAGGTGAGGTAATTTGAAATCAGTATGAAAAAATTCAGCAAAGAGAACTGCAAAGGACTACAGTTAGTAGTACAAAATGAAATGCATAAGCTTGAAACACATAATAACTGGTTGGTCATCAGTGTAATGACAAAGGATCTAGAGTACAGAGACTTGAAATTAAACATGTGATAGTTTTAAATACTAGATTTCTTATTTTTCTACTACACGTACCGAACTCAGCAGGTGCCTTAGAATCCTGTAACTGTTGGTCATCAGCTGGCATGGGTGTTCACTGTGACAACTACCAGGAAAAAAATGGGTATAAGTTAGAGTATGGGAGAGCAGAAAAAGGGTCTTTAAATATGTTAGTGAAGCACAGTGACAAAGACTGTTTCAGTGAATGGTTTTCTTTGAAAAAGTTAGTTATCTGTCAGGTTACACATCAACTTGCATGATCCCTGTAAGATTTTTTTCTTGCCCTGCACTTTTATGCTTCAACAGATTTGACTCCTCCAGCTAGTGAAATTTATTTCTGTGTGAGCTGCAATTTGGAGTGCATGTCTTGGCAAAACCACTGGTTCACAAGTGATCCTAACACGGAGCAAAGAGATTGTGGTGCAGCTCCCTGTGGCTTCTGTCTTTATTTAGTATTCATGGGAACTTCACTTTCCCCTGTTTGGAAACTGAACTCTCTCCAGCTGTTACAGTGTGAGCCTCTACTTCCTGCATATTAATAGAACCTAGTGTAAGAAGGAAGGAGAGTATTACTGAAAATGGAGGTGATCAGTTAGGAAATTAAGACTTAAAAGCAACAGAACAAGATCCTGCAATATTAACTGTGATAGTAGCTCTTGGTGGCTTCGCTAGCCTGAAGCATGTGCTTGGTGCATGCTCTTGCCTTACAATGCTGTGCACTAAATGCAGGGTGCTTCACCCATCCCTGTGAGCCATTCATTCCCAAAACATTACCATGTTGTAGGAACACATACAGGGACAAGTAGCAAGGAGTTGCTGGCACACTGTGAATACACACCTTAATTTACTTTGCAGAGGCACACTTGCTCCCACCGCTAATCCCATGGTATATATATTTTTTAAAAGGGGCAAGGAAAGGTCAAATGCTTTTGAAATGCACTTGCCCAGAGAATCTGTGGATGCCCCCTCCCTGGCAATGTTTAAGGCCAAATTGGATGGAGCTCTGAGCAACCTGGTCTAGTCAAAATGTCCCTATCCACGGCAGGCAGTTGGAATGAGATGAACTTTAAGATCCCTTCCAACCCAGCCTATTCTATGATTCTGTGATGCTCTATAAGAATAAGTAAGTTATTCAGTGATATCAATGAATCTTATATTTTGAGTTCTTAATGAAATTTGTTCCTTTCAATGTGCTGAACTGAGAGTTCTGATACAGAAGTTACTAGGTGTAAATAAATATCCCCAAATCCAGTATCTTATGGCTAAGATTTATCCCCTAATAAACAAACAACTATAGTTTTCCAATATATTTGAAAATACAAAAATAAGGAAAAATAAAATCCTCTGACAGGTCAAAGAATCACAGTTCTGACATAGAATTTAAAATATTGATTTTTTATTTCTAGACCTTTTCCTCATCACATGAACAGCTTTCTCATGAAGGAAACACTGAGCACTAGATTGTGTCAAATTCATTCCTCTTAGCCTACCTTACACCCAAAAAATGTTTTTCCTTCCCTTGTGGGAACCTAGCATTTCTTGGAGCAGAATATTTTTTTCCCAAAAGGAAAAGTCATAGCCTGGTTGTGGTGTAAGTCCACTCGGTTCATTCCAACGCATATAGTACTGCATCCCTATCCTTGCCAGTATGTTGCATACTGGTTCTGCTTTCAGAGGTTTGTAGGAGAGCCCTTGGCAGCATGCCTGGATACTGGAGGTCCCCAGACACTTCCCACAGGCACACTGAGCTGTCACAGTGCTCAGAGACAGCACTGTCTCTTCCCGCTGCCCACCACTAACCACGGGATGCACACTCTCTCTGCCTTGAGGACTCTCCTTGGTTACAGAATCAACTGCAATGCTTCACAGGGGTGTAAGGGGTGACATATTCCAGGAGCACTCGTGCCACTAGGAATAAAAGTGCTATATGGATCTAAGTCACAGCCATGACTTCACTCACTGACAGCTGTGAACCACTTTACCAGTCTCTCTTTAGACAGACTCTTTTCATTGTTTAAGGCCCAAATAAAGGAGTGATAAAACTTTTTGCCAATGACAAACTTCTATCTGTTTCAGAAATTCTCAGATAAATCTAAGACATATCTGTAATAATAAAGCAGACACTGAAATGCCTCCCTTCTCTGCAGCACAATGTAGCTACTACACAGCATGGCAGCATACTACATCTCTGAGCTTATTCATTTGATTCTCAGTATCCCACAGAAGAAGGGAAGGACAAATGCAAGGGGAAATTAATTCCAACAAGAAAAAGCTACACAAGATAGTTCATTACTTATGGAAAGGTCCTGGCTGTTACATTGTGCCACATTGGTATGACAGAGGACATTTATTGAGACTGTCTTTTCTTCAGACACCTCTGAAAATGTATCACTGTTTATGATGGTTGGGATGAAGAAACTAAAAGTAGATAGTTGGGCATATTGGGCGTAATGGACCAGGCACAAATCTAAGAGTGTGAACATGTTCAGAGTATTCAGGGAGATGTAGGACAAGGCAGACAACAGATAATTTGGGTCAGATAACAGTCACAGCAAGGAAACTGAATACTCAGTGACTCCCATTTCTTCAGTGACTTGGAGGTAATTTTGCTTTCTGCTCCCTGTAGCATTTATTTCCTAGGAAACATGGCTCCTTAAGACTCTTAAGGTCTTTAAGGCCCCTACTCTGGTTTTCAAAAGCCAGAGCAAAGGATTAATATCTAGGCACAACCGATGTTCTGATTTCATCCCTCTGCTACTCGTCACATAGCTGTTTGATGAATCATGTACTCTGTATCACTTTCTGGATCAAAAAAATGACTATTTTAGAAAAGAACTAGAGTCTATTTTGTGAGCACCTTCACAAAAGACAGAACACTTTAATGTGATGAAAGCCAAAATGTTTAACATGAGCCTTTTTCAAGAATCTGATCTCCTGAGACTGCCAAGAAGAGATGAAAAACAAAAAAACCAACATTAACAATCTTTCTGAACCATAAACATACTTGTTTACTCCAGTCACTTGCAGCCAGCAATATATCTGGTAATGCAGTGAACCCCAAATTTTCCTGATACCAAGAAATCCCACATACAAACTCTGGCTGTTCCACAGACAGGCCATGCAGTCCTGGGTGTCTATCCGGCCCTCTCAGACTCATTTTCCTTGTGTGTGAAAAGAAAGCAGTGATCACAGTTTTGTAATGTGAGTAGTATTACATAAAATGTTGCTCATGTAAGACTGAAAGTTCCTAACTATCATTAATTATTCATGGTTTATCATTCTTGTTCACTTTTGGAAGCTTTACCTAGAGCTTTCGCAATACAGCAGATAGCCAGGAGGGTACAGAGAGAAACAGAGATAATAAGCAAGCGTGCTTAAGTAGAGAAAGAATGTGTGTGGACAAGAGAAAAAAGAAGTTGGAAGTGTAAGAAGGGCAATTTCAAGGATAGGCAACAGAGCAAGATGTATAGATAATATAATTCAATTTTTAAGCAAAAATGTAAATCATGAAAAGCAAATAGAGAAAGGGAACCCTTTGCCTCAGAGTTCCAAGCCGTTTTGAAATTAGTATTTCTGCCAGACTTACAGTCCTTACCTTACAAACAGGTATTTGTTTTCAGTAGTTCTTAGAAGAGGTTTCTAGGAACTGAATGTATAAATGACAGAAATAAGTATGGAGTTTACAATTAGAGAATGCATTTTAACATTTCTGAATATAAATGCAGTCTAGGAGCATTTGAAAGAAAAACATGATGTGACAGCAATTTCATACACTGCTGCTGACCAGTCATCTCTTGAATTTCCAAGAAGTGAATAATATTTTCAGGAAACTGTAATTAATCAGAGAGAGACAAAAAGGGGCATAAAAGAGCAATCTAATTGAGAACCAAAACTCTCTGTTACCCATTAATCATTACAGGAAGTTCTGATTCACCTCTTAACTTCTTAATGTGAACTGTAAACATGAACCTATGTTGTGCTCAGTTCGGACCTCTTCTAAAAACCTGGTGGAAAATGCACTACATTTTAACACTGCCAAATGATTTCTGGTAAAGCACAAAGCAGTTGCTTTTCCTCTAATTTTCTAGTGATGGATCACTTGTAGATAATGCATAACCACCAATTTTTTGCACCAGGATCATTTTTGAAGAAAGCTGAATTCACAGGTGTGAATTCACATGTTTGCAAAACAAATATGAAAACGATTACAAAAAAGGTTATTAACATTTTATAACAAACAAGTCCTTATTTTTCTTAAAATAAATATTAGGTAACTTTCTTCTCCAGTTTATCTTCCTGCGCCTCCACATTAAAGTCCCAGGAAATTAACTGGGACAATGCCTTTGTGATAAATAGCATCATATCATAGTTACAATCACACCAAAGGAGTTCTTGCTTGCTCAGGTCATAGAACCATAGGGTAGTTTGGGTTAGAAGGGACCTTAAAGATCATCTCATTCCAATGCCATGGCATCCCTTTGCTCCAGCATGTGGACTGCCCCACACAGCTTGGTGCCGTCAGGAAACCTGCTGAGAGTGCCCTTGATCCCACTGACTGTGTCACTGACAGAGATGTTAAACAGAGCTGGTCCCAGTACTGACCCCTGAGGACACCACTCGTCACTGCTCACCACTTGGACATGGAGCCATTGACCGCAACCCTTTGAGTATGACCCTCCAGCCAATTTCTTATCCACTGAGCAGTCCACCAGTCAAATATATGTCTCCCTAATTTAGAGAAAATGATGTCTCACAGGATAATGTGAAATGGTTTGCACAAGTCCTGATAGATGATACAGATTAGAAATAACAAAGATGGCAATGTGAAACTAGTAGCCAAAGCATTTTGAACTAACATTTTTCTTACAGATGTTGGAGAAAGTCACATTTTGCATTATGGAGGGCAATTGCATGTCTCTCTGATGAGCTCCACAAATACCAAACAACTCATGTGCCACTACTGTGTCTGATAATTTTGCTGCTAAGATGAAAATCCATATTTACTCATAACATATACAGCTCAGAAAAGAAAGTGTGTTACAGTATAACATACAGCTTCCCAAGTACTCTATTTCTGAGCCAAGACTGTGTACACAGGTTGTAAAACATGACAGGTGAGTAAAATTTTTACATTTCTTATGAGTGTGTAGGAGTGGAAGAAAGCTTCAGATTAATCAATTTGCTAATAACAAAATGTCTTGTAAGATAGATTAATCTAAAAATACTGATGTGATATAAAAATGCTTTGAAAAACATTTTTTCTAAGATGAAGAAAAATGCTTATGTTGCTAGGCCTGAAAGTGATGTAAGACATTTAGTTTTCTCTGAATTCACAAAAAGACTTTTGCTGCAGATATATGTGAAATACAAAAAGGGATTTTAAGGCTTCAGCTAATTGCCACTAGTAAGGGACCTGCAGGTTGGAAACTTGGGCAAGGTCAGAAGGTGAGCAAGACAAGTGCATGGTACAGGAACATGGACCCTTCTACCATAAATTAAAGCCATCACCAGGGCAAGATGGAAAAACATAAAGTCAATCTGCAACTACTAAAGCGATTAAAGGAAAGAACCCTTTCGTTTTCAGTGCTGCATGCAGCACTGACTCTGTTTTTAAAATAATCTGTAAAATTCTCCACCTTGCAGCAAAGGAAAATAAGTTAATTGCTTCTTGTCCACTGTTACCACAATCTGCTCTGCTTTGCTTTGCTGTGAATGGGCAGCACAAACATTAGTTACAGTGAATAAATAAAGCAATTGTATCCAGAAATGTTGCTGTTTTCAGCACTACCCTTTTAGTTTTAACTCAGAATACTGGTATGACCAGTATACATGTTTTCTCCATGGACCCACTCAATTTGCCACCTGATTGAGCATGCGAGAGAGCTGAAACCATGAGAATAACATTCCACAGAGTACAATCCTGTCTAAAGGACCAGGTGGCCTGGCTTGTTGTACAACAATGTTCGTACTCTTCCTTGCTATACGCTGCCTCATCCTACGCCTAAACAGTGTGGGTCTGAAAGCCCAAATTCTCTTTTTGTGGTTGGTGTAACTTTTTGATGCTTGCAGTTACCACCGAAAGCCATTAGGCGTCGCTGTAGGAAGTAGCCTTGACAAACAAGAACTCTCGGTTCAGATTCAAGCAGAAGACAGAAGACTGATTATTGTAAGAGCCAGCATCTTTTATACATTTCTGTGTATTTATCATTCAGGTTACATGTCCATTGGTTATATAACTACTACAATAGATTCATTGGCTATTATTTAACTACAACATACTATTATTGGATACCTATAACACAAGCCCTCTAAGTATTCTAGACATTCAGAAAAACACCAGGTGCAGCCTTATTCCTGTTTTCTCCCTTGGTTGTTTTGGTTCCTTGCTTCTGTGAACACTGAGTTTCTCACGGATAGACACAGATCGTGCTAATATTGAAATGTCGGGCTTAGACAGGCTTGTTAACCTGCTATGAAATCCCACAACTTTTAGTTGACGCTATTGGGTTTTATGTGTTTGAAGTGCTGCTTAAGACTAAGCCAGTCTTGGGGCCTATGTCAGAGTTGTGTATAATAAATTAGGCGTAGGCTATTTTTGCTTCTGTCACTGATCTTGTAGATCTTTGCACAGTATGATAGTCTTATAATAAAAAGCTGCACCACAGAAAAATCAACTGGTTATATTGATAGAGCTCAAGCAATGGGTATCTGCTCCATGCTGGCTTGATGTGGGAAGCTCCAGGCCTGTGTTTTGTTCAGAGTCAAACCACCTCTATATATCACTGACCTTCTCCAGAAGGATAAGTCCTCCGCTGACTGTTCTTCCTGGGCTAAAATCAACACTTTTGAACTGCTTTCATATTAGAAAGGCTTTCCACTCATCCCACTGTAGATATTCTCCAGACCTACTTTCTTCATCTGACCTTTATCTCCCAAATCACATTCAAGTGTCATTTCCACAGCTGGTTTCTTTGGCCTTTTACTAGAAGAAGGAAACCAGAAAGCAGCACCTCATATCAGTAAATGCTTATAAACAATCTCAGCGTGGAGAGTTGGAATTATTACATGATGTACTGGTAACAACGTGTTCATTAGCTTAGGAAGATTAAGCTGTTTTTCTGACTGCTAAGGGCAGTCCTGGGGAGTTGTAGAGCCCATGATAACACAGAAACAAAACAGCTGAAGGGGAAACTTGGACTGGCTGATATTATTCAGGACAAAACTGAGAAAATCACCACGTAGGGATAATTTTCCATTGTAACACTTTTCTGCAATGGCAGGGAGCTGTAGACTTCACTATTCCAGATTCTCTTTTCTTGACCATCTAAATTAACTAAATTAATCTTGGTCTTGTTCAAGTGGAAAGAAATATGGTAATCAAGGGGGAAAATATGCATGGAAAGAAGAGAAAATATGTGGATTGATGATATCTTTGATCTCTGAACCCATGTTTTGTTAAGTTTTCCAAGTTCAGGGATTTGAGCAGAAATTTAAGTCGAAGCAAAGAAACTTATTTTTAAGATGTTTCCTAAGCTTGACAACATAACATTTCTAGATAGAAGATGCAAAGTAAGGAAATCTCAAATTTGCTAAAAACTCCACCCATCAGGGAACCACTGTGTTCCTGCACAGAAATGATCACATTTGCAAAGACACAAACATAAACTACTTTATTATTACTACTTGAAATTAATAATTATGCATTTTTTCCAAGGACTTTTAACTTAAGTTGTCCTGTACTTCAACTAAAATCTTTATTAAGAAATGCTGTAGTTACTTCCATGCTACCTGTGCAGACATTAAAGATGATGTAAAGAATGTGCTGATGGTATGAGGAAGGCAGTGAACGACCACATCAAGGATTTTTTAACTGAGCACTCAATCTAGTCTAAATATATAGCATAACATTTTTTTTTAATGCAATCAATAGATTTGATCCCTAAACATCCTTAATTTTTGGCATTGTCATTGGCATCATTAGTTCATGGAACTTGTCAGAGCTCTTAATTAATGGGAGTTCAATACACATGTCAGGCACATCAATTTTTCCTGGAAAAGTACGTGTGTCAGAGATGTTGAAACTCATAAAGATGAGCAAATGCCTGCTGCTGTGGAGAGGCATAAGATTTCCAACTTGTCTTTTCCTGCATTATCTAGGGAAAACTCTGTAAAACATCATTTGTTCTGGAGTTTGTGTGTTTGCAAATTAACTCCTGAATTCAGTCTTACCTTAGGTACAGTATGACATTATTTCTGTTCATCATGTGCTAGTACAATATATCTTTACTGAAATGTCCTTTCTTTTGGTAATGAAATGGTAATGATAAAGCACTGAAGAGCCTCTCACTGCAAGGATGCATTTATATTGAATAATTCTTTTCATGGAAATCCAATTATTATTGGTCCTTTCAGTAGAAAGCCTAGCATTTTATTTGGCTAGAGAAATGAGCCTTTTTAACTCACTGCATTTCACAGAATTTCAATTAAAAAAAACCCATACTTTGGCAATGGAAAATTTTACCCTTACACTTCTTTCATTTAACTCTATATCCTGTGTGAGAAACTGAAAAACAAAAAAACAAGATGATCAAATAAAGAAACAATACTTAAAATACTACTTAACTGTACCATTTTAAATTAAGTGTTGAGGGGGAAAAGCCCACACCATGGAAAATATCAAATCATTGTTAAAATATCCAAAAAAGGCAAATCACTGACCCAGGCAAATGGAGAGAAATCATATTGACGATTATCACTGGGCACGTCGTCCCAGCATGACACCAAACAGTGGGAAGGCTGCTGGGGGGCTTCATCAAATAGGACACCCAGCACTGAGACATCACCATGGGGAAGGCCTGTCCCCACCACAGGGAGCACACACACACCGGTGCTCACAAAGCAGCACCAGCCACCGCCCTTCCCTAATCACAAATCCTGGTTCCAGTCACTGTCTGCATGCAGGCTGGGAGATGCAAAGCCACCCCAGAGCAGCCTTTGCACCAAGACAAACCTGGGCTGCATTCTTCTGCTGCTGTTTAGTGTTATTTCTAGTAGTGAAATCAATAAAAAGTAGTGTAGCCAGCAATATCCGTATTTCACCAACGAGGCCTGTATTTTACCAGGAAATTTCTGCTACCCAGCACTATCCTGGAAATGCCAAAAAGATGTCAACAGAAAAAATAGCAAGCAAGGCAGAGTTTAAAATTAATTAAGGCAAGAAACCTAAGAAGAAGCCCTTGATGTCCAGCTGGAATACTAGTGGGGGAAATAAAAATCACAGAGAGGTATAAGCCAATGCTGAAGGAAATGACATTAAGTATTTGACAAGTTTCCACTGCATGCACTAAACCTAATGACAAGCAGAAATCAAAGCAAATGCAGTGATAGAATAAAAGTGAGAATTTTCTTTCCAAATACATCTTGAGGGTTCAATTGCAGGGGTTGGAATTCTGCCAGTGTGTTGGGCAGGAAACCAGGTGTCTCATAAAACCACTTCCTCCAAAAGGCCTGGACAGCAGCCAGTAAGCCTCTGTTATCAGTAAGAAGAGAGAAACCTTGCTCATACACACTAGAGTCTAAAAAAATAGTGTTATGAATATTTAGACTCTGCATGTGTTATAAGTACACAGGTACTGCTGTGCATACAAACTCAGCCAGCAGAGACCATCCTGGATGAATAAACAAAAAGAGGTAGAAATGGTTCCTTTTCCCTGTTTTTGTGTCCTTGTGCTCTAAGATGCTTCACAAATCTGGAAGCTATAGAACTGGTTGTTGGTTTAAGCACTAAGTCACCAGGTCCTGGAGTTCAAAGCTTGCTACTCCTGATCCATCAGCATTTATTTTCTTAGCTCTTGTTAATGATAGCCTATATTTCAGGTAAAAACCCTGGGATGGAAAGCATATTTGAAGTTGTTACAGGAGAACAACAAGAAACAGTGTGTATTTAAATAGAAGTACTAGCACATCTTCCTCTTAGATCCTGTCTTTAACTGATGGAATCACTTTTCACTATAAAAACTCAGTGGCCCAGGTGATATTACTTCAGACATTCTTTTCCTTTTTCAGCAGGGTGTTGCAATAGCTACATCTCAAAAGCTCTGTATAAATTTGGCAAAACTGACATGGCAGTGTGGATACACACTTAATATTTCTGGGTTAAGAATTTTATATCGTGCCCAACTTGGAGCATGCTGGACAAGAGCAAGACTCACCACCCATTTGGTGGAGAAATGAGGTAAAGGTCAGGTAAAAGAAAGCTAAGAGGGAATCTGTGGGGAACCCAGTTTACAAGGTTTTCATTTCCCACGGGAGTGAATTTATTCTAAAGGGATAAAAGTGACATTGAGCTTTAAGTGCAAAGAGAATTTGCATTAATGACAAAATAAAGTAAATTCACCTGTAGATGGATGCAACAGTTCCTGCATCTGTGGCTTTCTAAAGGAAAGCACAAAGTCAGCTCATCCAGAAGATCTTGAGAACCCACGCTAACTCACAAAACAAAAGGTAGTTTTCAGATGTTACCTTTAACACAAAATTCTATAATACTGAAAGTCCTGTAAAGTATCTGAAATACATCTGTGTCCTGGAACTCCCTGGCTCACTAGAGAATGGTACGTTTTCATTCAAATTAGCTAAAAAGAGGTTACGACCTGAGGCTGCATTAAAGGTTGGATTAATTTCCACCTCTTTTCTTTCATCTCTGAAACTCCAGAATACAGAGATCTCTCAAAACAGTTTCATTCACAAATGTAGCTTTTTGGTCTTTATTTTTTGTAAGCTCATATATTACAGATTTATCTCCTTTAACTATATGTGTTTTCTCACTTGCTAGAAGTTTCAGTCTGACAAGCAACTTGGATCCACAAGCTGTTCAAAAATCCTGCAGTCTGCTTGGAAGGGAAGTTTCCAAGCAGATTACAGAGAGGTTTGGGTAGACTGTGTCTGAGCTGTGCAAAATCACCCATCTCAGCATAGATATTATTTTTAGGTTACCTGGTTGTATTCATTTAACAAATGATGGCAAAAAAAACCCCTCAGACAACACTTCCACCAGTCACTCACACGCTGACTCTTGACTCACCAATCCACATCTCTATATGGTCTCTGCTAAACAGTCTCTGCATTCTAGTGCAGAGCACTCAACAAAGCTATCAGCCTTTCCCAGATCAATTAACTCCTAAGGAAAGGCTTAATATAATTCACACCACAGACTCCAGCTTTCTCGGACCTCTTAGAAAAGGTATTTTGTAAGAGCCAAAAGAGATTGAGATGAGAGGCAATTGCATGCATCGCTCTCACTAACTGATACAAAGGGATCATAACGCAAGTCTTTCTGCACTTTCTGTGTCTCTGCTGCCATGAGCTCAGTTCCACTGCTCTGCTCTGCTCTGGCACATGACACTCCCAGAAATGCCCCCTCATCCAGTAGGACAAGGACAGCTGTATAACACTCACTGAGTAACTTGGATGAAACAAAAAGGTGAACCTCTGTCATACCAGGCAGAGTGTTTCAAAGTATTCCTAGCCACGAGGGTGTTGGGAGGAGCTCCACAACCTGCATGATGAACGGGTGGTAGAACAAGCAGAGACCCCCTGCCCAGGCCATTCTTGAGTGCCCACCAGTATTTTTGGTGCAGGAAGAGCTCAGGAGATTGCTCCAGGTAAGAAAATAGCCAGCAAAAGATGTAATCCCCTCTGTAATACTTGCCCTTTCAGCATTGCCATGATTTAAAACCGAAATGTGTGTCACATACTTAGAGTTCTGAGTCTAGACTCGGAATAAGGTTTTAGAGCAAACATCTGTGTCTAAACCGTTGTTGGGAATTTTTCAATACCCTGCAGACAACACACTCAAGTCCTGCAATTACATGGCCTTATTTATGTATCAGTGTGTACCTGGCCGCCATGTCAATTACGGGCAGAATCTGAGTCTCTAGCACCTTAAATTCATAAATCCCTGGAATAATTTTTTGTGTTTTCTTTTTATCAAAGCTTTCAGAATGAAACAAAGTTTCACACAAACTCATTAACTTCAGTTAAGAAGGCAGAATATTTCTTTCAATCAGAACATAATATAAAATTTGACTGAAAAATAGCAGGAGAAAATGGGTCTTTGCAACACCTAATCTCTTCTTTGGCAATAGACAGATGTAGTAGTACACATGCCTTTATGCAGGCATGTATACTGCTTTCCAATTCACTTGGTTTTTTACTTTGAAACCTAGCTGGGTGAACAGTTGCCTCTGCAAAAATCATATGAATGGACCAAATAGTGAGTTTTGGTCCAGATCTTCAGTTCAGCAGTGGAAATAAATGACTAGGTTTGTTGCATCATGGCTTATTTCTTTAAAATTTACGTGTACCCTGCATGAGCAACATCTCCTTAATATCGAAAAATGAAAAATTTGTAATCTTCATCTCTCTTAAAATTGTAGAGGATTGAAGGTTTTTATTTGACAAGAAATATTAAGACCTTAGGCAAGTGAATTATGTCACCAGCTTGAAGGTAATGGCTTGCTTTTGAACTATGCCACAGTATTAAAAAATTGGTTCTTCTAAAAGGCAAGCAAAAAGAAGTCTAGGAAAAGCATTTGCAGTCAAAAGAAATACAGCAGTGTGTACACATAGAAGTGCAGTCAAGCATTTTTATCTCTGTATACTTGAGTAATTGAGACCCTACAAAAAAGTATCATCTAAACACAGCAAAGAAAAATTTACGATTAATTAAAAGATCTCTTTGTTTCATATCTCATACAGTTTTTCTCAAACTTCAGTTGCAAATACATCTGCTCCCATTAATAGGTGCAGAAAGCCTATGGGTAGCATTGTTAACAACATTTTAACACATCCTTGTTGTTCTTGTTTTGCATACCTAGCTGAAAAAGCAGCAACAGCCAGGAAATAAATTGGTTAACAAAATTATTACATCCAAGGAAATGTTTGCATGGATTGAGTAAGTGCAGCCACTAAAGGTTTGCAATGTCTCTTCAGGAGCTCCTATTCAGTCACCACACAGCAATATCCTGTTCTCAAAGCCTATGTGGATAAGCATTGTTAACATCAAGAACTATCACACTTACTGTGAACTTAAGGGGAAATTTTTTCATTAATTACTGCAAATAATATCCGCTGAAATAATTTTCTCAACTGTTTTATACATGGAAGGAAAATTAAATACATTTGTTATATGAAATTTACAGAAGCCTCACAGAAGAAGAAAAAAGCATGCTACAAGTGAAGCAAATGGGATGTAGTTGAAAAGACAAAAAAACCTAGTTGTGTAGCAGGAGTCACTTTCTTCCTGAAGTGGTGGTGAGAAGGTATCCTGTACTTTGACAGAGGAGAAGAGAGACGCATATGGAGCTGTGCACCTGTGTACAGCAGACTCTTTTTGACAGACCCACTCCCTCCTTGGCCTACTTGTGGTGTCCATCCCCAGTTCCCAGTATGATCACTCAGGCACAATGCAAACACTCAAGGACAAATTTTCAGTCCTTCAATCTGAGTGAAAAAAGGCTGTTAAAATTACCAAAAAGCTTTTCTATATATGCATGTTGTCAATTCTGCCCCTCAGCTGTAATACCTTTGACGCCTCTTTGACATACAAAAACATCTGATTTCTCCCAAGGTCCACAGCCCAGAAAGGGACCTATGGATGGAATGTCACACTTAAACTGGGGAGATTTTACATTAGATATTGGAAAAAATTTCTTCATATAAAGTATTGTCAATTATTGGAACAGGCTGCTCAGAGAAGTGGTGGAGTGGCCATCCCTGAAAGTTTTCAAGCAACATGTGGATATGGAACCTGAGGATGTGGTTTAATAGTGAATATGGTTGTGGTGCTAAGTGAATGGTTGGACTCAATGATGTCAAACATCTTTTCCAACCTTAGTGATTCTATTATTCAGTTACCCTCCAAGACCAGTGACATTTTGTGGAAGTGTCAGCATCAGATGAGAACCTAGGGATCCTATGGATTTTCACAGGCAAGATTTGCTTCTTCTGATGGGTGTACAGTATGTATGGGACAGCCTTTAAAATTAACAGCATCTTCTCAATGAAAAGAGAATTTTGGCTTCATTTCAGAAGCAGGGTGGATTGAGTTGCAGCATCTGGATTTTTAGGAGTTGTTTGGTGCCAGAAGGACAAAGATGAGCTGCACTGCAAATGTTTGTTGACTCTTACTGCCTGGAGTCTGTGATACAGCAGAGATTTATTTTTCATTTTTAGTTCAGCTGCATCTGATTCATACAACCATGTTATTTCCCTCAGCTTGTTGCAGAGGAACAAACAATTCCAGTGAAGTCAATTAATCCATGCAGATTCACTCCTGAGAAGGCAAACTATTCTTCCCCAGTTTTCTTTATGTATTCCCTAGGGTGTACACAACTGAATGATGTCAATGCTTATAATCTTTAAAGAAGAGACTGAAAACCTAGCTAAAAATATGACAATCTGTGGTCATTACAGAAGTTAGCATCATGAATTCCATACAGCAGAACTCAATGTGGTTGAGAATTGCTGTGCCCCATGTGCTCTCAGGGTAACCCCAGGGTTGAAGCCATGGGCAGAGGCATGTGAGAAACAAGCATCTTCGTGCAGCAACTTTCTGCTCCAGACCTCAGTCAGCACCTACAGAGAATAAAGCTGCTTTTTCCTCTGGTCACTTCAAGAGAAAAAAAATCCAAAGCACTGCATTTCTACCATATTTCACAGTCTTATCAGACAGCTCTTATGCAAATCAGTAGGAGTTTGACAATCATACAGTAGTCACTGATGTACAGGAAAGATTTGCTATATGGAAAAGGTCTAAACATGATGCCTTAAACACTAATGAAACAGTATGTGTAACCTTTTCCCCGTTAATTCAGGTAGTAATGAGTGAAAGGCATTGGTAAAAGAGTTAATAAATGTCAAATAAATTTTGCAACAGCAGAAACTACAAGTCTCATTTCACTTTTGCATATATTTTACAAGAAGCTGACTAGAATTACTGTTAATTTACAGTTGAAAAGAGGATCAGAGCCAGCAATATCACAATCTTGTATAAAGAGTTTTCAGAAAAGCTTATTTTAATAATAAACTTCTCAGATACAGGAGATGATAAAAATACTTTCAGTTATGTGTCTCTGCATTTTAGGAGGGAAATTTCAGAGTCTCCCTGTGTCTCTACACTCTTACTTTTCTTTTATTCATTTGTTGTACTTCAGATGTCTTAATTGAATCCCTTAGACACACCACTGAACTTCCTGCAGCTCTCTTAACAGTGAAACTACTAAAAAGAAAATGCCATCTCTATTCATGCTGGGTCCTTTTCAACAATGTCCACTGAAAATAAATGAAATTACTTCTTCGCCGTCTCCTTCCATTCAGTACAATGTAGTGTCTTTATTTCAACCTACCCAAAGACTTTTAGTCAGCTTTGAAGATAAATTTTGGTAACTGCTGAGGCAATTCCTATACTCCTGAAATATCTGTCTTGCTGTGGTCAGGTTTTCATTTCTGCAAATCATCAGAAGCATGGACAAGGATTTTGGGTCTGGAACTGTCAGTCCTCATCTCATCACGCATGAGCCTGAGCACCAAGGTGCAGATGTGGCCTGAACACCTGGATGAGCAGAGCATCCTGCCTTCAGCAGGGATGTTTCACCCACTTTCAGGAGCAACATAGGGTCAACTGCAGACTGTGAATTGCAACCTGAATTTCCAGAGCGTGCAAGATGTCACCATGAATGCAGGCTTGTATGAGTTAAATAGCTCCTCATATCCCTTCACTTGTTTTCCTCCAATAAGGTGGTTTCCTTTTGGTTTTTTGCAGTTTCTTTGTTGGCTTTCCAGTGTCTTTGAGAAGGAGAATGCACAGACTGGGAGTATTGCTTTAACTGCTCTAGTTTATGGTTTCATTCAAGCTGACTAGATTTGGATTACCTATTAGTCAGACAAATTAAACTCCAAGGCTTTGACTCAGACCTGCCTCCAAATGACGAGGTCACAAACCATCAAGTGAAAATATCATGGTCATAACACAAGATACCTTGTGGGGAAGTACACAGGGAGAAAGTCCTGGTTTAGATGGTTCTCCAGCAGGCATCCAACATATTTTTATCTCTTTCCTCTCTAATAAGGTAATAAAATATTTTAACTTCTCCAGACATTTTGTCGCCAACTGCCTTCAAACAGTACCTTGGAAATAGAGTGGGGATGGGGAACCTTGGAAAAGCTGTAAGTCCCAACTCATATTTTATTAAGGAAAGAGAAAGATTGCTCATATTGAAGTGTTGAACTATTTAAACTGCTGTCAGATACCAGAGATTATATTTTCCCTAACTGGGTCACAGCACGATCTGTCAGTCACTGGTAAAGCTTAAATGTGCTGCAAATGATGACCTGCCTGTACTGCTCAACAGGCATAAATAATTCTTCTAAGCCATTTCATAACAGACCACGTACTGCCTTAACAGAAATCACCCCTCTGAGAAACTGATCTTTTCAGTTTGCTCTCGTTTCCCCCAGTGATCTAGTTTTGGAGTGGAACAGCACTTTTCCCTACTATGTTGAGTTTTTTGAATGAGCAATATGAGTCCTTCTGAAGACATCAACAGAAACTACAAGACAGCATGTGAGATGGGCTGTGCCAAAACATGAGGCAGAATCCCACCTGACATGCTTAGTTCTGGTGCCAGCCCACCCAGCAGCTGCATTTCACCAACTATGGCAGCCATCCTATAAACTCACCCTGGGGAAGGTGATCCTGCTTTCCAAGCATGCAGACCCCCACCCCTCCCACCCCCAGAAAACAGAAGCACGAAAAATCTGCTAGAAAGTGGTTCCAGACTCTGCAGTTATGACTGTTGCACCAATAATGGCTTTCAGAATGGAGTGCTGGAGATGCTGTAATACCAACTAAGGGAGACCCATACCTATATTTTAAATAACCAGCATACACACAAAGACTGTGAAACCCTTGCAAGAGCAGGAAAATCTCTTGACTGTGTAGCAGACCTTCATTTCATACGAGGTGGCTGCATTCCACAGGTTTGAGAGATGCTTTACCAGTTATACAAGGTGTAGGTGTGGCCTTATGCATCCGCAGGAGCTTTTTTTCTGTCCCTGCTCAATGCTGGTGCTATATGCAATGGAAATTGAAATTGAAAACAAGAAGTAAATGTTCCTCTTGAAAAATTTTCATGGTTACCAACTATTAACATTTGTGTCCCATGTTTCTGAGCAATTCACCAACCTCTCTGCACTGTTCTTCACAGAAGATGTTTACTAATTTTACACACATTTCCAAATTGGTAACCCTATCCATTACCCATATGCCAAGCATCAGACTGCAGCAGCTGGTTGGAAAACAGTTTAATCTCTTTTAGATAGTTTAAAATCCATGGCTTATAATTGTATGAAGGTAGAGCCAGGCTAGACATCATCAAAATGTTAACTTCAAGGCAAATGGGATGTCAGATGCCATCAAGAACTCCCCAAGTTTCCAGGACACACTCCAACGAAATCACTAATTTGTTTGATGTCATTCCATACCAGAGCATATTGGCACTAGGAGACTTCACGTGGAATGTGGCGCCCCTCCAAAGCGCTTCCTGGAAAAAACAGTGCTGTTTCTCAAACTGATAAGATTATTGTACAACTTATGCAGTGATTAATGGATTGATCACAAAAAGTCTATGCAGTCTGGCAGGAGAGAGTCAGAGACCACACAACGACAGAAAGAGGGCTGCTGCTGTTGCAGGAGGCCCAGACTGAAGGGCTGAATTACCATCAAAACA
Source organism: Orthonyx spaldingii (assembly GCA_013397795.1). Taxonomy (NCBI): domain Eukaryota; kingdom Metazoa; phylum Chordata; class Aves; order Passeriformes; family Orthonychidae; genus Orthonyx; species Orthonyx spaldingii. The sequence goes on along the minus strand of VZTJ01001128.1, from coordinate 105,122 downwards.
CTTGTTCCTTGGGCTGCTAAAGTAATTATTCCATTTCAAAAGCAGTGTTCACAGTGGAACTGACCTTTATGATATGTATTTTCTCAATTTGTTACAGGTCACACTCATCCTGATACAGAAAAAGAGTTTATTCTGGCTTCTCCTTTTGGTGGCACCTATTAGCAGCAGCTTCAGAAGGATGTACAAGAATTCCCACAGCCTGTAGTCTGATAGCATATTCCTTATAGGAAAACTTCTCAACATCAAGCACCTTACAGGGTTTATATTTCAATGACAAGTCGTGTGTGTGTGTGTTCACATTCTTCCCACTCAAACTTTCTCTCCAAACTATCCAAAACTAAACAGATAAAATATGTACTTTTCCCTCATCTCACTTTGTCTCCTTTCCCCTTGAAGAAATCTAAAATTTTGCATAGTGTAATTTTCCTGTTCTCTGTTACAATATTTCATGTTGTACCAGTATTTTATGCTGTTATTAAAGGAACTAAATTTTCTAGTAGCACAACTGCATGCCAATAGCTCTCAGATTTTGACATGTCAAGTAGTGCCCTGGCCAGGAATGGGAGCAGAAAATTAAAGTCTTGAAAAGTTCATGAACAGATAGTGTGGAAAATGCACCAAACTAGAGAAACTAAAATTAAAATTAAAATCCTAATTTTTTTTATTCACAAAATGTGCTGTATTTTTCACATTTGAACTTTTAATTATGTATTAAGAAAATTTTTAAAAATAGGTCATCTATAAAGTATAAAAATCATAGGCATTAAAGGCTTTTAACAAAAAGAAAAAAACCAGAAAACAACCAAAGCAAAGCAAAACAAAACATTTTTAAAACCCCACAAAAATAAACAAAAAACCAACCAACCTAAAAAAAAAAAACTAAAACTCACCAAAAACTTCAACTAAACACCTCCCCCCAAAAAAAAAAAAAATCCATCAACACAATAACATCAGAAACCCATTTTAAACACACATCACAACATCAGATCCTCATAATAAATCTGTCCTTGAAAGCAATTTCATTTTCCTAGAAGGGCCCTCTCTAGTAAAAAAACAAAACAAAAAGTCAGGATTTCTCTTTTCCACATTTACCAGATTTGGCTCTCCCTCCTCCAGCTTGGCAAGATGCTAATGGCTGCAGAAATACTTAGTCTTTCCTGTTTACAAATGTTACAGCTATCATTTTATCTATCCTTTTAGGATTTTCCAAGCCACTATGGCTTAACCTTGCCCAGATGGATGATGCCTCTTCTGTTGAAACTTGTACCCTCCATCCCTGCCTTATGATTTGCCTGCAGTTGCTATGGCCAAAATTTAGGTTGGAAGCTCATTGCTGAGCCTTGCTCTTTGGGATCAACCCAGACTCAGTGAAGGAGCTGCACAGGCTTGCCATGGCCACCACCTCCTCACCCACCTGCCAGTGTTAGTGAGGACATGGCCCAATCCTGTAACAGCCTTTAGTAAATGTGTGTCTGATGTTGCATGTAAAGTGATGATGCTTCCTCTCAGAGCTATAAAATAGCAAAATATTGTTCTTACAGCTAATACCAAATATAATGTATTTTTGATGATTCCTTAAATTTTATTGTTATATTCCACTGGATAACTTCCAAACTTAGTGTGGACTTGTGATTTCCTTTCCATCTCAAGAATTCACACTGCCTTTTTTCCCCTTTTACATATCTCTTTCAGGAAACATGTTTCCTATAGCTCCTTTCATCCTGTATCCAGCCTATTCCTTCTGTAGACTTCAGTCCTCCAAATTCTCGATTCCCTCCCTGGACCTCCCCAGACTCCTACAAGAACTGCGATGCAAACTAACATTGATGGGAAAAGAGGATATTAACCATGGAAGCATGGAGTTGCCACCATGCCATCTGCTCTCTCAAGAGTCCCAGAGCTCTCAGGGGATATTAACTTTTGAGTAGACTGAGTGCCGATGATTCATGGGGCACTTTGGATTTCACAGCCCTGACAGCTCAGGCTGCAGAGAAGGGTATATGTGAACTTGGTTATCTTTAGGGAGGATGACTTGGAGCTGCAGGAGGGCCAGACCTGGGGTTGGTGCTCAGCTCTGCCATCCCCATGCAGAAGATATTGTACAGCATGACTCAACCCTACCCTGTTTTCCTACAGTGTGTTCTGCTGTTACATCTCTAGCCTCATGTGATCCTGATGCAATTTCAGTTACATCACCCACAACATGTAACAGCTCAGTAAAATGACCAAAGATAACAGTAAATAGAGCTAAAATAAAAAAAAAAATCAGATTTCCATGTCTAGTCACCCATAAGGAACTTTTGAGACTAACTGAAAATTTACTAAGACAACTTTCTTGTGCAAGCCAGGCTATATGATTGCATTGCAATCATAACTACACCCAACTATTAACTTCCACTCCTACTCACAATTTTTTTGGCCCGTGTTCTTTGTTTTTCAGTTTAAATTTCTCTGAGGGGAGGTTAGGAAGATGAGTGATTTAGAATTAAGCCCCTATGCTGCAGCAGAGCTGACTCCGTATTCAGAACTAAACTCTAATGGTCTGTCATGAGAAGCAGATCAGGTTAGGGCTCCCCCTAGATCATAAATGCGAAGTACTTAATGAAAAGTTTTTGCAGCATAGATAAACTGTTTTTAAGAATGTTCATGTTCTTGTCTGCAGAGTCTTTTTTTAGTTTTTGGTTGTAAGCCACAGGACAGTAACATAAATGAACCTCTTTACATTACTGGACTTTGGACTGGGCTTGAACACAAACCAGGAAGAGCAAACTTGCTATATGTTTTATATCCATCTCAAAACCACAAGATCTAGGTGTCCTAGATCAAATATTGACCTGATTTTACTCGTATCAGCAAGGCCATGTATTTCAAAGCAATTAACGGCACCAAAAAAATTCATAGGCTTTGATGAGAGAGTTTGTTGAATGGATGACAGCTTAGTCCAAACTCTTCCTGTTTGCTGCATCTCATGCTGCAACTGCCCCTAAGATAAATTATCTTGCTTATCTAGTGTATGTATCTCATTATTACACCTGAGGTAAAGACAGAAACTTTTCTTATGCACTAGACCACACCTACCACACCATCCCTATGACTGCAAGTGATGCAATAGCTTGTAAATAAAACTGTAGCCATCTTCAAGACTTTAAACGTGCTTGGGTTGACAGAAAATGCATCTCTAGGACAGCTTTACTTGACAGCAGTCTTCGTGTGGCTAATTAGATATTCTTTCTACTAGAAATAACAACTCCCTTGCAAATTTTGTAATTAAATCTGCAGCTCTTGGAACAGTATTAGCATGGCAAAGACTTCCTCTAAGCAAGCCTGCTGGGAGCCTTCCAGTGACCTTACTCTAGTTGTCAGCTGAACCAAGAACTATGTAACATATTATGCAATTCAGGAGGAATCCTCTTGGCTGCTGATAAGGAAGGAGAAGCCCTGTTGAGGGTAGGAGTCAGGGAGAAAACACATTAAGTTCCTTGCTGGTTAATAGGAAATTTTTTCTATACTTTGCCTAAGAAAAAAGAGAGATGCAGGAAAAAACCCATTAGACTTGAAATGAACAGGAACTTGATGGTTTTGCACATAGAAGCTATTTGAGGTTTAAATTCAGCATAAATAAACATGACCCTTTCCACTCTGCTCTCCCAGTTCCTCAGCAAGAGCCAGAGGTGAGGGGAACTGTTTCAGGTGCAGAATGTCTTGGAAAAATGGACTGAGCCTGTCTTAACATTTTGTCATCTAATTTAAAAAAAAAAATTAAAAGATTATACGTCTGTCTTAGCCTAGTGCAAAATTCATCAGTAGCACAGCCAAATCTGTACAAATCAGGTAAGATAAGCAACCACTCCCGTTTCAGAAGCGATGCTCTGAAGACCTATGAAAGATTGACCCCTGATTTTATTGAGCATTTTTAATACTAGACCTGCAAATTCCACAGTGTTTTGATGAATTAGGGATAGAGTACATCAACTTTTCAGGTGTTAGCCCACATTTGGTACTTTTTTTATATGTGCTTTTTGTTAAAACCTAGAGATAATGTGGCAATATAAGTATTAATAGCTGTATCTAGATGTATAGCAAAATTTCTGGGTTCATCTGGTTCATTCTGGTTCATCAAGGCAAGAGTAACCAAAAATATATTAGTAAGCAAATTTACTGTTCATAGCTCTGAGCACACAGCCAGTTATATATGTTATTCCATGCATGTCTTTATACTAGAATACCTAAAACAGTAAACTGTTTTACTATACCCTGCAATCAGTAGGGAACCTCAAATCACCAATGAGTTTGCAGAATACAAATTCTCGTACTTGTGTGGTGTCCATACAGTCCCCAAACACGGAACGAAGGATGATTAAACAGGTAAGTAAAAAACCTCTGAACAAGCCTCTGTCTGTTTTCTTTCCTTAGGAGTCATAGGTTGGAAAATCCTTAACACAGGGGAAAATGTAAGTGATGTCAATAAAAAGTTGCCAATGCTGGCTGCCATCAATAATGAAGAAACTGTATGTATTTACCTGTCAAGCCACAACTCCAGTACACAGTTTTGTTTTATTTGTTTCAAAGGTATTAACTCTATGCCAAGGGATCCTGCAGACCATCTCCTCTTTGCTTGCAGGGGTAAAGAGATTTGTGACATTCTTAAATACCCCATGCAATTCCTCTCTCCTACTGGTAACAAGACTTTGCTAATAGCTGCTGCTGTCAATTGTCTACTACAATTTTAACTCATTTTCTAGGACAAGTAGGTCTAAAGAAAAAATACACTCTTTTATGAAGCTACATACACTCTGTGCTTGTGGATCATTATCTAGTCTCCCTTCAGTCTTTTTACCCTTTCCAGTTTCCAGTTTCATAAGTTTTTCCTCACATGTGTTATTTTCTAGTCCTTTGACCTTTTTGATTTCTGTACTTTGGATTTTATTTAGATGGTTATCTGTTTCTGGAAGTCCAGTGTCCAAATCAGGACAGCTGCGGGTTGAACACCATGCATCTTACAACTAACAGATGTGGTCAGATATCTCCATGTGATGTTTACCTTTTATACAAAAGGGTGACATTGTTGACTCTTCTTCAGTGTGTGATCTGCTGTAAAAGATAGGACTGTTCCCAAGAACTTTTTGTAAGTGGTTTTGCTCATGTGCAATAAATACTAGATTTATTCCATATGAATCTTTCCACAGATTTATTGCTGCAGTGCCCTTGATGAACTGCATCATATTTTTCAAAACCATATCAAATTTACCACAATCATATCAAGCTCTAACTGCACCCTTAGGTGGAACTCTGGCTCTTCTCACTGGAGTACCACTTGAACCTATCCAACATGTTCTCTACTTGACTTTACAAATTATTCGGAGAAATGTTGATGAGAATGTAAAGCAGGGTGGGCTGCAACAAAATCACACCCTTCTGGCTCAACATGAAGCAGCTAATCAGTACACTTTGAACTTGGCTTCCCACTCTGGAGCAATTTTGCCAGGTTCTGTCCCCTCAACTTGTCTATCAGGATGCCACCTGCTTGTCTAGCAGTCCTACCAAGAGATCAAGGAAACTGACTGATGTACAAACAGCCTGTCATGCTGCCAGGGCAGAAAATTAGACAAATTTGAAATCATTTGTCCTGACAACATTCACTTTGTCTGTCGTTCATCCCCGTATTTATCTTCTTGGTATTTCAGTCCGAGTATTTGTTCCAGCACTTTTCTAGGAACTGAAATCGTAGTCAGAGCCAATAACGTCAATCTCCTCTTCATTTGTGTTTTTTTTGTTTTTGTTTTTTTTTTAAAGCTATGTGCTATCATTACCTGTTACAGTCCCCTGCTTTCCTGCAGCAAGGACAGACATTCCTGAAGGTGCGGCTCTGGCCTGGGCACAGCCAGTTCTCCAGGTTCAAGTCAGGTCCAGACAAACTGGAAATCTCTGCCTTAGCTAAATATTTTCTGTTTTAGTCTGTCCTCAACTCTTGCTTCTCTACTGCTGAGTCAGCTGGCCTTTCTGGTAAAGAGTAAATCATGACAAGTATCAGACATTTTAGCTTTGTTAGCACCATCTAGCTTTTCCTTCCCACCCAGTGATGGATTACAGCTTCTCTCACTCTGCCTCTTACTAACACTGCCCTTATAGTAGACTGCTCAGTACTCTCACCTCAGTCCATGTTTCACCATCTTCAGTTCATCCCTAACTCTTCATGCTTTTCTCTCATACCTATTCTTAGTAGCCTGAACATTTGCTCCTCTTATATCTCCTATTTTATAGTAAAGATTTAGATTCATTTACTTGCGATCATTTCCAGCCTCCCAAACTGCCACAGGTTGAATCAGCACCATATTTGTCGTATGGGAATACTAACTCTCATTAATATTTTTATTTTCACCTTCAAATGCCTTTATTGCTATGTATTTTCTGACCTCACTCTTGTCTGGCTTTCCAAAAGCCTGTTGGCTTTGCATTATTGTCCTACCTCCCCCATAACTCAGCCTTTTGCCAGTCATTCTCACCCAAAATATTATATTAGCATGTTGCTGATCTTTGATAGTTCCTTCCTCTCAGCTGCAATCACATGTGTAAAAGACCTGTCTCTTTGGGTACTTTTCCCATCTTTCACATCAAGTAGCCCTCAATCATAAAATATAGTTAACCTCTACGCCGATACACTTTGGTCAATTGGTTCTTCTCCCTCCCATATCAGCCCCTCCTTACCCTACAACCCACACCACACAAACAGCATGACAGCATCTCACCAGGCAAAAATCTTCTCATTAACTTCAAAATAGTTCCAAAACCATATTAGTCCAAGATAGCCAAACTAGCCTTGTGGCATTTTTGTTCATCATATATACCTACTGATCCAAATTGGGCTGGTGAACCAGAGTGTAAAATGGAAGCTGTCTGACACTATCACAAGTCTGTGCATCTCACGAAAGTGCTAGAGGCTTTGTACATATATTTCCTCTCCTTCTGATGTGGTTAGGGACTTTAAAGCTTTCCTTTCTGACTGACTGTGTCTCTAAAGCATAAGTCAATTGAAAACAGGTCTGATGCTCCAAAGTGAGTGCTTATTTGCAAACCTCAGTCCAGTTGAAGTGGATTGTGCTTTTTTAAGAGACTGGTACATAAACAGACATCAAACACAGCCTAAGAACAGTTCTAGTGCACTTCTGAAAAGAAGCAAATTGGTATCCTCCAGCTCTTTGCAAATGGGGAATTAAAAGACTAGACTTTCAAGACTAGAAATTGCAAATTCATCTGCTGTGGTAAGACTTCAAGGAATATGTTCAGACAGACATTTTTCTTCAGTATAGAAGGGAGTGGGGTTTTTGCTAACAAGGGGCATTTTAATTTTTTTTCTGTTTGCGTATTTTCATAGTAGCAAAAAAAAAAAAATACCACCCTGCCATTTCTGGTTTTCACTAGTATTTCTCTGCACGTGTGCTAAAATTACCACCTAACTAAAATACCGCAGTGTACCTCACAAGAAACACCAGTGTAGTTGTCAGGAGCAGTAAGATTTGTGAAATAATTATAAATAAAAAAAAATTTTTAATTGATTTCTTGTCAACTCCTTCAGATTTGCAAGAGGCCCTATTCATTACTCGCTCACTCCATGAATTGGGTTTTATTAGATAACTACTTTCATGCCTTTGTGTCAGTTATATTTAATTTTCATGCAGCCATTTCCTGAATAATATTTTTTAAAGGTTTGATTTGTAGCCATTCCTCTTTGGACGAATAAGCAGGCTGAGCAAAATACCGAGGCCCTGTAAGACATTAGTTTGTCTAAATAGCTGCCCCTTTTATCTAAATATTAAAGCAATGTTTTGCCAGTGTTCCCTCACAAAGGTCGGAAATTGCATCTCTACAAATGCCAGGTACAGAAGCTTTCTGTTCCCAGGAAGCAGGTGGTCCAGCATCCCTGGAAACTGAGTGGAAAATGCCTGTCCATACCTCAGAAACTCTGCTGATGAACTGAAGCATTTAACAGCTTTGATGGCTGCCTCAGAAAGGGAGCGGAGGGGCAGCTTTTCTCTGGAAGGCACCAGCCAGGCTGGCCGTGGCATACGGGTAACACGTGGCAGGCTCGTCCTCAGCACTACCATCTGGCATCACGCAGCAGCAGGGGAATTTAGGCAATTAATGAATGAATACTTCCTTTAAAGGTTCCTGTAGTGCTTTTTCCTTCTCTAGCCAAAGTAAGTTTATTAACTCCAGCAACCTGGCCAGATGCCAGTTTGGAAACTATCCTGTCATCTGACTTGTGTTTTCCTTGCAGAGTCAACTGTGTGCAGACAACTTCTTCATTTCGTGGTCTAGACCCTGACTCTAGAAAGATTTCTGTCTGTTCAGATGCTGACACTGCACCTGGAAGTAATGAGGTAAACAAAGTGTGGCACAGCTGTGAGGGACCACAAGGGCTGATTTCCTGAGGCACCGAAACCATGTTCCCTTTAGTGGTCATAGTGGTCACCTTTTGTCCTAGGAAGTACTTCATTTTGTTGCTGGATAAATTGATTCCTTTGCAATAACCCTGAAATGCATCCCTCCAAATCAGGAGCAGCATTACCTTTGTCTTTCACAATGGTAGTACTAAACATACTCTGTCGTACTTACACTGACTACACATTCTTCAAGATTTTAGATGTAAAAATTAATGTCCTGTCTTCTCTTAATACAACAATCCAAAGTAATTAGAATTCGTGTCAGTTTAGAGAGCTGTTACTTTTTGACAATGTCAGTTTGATTTGAAGCTTGCTGGAACTTCTGTAATTTTGCTCTTTATTTCTTACAAATAATTGGCTTCAGAGATTACATTCAACAAAACCTATTATGGTGAAAGAGGATGATTTTATATTAGGTTAGATTAGATTAAGTTACATTAGATAAAACTTTCAGAAGAAATTCTTTACTGTGGTGTTGGTGAGGCACTGGCACACACAGAGAAGTTGTGGATGTCCCATCCCTGGAGGTGTTCAAGGTTAGGTTAGATTGGGCTCTTAGCAATGGTCTGGTCTAGTGGAAGTGCCCTTTCCATGGCAGTGGGTTTGGAAGTAGATGATCACTAAAGTCTCTTTCAACCCAAACGATTCTGTGATTCTGTATGATAGTTTTTTACTGACTGCATAGAGCAGCAAGACCAATAGTGTTTTTTCAAGTACAAACTTCCATTTAAAACTGTCTAGAAATAGGCATAATGGTTTGTCATGCATACACCTATTGTGCAGTGCCAAGAGAAGGACAATCTGCCTCCTTTCTCCACCACAGCACATGGCCATGGGGAATGTTTTTCCACTCAGAAAAAGAAACAAAAGCAGAAACAAAAACACATTTAGAGAATGAAACACCACTGCAGGTTGCAGAAATAAATAAAACCTGATTTTTATTTGAGCTTGTTTATCTCTAAGCTCCTGAAACTGAATACCAGGATGAGTACAGAGAGTGCTGTCCAGCTGGCCTGGACAATCTGCCAGCAGACTTCCCTCAGAAGGGCATGCTGCCACCCTGTCCCGCTCCACCCTATTCCTTCAAGCCTCCTGCACATGCAGTACCAGTAATGTGCCTGCAAATATGTGGCACAGAGGATTCTCATTTGAATTCCTGTGGAAATCACCAAGCTCCTTCAAATCTTACAATATAAGAGATGAAGGTGTTTGGCTGCAGGTCATAGTGCTTGGCAAAGGGAAAACCTTTTTGGACAACTATCACCTCATCACAAAGTGAAGTTCAAGATCTGTCAATGGTGTTTTATTATGCAGGGATTCTATGCCTGAAAACAGCATATTTATATTTTAAGTGCTCAAAACAGTTTGCTTTCTTTAAACTAGCCTTCCACATCAAAGTAAAACTAATAGTATAATTCTAAAATCATCTGCCTTACTGCAGAGAGGAAGATTTACTTTTACTATGGCATAGTCCCAGTTCAAATAAGCATTAAATTGCAGTCAGTGCAGTTTACTACATGGAGCTGCCGTTCATCACATGCCTGTGATCATCACATGCAGGGAAGGCACAAGTGTGTATGCAGAGATATGGGATTACATTCCATGCCCGAAACACAGCCTGCAACTGGGCATCCTAGGAGAAATGTTGTGAATTTGGTGCTCTCCCCATCTCACTGCATCTTCAGATGCAGGGCACCCAGAGGAACTAGGGCAGACATTCCCAAACTTCCAGCATGATAAGCCAGTAACCAGTATGAGGAGGGTTGATTTAGAGGCAAATATGTAAGGTGTTCCTGTGGGTCTCTGTGATCACTTGCCACTGCACTATGAAATCAGTGCCACAGGACACAGACATCTTGCAGGCAAAAGAGAGTGCATATGTAGACTTTTTTTTAAATGGTGTAAGCTAATAAAATACTACTGACTTACACTTCACAACAAAATACCCAATCTTTTGACAGAAAATCCAGCATTATTCTTTTTCTCCAAGTTGGAAATCTGCAAGAAAGAAAGATTCTGACAGCTGCAGATTTCACACATGTCAAAGGCACAAGCCCTGCTCTTACAGATGGATTGCACAGAAATACGCCTTTTGTTAAAAGACAGAAAATTAAAGGAACATTTAATCATGCTCTGACAGGCTTCTTAGCCCAAGGCTAATACCCCGAGTCCTATAATAATTCCCGAACTCATACATTGGCTTACAGCAGGTGGTCACAGAGGTCTCAGGCAGTGGAAGTGCATTAATTGTGGGGCCAACTCTCTAGTTTAATAATAAGAAACATGTTAATACTAGTCCTTGCCATAGAAGCAATAATAAGCAATGCAAGCACACACTCATAATTATTTTTAATTACTGCAAAAATAGTCTCTTAGCAGCTCAATCTGAAATTTTTAAGTGCGAGGCCATCAGCTATTTTTCATCTTTAGAAAATAAATCAGATCTAGAAATCTTTTTGGAATTAATATTTATTGGCAGCAATAGTTTCAAGAATGTCCAAGTACAAAGATTATTCACGTCAGAGATGATCAAGAATTTTGTTAAAGCTGTTCTTCCCAAACTTTTAGATTGGTTGGATCTTTGAACACTTTCAAAAATCTGATTTTTGGTCTGACTTTAGACATCATGAGTGTGAGTAAATACATCTTTGTCTCCTTCTTCCAAATTTGCCCCTCACAACCCTATAGATTAGCTTTTATTCTCAGGAGTTATTTTAGAAATCTTGATTTAGGATGTTGTAGAAATAGTACGTAATTTCAGGAACAAGGAAATCCCCATTCAAAAGGAAAGCATGAGAAGAAAAAAAAAAAAACAAAAGAGACTGAAAAGACACCTTCTATATCGGTTAAGCAAGTACTCATGAACATTAAAAACGAAAAAAGGAAATAAGTAGGCCTTACATGTTTTTAGCTAAAAGCTAAAAATACCACTGCTTCCCTTTGCAAGGATTTGTTAAGAAATATTTGAGAGACCCTAAAGTATCTGAAGATCCTAGTGTAAAGCAGGCAGTCAAATATGCCACATTATATAATCTCATTCAAGTACATTGCAAACATAATAAAAATGAAGACTCTCATCCTTCAGATTTCATTCATACTTCTCTGCACAGTACAACAGTGATTTTAGGCATGACATTACGAAAAGAAATCCTGTACCCTAAACTTCATGACCTAAAGTCAAACCAGTCACAAGTGTGTAGGCTCCAAACTTCCAAAGATTTGATTTCAAATTAGTGCATGCCCACACTTTGAATACAACCCTAATTTATTGCAGCAGATGTCAGCTAGTAGCTGTGTCACATTTACATTAGAGGAGCCTTTTCTGACACCTGTTTGGCAGAAATCCTTGTAGATATCAGGGAGACAGATTAGTTTGATGTTTTGCTTTCCTAAATGCACACACAGTAAGAGGCAGGGAGTTATCAGGTCAGAGATTTCCCCTACACACTTTCCTTCCCTCAGCCCTGCACAGAATTTTTTCCAGCACCCCCTGGTGCTTTGAATCAGAAATAACACCGCTCCAGGATTCCCCCTTCCAGCCGTGAATTCTAGAGCAGCTTTTTGTAGAAAATTCAGTGGCAATTTCTGACCAGGTGGGAAGCCGGGGTAGGGTAGAGCAGGCAGCTGCTGGTCCCTGTACCTGCAGGTCTGCAGGCATCAGGTTGCAACCCCTGTCAGACACATCATGCTTTCCTCTATTTCCTGACGCTTCAAACAGGGCCACTCCATGTTTGACTAGAAACATCAAACGTGGCACATGAGTTTCCCCAAGCCACTCTCTTTGATAACATCCTCTGAATGTTTTCTGACTCTATATCCCCACAGAGAACTCCTTTTCACCAGCATGTAAATAAAATTTTACCTTTACCCTTGGAGTCTAAATATTCCTACTACTGTTTTTCTGGTGTGGGGTTTTGGGAGTTCGTTTGTTTGCTTGTTTGTTTGTTTGTTTGTGTGTTTGTTTGTTTGTTTGTTTTTTAGGCTCAAAGGGTCAAGGCCAAAAGGAAATTAAGAAAACATTAGCAATTTTTCCCTTCTGCTGAGTGCTCTCAAGGAAATCAGTGCAAGCACTAGAACTGGGAACTTAAGTAGGAACAATTCCAGTCTCATCTGGAGTTCGTCTCTTGGGCTGGTCTGTAACCACTTGTTTTCCTTACTTAACATCACTGCCTATTAGAGAAAAAAGTTGTGTGTGAAGAGTCTGGAGGAAGACGTCAGCTGATTTCAAAGCACTTACGACAGCCTGTGTGTCTAATTCAGGTGCTTTCCTTGAGTTGCACAAGCACTCATTGCAATCTGACCCTCTGTGTCCTGTGAAGTCAGGAAGCTTTGCTGGAGCAGCCAAACAGGAATGGCAATGTGCCCAAATGCCCATGTTTATAGAAGCCTGGGGAACTGTTGACCTAGTGCACATGACTCCAAAAGCTGGCTCACTGTTCGTCCTGCCTCCTCCTCAGAGGAAACGGTGTGCAGCAGAGCAGGCCCGTACAGAGATGGTGCCTGCACTCCATATGCAGAATGTGCCTGTGCAAAGGACATTTGCCATGCTTTCTTGTCATTTCCTGTGGGAGCCACACAGCTAGCAAGGCAAGAGGCTTCTTTTCATTCAGGGCAGAAGGAGGATGCTGTGAGCCCATTAGCTTTGTATTCCCTGTGATGTGGCACAATTAAAATGGATGCAACATCCACTGTACAAGGAATTTTTAAAGTTATTTCTGACCTTATGGCCTGGCTAGTGATAAAAGCACAGTCTCATTGAGTGACAGCCAACAAACTACTGCTGCTGCCATCATGCTATGAGCAGGGAGACAGCTGGCAGCACCTAAGATCGTGGAACAGCACATAAGCCTGGCATGTGGCACTCACCACTGTTCTTGTCCTGGCTTGGCAAAGCTCTGTATCTGCCTTACTCATATCCACATTTCTGTCTGACGTGAACCACTCCCTTCTTGCAAACATAAATTGTCTAGGCTGAGGTATCACTTGTCATGCAGATGAAACCCAGTAAAATCCTTTCAGAAATACTTGCTGTCACTTTGACAAGTGACAAGAGACCAAGTAGATCAGAAGGAAGAAATGCATTTCCATCTTCATCAAAATTATTAAAATCAGGTGCTCATTTAGGCATCTGCACAGACAAGTGGAATCTAGCCCTGATAGTTCATTACAGAGAAACCTTATGAACTGTAAAGGTGCCTTAAAAGAAAATCAAGAGAAGAGCTGAATGCAGGATGTTTCTGTGTGCCCCCTAGGAGCTGTTATTTTTATGTTTTGTAATGCTTCTGTAAGAGTCTCATGAGGCACTGTGTATCTGCAGCTCATTTCATACTAGGAAAAGCCACTAAACAAGCTTGAAATGGCAGATGAAATATATGCAACTTATTGAAACAATGTAACAGGTATCTTAATGAAAAATCTGTATGTTTTGAATCTCATAAAATAGAATATTTCATAATATGCTGAGTGTGATTTCTTTTGCAGAATAATAAGAAGCAATAAATTCCCCAATCAAACACCAACATGAACCACCCATGTGCTGTTCAAAAGGCAGTGAGTTCCCCCAGAAGTCAACAGGAAGGCTAATTTAAACACAGCAAAACTAGAAGGGAGCATCTTCTCCCCTCAGTCCTATCAAAAGGAGCCTATGCGAGGTGAGAGCAGAGCCCCAGTGCACCTTGCAAATCCCAAGGCCAAAGAAGAAGATCCCTTTGGCTCTTTGGCAGTCCTGGATTTTGCAGTGGGGATATATGCTGGTCATTGCAGACAGAGTGCCCCTCCTGACACAGCTCCTGCCCCATGCAAGGCTGAGTTAGCAAAATTCCCTTCTGCACATGCCCTGCAGCAATGCCCTGGCACACTAGGTTCCATGGCCATGCCTCAGTCCATGGCACACAAGAAGAACTGCTTCTCTCGGGTGAAGTCCAACCTAGGTAAATGTAGTTGTCATGGCAGCCATCCTGACATGTCTCCCTGCCATCTGTTTTATGGAAGTCCCAGATTTGGGGCGGTAGCGGAAATGATAAAAAACTGTGCTACTTTCTGGGATGTTTCATATATGTTATAATCTAGAAGCAAAATGCAAATGGAAGGAATCAAAAGTCAGTGAGCTCTCATGTATGTTCCCTACACGTATGTTCCCTATATTTCCTCCATCGCCTAGTGGCAATATACCTTTTATGCCAAAAAACAAATCACAGTACCAGGCCCCACACATCCTCTTGTGTTTCCCTAACCAGCATGCGCCAAAGGTATGATTGTCTTCCTTTTGAACTAATCATTCAAAGAATACTTGTCACCTGCTGGTTTTTGTTGCTTGAAACTAATAAAAGATGACGATATATGAAATCTATAGTTTCTACATACAACTGAGAAACAATGATATCAACCTAATCACTACTATGCTATGAGGAAGAAAACTAAGTATTCCTTCAACATTTAATTTAGGGACTAAATAATCTATAAGCATTATAGAAGCATGGGCCAAAGGTGATCTCCATGCCAAGGCACCAAGTCAGGCCCTGCCAGTGGAAATGCATGTGATAACCCAGATCCTGCATCAGTGAAGCCTGGGCTGCTTCTCTTCTTCTTTTTGCCTCTCCTCCAGTCAGAATTTCTTTCCTCCTTTACTAATGTGATGATCTTTATAAGACATCCTGCAAATGGCTGAGGCACTGTCCTCATTTCTCTGGCACTAGGTAGGTGCAGACACCCCCTGTTCAGCAAAGCTGGAATGCCCCTGAGAGTGCAAAGATTTCTTCCTAGGGACAAAAGAGCTGGAACCTCTTTGAAAATGTTCTTTACTTTGATACCCACATTTGTTTTAAAAAAGAATCCTTTAAGATGTCATTTTCACATCAATCATGATAATGTTACCCTGAGTTAAAAAATCATGGTGATTAGTTAGATACTTTTGTCTGACTGTCCTATTTTCACCTGTTTTAAAGAAAAAAAGAAGTAGTGGGTCACAAAACCAAGACAGTTAAAGAAGAAGAAAACAACTATTAAAGAGTTAATTTTGGATGTGCCAAGGAAATAATTTCCCAGTTGTACCTCTGTAACACTGCTCAATGTTTATTTGCAGGCTAGCTGATAAAGCAGAAATCATCCATTTTGGTACAACGGGGCCCATTGATAGTGATTGCACCAAATGAAAATGCTATGTGTATTCTTGGCTCGTCTAACAAGTGCCTAAAGAAGAAATGTCATTAGCATGGAAGAATATTAACAACATTTGAAACTGGAACAAATGGCTTGATTTTCCAAGGCTAGTCACTTCAGACTTTTTCGTGTTCTTCACTGAAAGTAAAGATTTTGATCCCTTTGAAAGGCAAGCACACTACTGCAAATTAAATGGTCCTTATAATTCTATTCCTAAGCTTTAAACAGTGACTCTTTCCTGCTGTTAGCATATCATTTTGTCAGAAGATGAGGGAGCAGGTCTTCTTGAGGATGGGTCACAGACTGCAGATCTTCTTCCACAAAGCTTAGGCCCTGGCCTCCTCATAAGCAAAATGAGAAGTTCAACAGGATAAATCACCTGAACCAATCTACTTAAAATGGTGAAATAAAAAGGCGTGACATATGACATTTGCTAGCTCTAGCAAATTCTATAATTTGATGTAACTAACAGAAAAAAGTATCAGAAGTGTAATGAACCTGAACACCCTTCCTTATAAAAACCAATGTTCTTTTGAACAAAATGCTTTTCATGTTCGTAATCAGCACCAAGTTCTATAGGGCAGGATGGCCATTTTCTTCAGGAATCTCTTAATTGTAAATTGATATCAACTACCCAATTTCTAGCCACTAGACAGCAAATGTGAACTAAAGCCAGACTATTTTGCAGCTCTTTCAATCTCTGTATGCCCTCAGGAACGGAGGGAACAGATATTTGCTTGTGACAGAGTGACAGAAAGAACTGGAGGAAGGTAAAGGTTGCCTAAAGCAAGCAAATCATGCAACAAACCAAGCTGCATGCACTTTGGGTAGGACATGTAATTAAAGCATTATCCACTGTATTTGCTGAGGAACACAGGACCTCTAAGGTCACCTCTAAGGTGTGGCAACAAGCCTTGTTTTTATTGAGATTACCCTGCTAATGTACATTCAGCAGTTAACATCTTAAATGGTTTCACACTTAATTTTGCAATCTGTAGCTTTTATGCTTCTCCTGTAAGCACACACCAGCCACATCACCAGCACAGCATAGCTGCTGCATTCACATCCTGATAATGGACTCTGGCAAGATACAGTCTAAAGGCAGGTGGGATATACTACTCCAGTCAGATATGTCATGTTCTGGGAGGAAAATAACTGTGTGCATCATGCTACATTTATGAAGTTCTCATTCTGTCAGCTTTTCTTCTGTCAGAATTAAAAGGTAAGAAGAAGAGCATTGGTGAGGAGTGATGCAGACTGTAGAAGAAAAACATATATAAGATCTCTCAGAGAAGGTTTCTCAGCTCTGCTTCAAAGCTAATCATTCATTTTTCATGCACAGTACCTGGACAGTGATTGATCACTGGGCAAGGTACCTTGTAGATTTTTTTATTACAACCCAATTTAATTTAATAATGTTTTACATATCCTCATGAAGTTTCACAGGACTTTGTGTATTTGTTAACTTTCAGCAGAAATCACTGCTGCCAGCTGTTTTCTCCCATCATTTTTCCCAAAACAAACGTGTTGCATTTTGTGACATTCAGTCTTGATGCAACTGGTCTGAGGAGAATGAAAGTGATTTTACTGGTAATTATGGGTTGTAAGGATTTTCATAACTCATTCTTACCATCAGGACACAGACACTCTGCAAAGGAGTGTTGATCTCAAAAAGATATACTGATTTTTATATTGCTAAGAAACACACTTTGCAAAATTGTCATGGAAGAAAAAAGAGACAGAGAGAGGGAGAGAGGAGAAAAAGAATAACTAGATTTCAAAGGTCAACATTTTCTCAGCCGTGGACATAAAATGCTGTATTCATTTGTATTTGAAAGTATTTTACAGTTATGAAGTATTTAATTTAAAGTATTATATAGTGAAAGTATTTTCTTGGTTTTGGATGTATTTTATCATTGCAAATTGTTTTTAAGTGTCAAAAATTACTGCACCTGTGACAAGTATTCATTATGTGCTGCCCTTAGAAGGGTGTGTGAGCATGTACATGTACAATAAGTTTGCATTTGTGCATAAAAATTACAGTACAGGCATTATCTAAGTTCAAGTGCCTAAGTTTCTAATTTTTCGTGGCTTTTTGTAAACATGGACATGTTAGACTTTCAAACTCCAGAAGGCACCTTACATGCTCTGGGTCTTGTTACAGAAACATAGTTACCTAATAATTTTTTAGGCTTTCGGGGCTCTCTGAGATGTCTGAATAGGCTGACAGATGGTGCAAGACCTCTGTGCCCTTCTGGGAGCAACTGGGAGGCCCCTAGACAAGGCTCATTAGCATGTCAGATAGCACAGGATGACTGCATGGAGGGAATGAAATCCCAGCCTCCCATGCCCACCCGCCAAAATCCAGCTCTCCTGCAACTGACCTTTTCTTTTTTTGACCTCTGATGCCTCCAGTGCATTAAGCCAGAGCCGAGGGACAGAGTACTGGCACTCCACATTGTGGAGCGGTATTGGAAAGAAGCCATTCCTGAGCTGGAGAGCTTTCTGATCACTCTGTATTTACAGGGAAGTTAGTCCTGGAAGCCTCAATTATGTAAACAAGCTTTTCTAATGAATCTCTTTCTGAGCCAAACCTCTAGATAAGCCCTGAACTTTAATTTTACCTGCTACACAACTCAGAGTAAAGCTCAAATCCATTAAATTGTCATGTTTAACTTGCTGTTAAACTTTGAAGCTGTAACATGTTTAAATCCCTGAGAGTGAATCAGGAAACCTGCTCCCGCTGAAGCCTCCAGACTGCCAGCTAGCAAGATAATACATCCCTTCTTGCTGTACAGAAACAGGCCAGCTGAAAGTGTAACATGTCTTTTATTGCATTAAGGTATCAAGGAATGAAATGAAAAAGGACCCTTTATGTCAGCATAGCAAAGGCCCAAGACAGAATTGCTCAAATTGGCTAGAAAAACTGAGCATTTAAAAGGCATCTCTCCTAGTATGTGTCCACAGTAAGACATGGAAGCATATTTAGCCCTTCTACAAAAGAGAGTCTGTGAATCACATGTCATCTTGTAGAGATGGGTGAATGTCTCTCATTGAAAATTTTAACTGCCAACACATTACAGAGGGGTTCCAGAGAAACCCTGTTACTACTGGCAGTATTTTAGCATTTAGGACCTGAATTCCCTAATATTGGGCCAGTACACTGCTGTACTATGGGCAGAAAAATAGACCCCTGTTCTTTAAGGAATCCAACACAATAAACATGCACACTCAGATCCAGCCTGCTGAGGAGCAGACAGACACCCTCAAGCACAAAGCCATGTTCCTGCCTGATGCACCCTTAATTCTCAGCAGCCTTTATTACAGGACGTAGACCAAGCAACAGGATGCACTGAGGTTCTCATTTCATTGTTGCGGGCAGCTGGCCTGCCATGATTCCCATAAACACCTTGATAGGGATGAACCTTGACACCATAAATAACCTGTAATACCATGTGCAGTAAGCTTACGGAAACGCCTCTGACCAAGAGGAACTATATACTGAATAAAAATCACTCACATAAATGTGTTAAAATTAGCCTTAGAGAGAGTTAAAGTGGGCAATCCAAATTTAAAAACCTTTGGGCATAACTGAAATAGTTCAACACTGAAGTCCTATCTACTATGATTCCAGTTTCTGACTTTGTCTTCAGCAGTGGTTTTGACAAAATTAGGGTGGTGATGTCATGTAACCCCCAGAGAAGGTAAGATGCAGGGGGCACCTTGAAGGGTTCAGCCATTCAGGGATCAGCCCTATCACACAATGTAAAATATCCTCCATGTCGCAAAGAAAATGTGACTGTTAGCCATTGCTGCTCCTTGAAGCACTTTGGCTCCAAGGCTCACAGTCCTTCCATTTCCTCCTTAGGCATCTGAGAAGGCATTTCCAGCTTTGCCCCGGCTGGGCACACTGAACCCCACAGAGGGATAGATGAGCCAGATACGTGTTAGTCATTTCACTTGTTAGTCAACAGGGCTGGAAAGGCTTTGAGTAAGTCTGTAAAGTAACAGAACAGGAATGTGGTGACCAGCACAGAATGGCAAGGTAGCCCACAAACTGCTAAACACATTTAATCATACTGTCACGTGTGTTATGTGTGTGTGTGCATGCAGGAGGACACAGGAGAAAGGAGAACAGACAGCGATTAGACAGGTTTACAATAACAGACCCATCTTCGTATTCCCCTTCTCAGATTTCAGGTATCAAATTTCCTACAGTCAGGTTCTGACTGTCATACAAGCTGCAAATTCATGCAAATCTTGCATCAGTGTTTGGCAGGGTATAGTTTTCTGGTGTACCCTGCTGTGGTTAATGACTGTATCTGAAATTCAGTTCTTCTTTGCCTTCTTCAGGAAGGTGTTACAGAAAATCATCATTTAAACACCCAGCTCTCATTAGAAATCTGATCAAACACTAGCAGAGAAAATGTTGCCCTCTGATTGAGTCATTTGCATTGCATATAATAGTTATTTATTCACGTTTTATTAAAACAAGTAAGTCATTAAATTCATGGCAATGCTATAGTAGTTGCAAAAAGACTCCTAGCATTTTGCTGTTTAGATTCAGAACTTCTTTGTGTGAGAGCACAATGGATTCAGCTGTGTTAAATTAACAAGAGTTGGCAAAGGCACATGAAAATTTCACTTTCCTACACTTCCAGGATCTCACTATTTATTTGACAGGGAACTTGGCCAGAGAGCAAGAAACAAGTATTTCCAGAGGAACCTTCACTCAAATTCACAGACAAAAGTATGAGGAATTCGAATGGATTGGATCTAGCTGATACACATATTTGACCTCATCTGCTCTGATAGTATACTGGTTTTCTAACACAGATGAGAGGGCAGTAACAACTGCTTCAGTGTAACCCTAACCTATGGCTGAAACTGCAGCCTGAGGCTCTCTGTCAACAAATAGGACTTGGTATCTTTTCCTGGAACTTCATTATGGTTAGAAGGATAGAACTCAGGCTACCCTTTCTTATCACATTTGATCAGTAATGTACTTTTAAGAAACAAACATCTTTTATAATAGTACTTGTTTTACCAACATTTTTTCTCAGAATTAGAGAACAGGTACAGCTCAGCTAGCTGTTTGGAAAATACTCTAGCATCATCACCAAGGAGCAATATGCAGAGACCTGGCAAGAACAGAAGTCTCTATATTGCTCTTTGTTTTCTTAAGTCCCACAGGGTTTTTTTATCATATGAAACTTCTCAATTAACGAAAATCAAGAACAAAGAAATACATAAAGGACAAGCTATGGTAAAATAACCCTTTCCCCCCCCAACATCATTTTAATATCTATCACACGATGTTAATATTATCTATCATATGGTGTTCCTTGTACACTCTCTCATTTCTGTGGTGCTCTCTAGAGGCAGAAGCCATACAGGAGAGGAACTTATTAAGTGGCCAATATGATGTTTCTTGTTATAATTTTCTGAACATTGATCACTACAAAACATGAAGTATCTCAAACAGAGCCACATTAACATGTGTAACACTCCCACACCCAACATGGTCATTCCCTGACCTCACTGTCCTACATAAGTTTGAATTCATTTATTATGTCAGAACATAAACAGACATAATGACGGCCCAGTACCCCCTAGTCTCATCCCAGCTACATGAAGTCTCTAGTCTCTAGAGAGGGAGAGAAGCAGTATCTCAGGCCACACCACAAGCCGAGGAACACGCAGGCAAAAGGAGTAGGTTTCTCCACCTTAAAAACAGTAGAGACACCTGCAGAGAAGTCCACTACATTTAAACGCCTCATCTAAGGCCATCCAGTTTGAAAACATTCACCTAAAATAAAAAATTTGTTTAAATAGGTTTGATTAATTTAAAAACCACATAGCCACAAAGGAGAAAATATGTTTGCAAATGTCTGTTCAGAATTGTTACAGAGGCGGGCAAGACCAATCTCAGTTGTAAACAAAGTAAATATCCTCTGATCTCACTAATGAGAGTCAAAGATCTGACACAGAGTACGTTGCATAACATTTTTCCAGTTAAGCTGCTGAGCTCTTTATCAGGATGTCAGTTAAGGTGATCTTTCCATCTCTTCCACACATGTGCTCACATATTGGTCTGACTCCACACAGGAAAAAACTACATTTGAAATCCCAGGTGAAATAAACAGAAATGTTCTAGCAGAAAGGCTGAATGTAAAATAAATTCCAGCAATGCTGCAAACCTTTGTCAGTTGGTAAAAATTGCTTTAGAGGACTGATAATTTTTTTGCCTTTCTTTTCATGGCTTCCCCCCCC
>VZTJ01001128.1:33427-83191 GCA_013397795.1 Orthonyx spaldingii | reverse complement strand
CCCCCCTTCTTCATATTTGCACTTTTACCACTGGTACAAACAACTCTCTCTGCCAAGCAGTTCCCACAAATATGTCACTACCAAATCACTCTTCCCTGTGATTCCCTGAGGTTGCTGTTTAGTGACTCATTGTAACATCATGACTCAAAGTAACATAAGTTCTTCCTATCAAACCTGCTAAGAATTTTTGGAAAGGTGAATCAGAGACATCCTTTCCATTACTTAAGTATCACAATATTTATTTCCCTCATAGATGAGTTATTGTCCCTGTAGTAGTGAAATGAATGTAAAGTGAGTATCAAATATCAGTGTCAGTCATTTGTACAGTAGCAAGTAGCAACCACTTGAGAATCAAAAGAACTACTCTTTGACTGTTGTTATTATTTTTAAAGACCCGTGCAACAGTCTTGCAGGGCCACTGAAGAGCCTTTGTGACACACAACACTGTAAAGACTGTCCCTAGCCCTGCAGGGTTCGGCTAGATCCTCATGGGTATTAGGTAACCAGTTTTACACTATCTCAGTTGAAGAAGGTGCAAACTTCAAGAGGACTTAGTTGTTTACAGGCCTTTTAAGATCTCCTGAACTCTGTAGCATGGGAAGGGAGAAAGAGAGAGAGAGAGACAGATGTACAGACAGACAGAGGTCTGGAGTAGAGGAAGGTAAATATTGCGATTAGTTTTTCAAATGAAGAAGTCATGCACAGACACTACAGGTGAGGTGTTCTAAAGTGGACAGTACTGATTTAAACATTCAACAATGGAATGTCAGAAGCTCCATTGTGTTTCAGTGGTCCTCAAACTAGATTAGCAGGGGGAATTTTTAAAAAGTCAGCCATGGTCTTGTGAAATAGTCCACGGTACAAATATGAAATGAACCTAGAGTTTGAAGAAGCCCACTAACTATAATCCACTACAAATACCTTGGAGTTTTATCAAGTTGTAGACTGTTTTGTTACAGAAACAAAGTTTCTGTAGGAAAATTTATGACTGTTATTCAGCTTCTTCATGCTCTGTGTTACTGACAGAAACTCAGAGTGTATCTGTTGCAGTGGTTATGTGTCGTCTATATGCAATAGCTATTACAATATTAATACTTGTGGCTTTGCAGGGACAGTTTGTTCTGTTAAACAATTTACTTCAGGTTCAACATCTGTTCCAAATGTGGCTACAATTTTGTAAATAACACTGCTACTGTTATGTAATTGTGTGTGACTTAATATCTACACACAAACAAAATCAACCGTGGAGTTTATGGTTTCAGTTCCACTGATACCTTTGTTGTTGTATTAGAGTAGCCTACAGTCTTCAGGTCTTTCACAACTCAATTCTTAATGTTATTCAGCCTCATGATTTTCCATGCTGATATCCACTAATATTGTGTCAGAAAACAAAAAAAAACTTGTTACGGTGTTATCCTTTGCATATTCTGTGTACATTTATCACAGATGGATTCATCTCAGTTTGAAAATCTAGCATAATAACAAACTTCTCATCAAAATATTGTGAGGACCAATAATGTCACCAAAAAACACCTGAACTGTATTTTGATAATGCACCCATGAAAAGTTTGTGAGGGTAAGAGAGCATATACAAAATTAATCTCACATCTGGAGCAAAATGCGCTGAAGAAATAAAAAGCACTCACTGAGGGCCAGGGCATTGCAAGCTGAACAGTATGGACTGAGTTCAGTCATCGCTGCCTTTGTCTTGGACCTGCCCAGGTCTCCTTGGGGTGCTATGCAGTGTCTGTAATCTCAAAAACAATTGTTCCACAGCTCTCTGTCCAAAATAACAAGAAATTACAACACAATCCAGGAGAGCATTTTTTGCAGCATGATGAAGGGATCTGGAGAACAAATACGCAACCAACAAAGATTAAGAGTAGAACAAAAAACTGAAACAGAGAGCAAGACGAACTGTCACTAAAGACACTTGAAATGTGTCAAGGAGATTCCTTGACACAAAACCAGAACTTTAGCTACCAAAGTCCCCATTGGAAAGCACTGTGATTGGTAACGTGTCCACATGCATCAGTCTTCAGTATTACAGGGACACTGATCAGAGCTTCATAAAATCCCTTGTTATCAATTAATGTAAAATTGTGAGTCTGTACATATCCTATAGAGTAGCCTAAAATTACTCCACCTGACTGCTGACAAAATGGTGTGCTATGTACTTCATCAGGAACCTGTAAAGAGAGTGTCTCTTTAGATACACCTCTTAGTGATCCACAGATGAAGGGATAGTTGCACCACTCATTCTAAGAAAACATTTACACAGAGAATCAAGGAGTCTTTTTAAGACTCATGAACACCCACTGTTCACCTTTAAGGCACCCAACATTCAAAAGCTTCTATTGAGAAGCCTAGTGGAAGCTCATAACATCTGTCTTTTAGACCTATAATTAGGTACTTATGTCAGCAGCTAAAATCCCCTAGACAGGCAATGGAGAAGAGCCTACCTTAACATAGAAGTATCAGTACTTTGTTAGGTCAGAATTTTATGTAGCAGAATATTGTCTTCCCACTTGTGGTTATTATTTTATTAAGGATGGTCATGAGCACCATAAAACATGGACATCCCAGATCCTAACATAGACTCTTCATGGAGTTCTATCGCTGTCCCTGCCCCAGCAGGAAAGTTCATCATTCTCTGCCTCCCTAGCATGGTTACTACTTTTCAGGTTATTTTTTATCTGTGCTTTCACCTGTACATCTAGACTGTTTATCTAGTGCACTTCAAAGACCTTGGTGAAGGAATCTTGCCAAAAGCCTTTCAGAAATCCTGGTAGTTTGTATCAAAAGGTCTCTCATAGCTAACATGTTTTGGCAAATCACTTCAAAGAATGCATAGGTTATTGAGGTAGGACTTCCCTTTGCACAAGTTAGTACTAACTCTTTGCAAAACATCCTATTTGTCTGTGTTCACTCTTTCAATTTTTCTCCTACCATTTCTACCAGTTTTTCTACTATGGACATTCTTACATGCCCCTACTTCCCTGGGACCTCAGCTGGAATGCTGGAATTTTTCAAGTCTCTTGTCACATTTACCAGCTATCAAAGCAGTGCAAAGCAGGTGGTTACATATCCGTGTTAATCATTGAGATATTTCACTTCTGAATACCTCCAAAACTCTCAAGTCAATGCCATCTGCTTCTAGCACTGTGTCACTGTCCATTTACTGCTCCATAATTTTAATTTTGGGATGGACATCTGACAAGTCAAAGAAAAGCTCAGGGATGGGAATCTCCCTGGCTTCTTGTACTCTGAAAAAAACTTTATTTACTTGTTCTTCAGCAGCTTTGTCTTACCTAAGTCATCCTTTGATATCTGTATCATCGTTTTGGCCCTGCAAACTCTCTGGCATGGTTCCTGTTCTTGATGCATTTGAAGAGAGATTTATTACATCTGTTAATTGTTTCTCAAAGTCTTTTTTGGACAGATAGTTGTATTTATATACTCAACCTGCCAGGGTTTGTGATCCTATTCATTTTCTTCATTTACATAGCACTTCAGCCTTTTGAAGTATTAACTTTAACATGGGGTAAGTTTTCTCTCCCTGCTCTACAAAACTTGGCTTCCTTTTGCACTCAGTCCCTTCTTAGTAGGTGTAACCTCTGGTCTGTGCATTTAATATGGGTCTGCAGAAAGCCTCCATACAGACTGGAAAAAAAAAACCAAATAAAAAGTTCAGGTGCTGTGAAAGCCCTACTAACTTATGGTTTTAACCTAACTTCCGACTTGTTCCAGGGTTGTATTACACTTAAAGTTTGACAGCATCAATTTTACATTTAAGCATAAGGAGGAGGAATCAGTCAAACCCTTTATGAGAAAGTCTGTAACAAACTGAGACAGTATTTACAGTGGAAAACCTTGGACGGTATTAAACACATATTTACTAATACTACATTACTTAATTAGCAATGAAAAGGTTTTACAGTGGTAGAATACACCCGTAAGAATAAACACTGGGGGATCAGTCCTCAGAAATGCCAGGCACACTTAATGATTTAGGTTTGCTCAGCTTTGACTGTCTTATTCCAAAGGCAAAAAGCAGACAAGGTCCCTTCTCAACTACAGGTGTTCTTTGATGTGCACAAGCCAAGGATCCAGCTACATAAATGCACTTCTTGAAAGAGCAAGATCTGACTTCGTCTGATTAAAGGTAGTGAGTTAGCCCCTGGAATTAAGTATTACAATACGGGAGCTGGAATTGCATTATACTTCAAACTTTCAGCAAATGATTCATTCAAGAACAGAGTCAGTCATAATCTTTGAGTTTCTTGTCTTTGAAGACGTTGATCAATGGAACTTTTTTTGCAACAAACACCTTTGAGGTTTTATTAATACAGGTCATTGAAAAGTTTACTATCCTACTAACTACAGAGAAGGGAAATTCCTCCTAGCTGTACATCTGCAAATACACAACACCCTAAAGGCAGCTCCCAGAATACCAAGCTCCTTTCAATTTTCAGAGCAAAACACCTTTTTCTTCTGGTGATCTGTGAATCCAAGAAATCCTACTTTCTTGTCCCTGAACACTGAATTAATAAGGACAAATCACATTTCATGACCATGGCAAAACGCCAGCTAACATTTCAGGGCCCTGCAGACTATGAAGCAAAAGGCTGCAATTAGAACCTTGGCAGAAAATACTTTTTCAGCTACTCTGTGAAAAGGACAAGTGCTTCATCTCTGACATTATTCAAAACCTTGAAAGATCTGTGTACATTTCTTAATGCAGCTGCCTTCTTTTACGGGCATCTCTTATATGTGCCTGGAGTGATGGTGATCAGATGCAGGAGAAAGCTGATGATGGGCATCTGCCATTGCTAAGCTAATACAATTCTGGAGCAAGGTGCCTGCACTCCAGTTCTTCTGAATGGCACTTGAGGGACACAAGGAGAAGTGCTACATATAGGTATAGTTCAGCAGAGACAAACCCACTTGACTGAGCCCAGTGTTTACAGAAATGTGAATACACTGCTTGAGCTCAATCAGGCTCTGCAGATGTCACTCTGTCTTTATGCAACATGTGCAATTGGTTCTGTTTAATCCTGCAACATCTTCCACTGTTTCTGTTAACGTTACTGGCTCACAGCTCTGCAAATGACTGTGGCATGAAGACATCTGCAAAACGACCAAAGAAACTCACATTTTCTAGCAGAGCAACATCATACAGCAGAATGCAGGAGTTGACCACAGTGCTGGGCAAGAGGTGAATGTCCGTAGACCTGATCTGCTCCAGCTGGATGGCATTTTCTAGCAGAGGAAAGAGAAGAATTTAAATAAAACTGCAGAGGAGGGCATGACAGGAAGACCAGCCAAGCAGGACAGGATACTTGCACAGATCAGTGAGCACAGAAATCCCCTAACCTCTCTCCCCTACTCCTTCACATGGGAGGCGCCAAAGTGATGTCACCCCAAAATCTGGTCCCCTTCTAAGTGCTGGGGGGGACGGCAGAGGTCCTGGGAAACATCTAAATTACATTTTTACACTATCATGCCTTGGAGACTATAGCCTGCTGTATGAACAGTTCACTTTAATTTGCCTTAGGAATGAGACTTCAGGGTAGGCATCTGAGGACTTAGAAGAGTTGAGGCATAACAGGCCCTCTGATACTGCTCAATTTTCTAGTTTCTGAGAGGGTTAAGGACCTGAGATGTAGGTTATAAAGATGACTCTTCTTCCTGGGAGCATTATTTCACAAATTAAACTGATTCAGTCCATCAAAAAATTAAAACTAAAAAGCTCCACATAACCTATATAGCATAAAATAAAGAACATACAGAAACTCTGACCACTCTATAAACATTATTTTTATATGGCTCTTTCCAAAACCACACAGCAATTCACAGATTGATCAAAGTTTGTGTACTTTTGCCAGGACTTTTCTTTTGAAAAGGAACTGTATAAATAATACTTTTTTGTGCTGAGAAGCATATTCTCAGTGTTACTGAAAGTGAGTTAAATCTCTAGGTTGCACAAAAATGTGAGTGCATGTCCACAGACACTAAGTAGTACAGTAAACTGAGAGTTTACTACAGGCCACCCAGCCAAGACAACAATATCAGTGAATTATTCTTTAAGGAGTTAAAGGTTCTCTCTAAATCAATGGCCCTTGTCCTTATGAAGGACTTCAACTTGCCATATGTTAAGTCAGAGCACTACACAGCTGGTACAAACAGGTCCAGAGGATATCTAAAACACATGGTAACATTTCTGAAACACATGGTAATGTCATGGTACAGGTGCTAAGGGAGCCAACCAGGAAAGCCACCCTCCTTGATTTGCTGCTTGTTAATAGCAAACATCTCATGAGTGAAATGGTGATTGTTGACTGTCTTGGTCACAGTGAACACAAAAAAGACCAGTTTAAAAATCTCTGGTGACAGGAGTGAAACTGCCAGAAAAACTTCAACATAAGGAAAGCAGTCTCACTTCAGTGGTTGGTAAAATTATGGAGGAGATAATTTTGGTAGTTGTTGAAAAACACCTGAAAGACAATGCGGTCATCAGTCACAGCCAGCACAGCTTCATGAGAGGAAAGACCTGCTTGACAACTCAATTTGTTTTTACAACAAGGTAACCCACCTAGCTGATCAAGGGAAGCTAGTTGATGTAATATTTTTGGATTTCAGTAAAGCTTTCGATGCTGTCTCTCACAGGACCCTTCTGGAGAAAATGTCCATCCCACAGCTGGATAAACACATCGTGCGATTGGTGAGTAGTTGGCTCATGGGTTAGACACAAAGAGTTACAGTGAATGGAGTGACATCAGACTGGTGACCTGTCACTGATGGGATTCCACAGGGCTCTGTCCTCTGCCCTGTGCTCTTCAACATCTTTATAAATGACCTGGACGTAGGCACAGTAAGCTTGACAAAGATACTTGAAGACAGAGAGGCCCTGCAGAGAGACCTCAACTAATCTGAGGGCTGGGCAATCACCAACCGTGTGAAGCTAAACAAAAACAAGTGCTGGATCCTTCACCTGGAATGGAGCAACCCTGGATGTACAGACAGACTGGGGAATGCAATGCTGGAGAGCATCACTGCAGGAAGGAACCTGGGCGTCCTGGTCAATGGCAAGTTGAACATGAGTCAGCAGTGCCCTGGCACCCAGGAGGGCCAACCCTGTCCTAGGGGGCATCAGGCACAGCATCGCCAGCCGAGCAAGGGACGGGATTGTCCTGCTCTGCTTCTGCTTGTTTTTGATGTTCTTTATTTCTCACACAAACATCTTCTTAGTTACAGGAAAACTGGTTAAGAAATATCCTAGAGTCTTTTTTTTATCTTAGAACAGAAAAAGAAAAGAAGGGCACTGTCTTTTCTAAACCACCTGCAAGCTCATGAAAAATCTTCAGACTTAAAAGAAAAACTTGCAGAGGTGTTTAAACAAAACAGGCTGAATATCTATTGAAAAACCACAAGAAAAATTCCCCTCTCATGTGGCAAGATTATTCAGCAGGGCTAAATATTAGTGGGGTTTTGTGGGTTTTATTACAAATATCAAAGAGGAACTTGTTACATTAAAAAAAAAAAGTGAGTCAGTGAGAAGCAAAAGGCTTCAGGATGTTATTCATTTGTGAAGCTTGATCACATCTTGATTTTTTAACTAGTGTTTTACTAGTATCCCACACACTTTATTAAAAACCTTAAATTGCAGTGAATAAATTCCAGTCCCAAATGTATCTGGAAATTATTTGCTCCATCGAAGGCATTTTGTTTGACCCACTTGGAAAGACTGCATTTTAAAATCAACCCAGCCTTCCCAGAAATATGCAACTGACCCTTGCAGCAAAACTGTTATGTGTTTGCTCAGATCCTGGATAAGTGCAGCAAAATCAAAGTGCAGCCAGCTTGCTAAGCACTGTTTTACCTGTTCGGGCATGTAACAGAACCAAGAGGTAGAGAGAGGAGAATGCAGAGGTTTGTTTTTGTTTCATCCACAATTACTGTTTAACAAAAGCACGTGTGAGACAAAGGTTACTCTGTACAGAGGGCATGACAGCCACTTTTCTATCAGATGCTTGGATAACTTGTGAGGACACCACTAAGCTTTCACACTGTAAGTTGCACTCCACTCCCCTAACAATAATAGCATTTTCTCTGGATTCAAAGCCCAGCCTTCTGCAGGCTTGGATTCAGTTCTGACAAAACAAATTAGCTACATATTTCCCACCAGTGCTAATACTGATGCAACTTTGACATTGACCAAGGCACAAGCCATTGTTCATGTAGGCATTTGCCTTTTCGCGATGCCACATCAATTAGATCTGCCACTTGCACCCTTCAAGCTCCAGCTTCCCAGCTGGTTCTCTTTTATCTCATGTAAGCAGCAAGCTCCTTCTGTGGTGTTTGCAGTAACCATCCCCTTCTCATCTTGGTAGGGAAGAAGATGTGTTGTAGCGAGTTTTCCACATACATTGCCCACTAGATTGGCTTTGAAAAACAGTAGTCCTCTCCTTCTCCACAAATGCAGGTAATCTATGTACACAGCAGATCCTGAAGCTAACACTTAAAAACAGACATGCAAGGGGGCAACCTTGGAAAATAACCTAGCTTTTTTCATACGGTTCCTGAAATATTTTGTTTCAATCTTGTCCATTTCTTGACAACTCAGAAAAAAATCTTTTACTTATTTGTGCTTTAAAGCTATTATTTAAGAAGATAATGAGACTAAATATTATAATACAGAAGGGGAAAGATAAAATTACAAAGAGGTAAAGAGAAAAATTTGTAAGAAAGTAAAATAAACTAAGTAGAAACAACAAGGAGGAGTTATCGGTTTTTTCCCTGAAAGATGCTCTAAGGTGTGAAGTTCCCGTACATTTCTGTGAACAAATATGTCATCTAATTTTGTCAGCTTTCAGGCAATTTGTCTGGTTGCATTACTAAGCATGTTTGCAACTCACTTAAAAAGTTAGCTGCAGCAGGGTAGCCAATTCAGTTCTCAGCAGAGCAAAGGAAGGAAGATTTTTAGGCAATTCAGTCTAATAACACCACTTGCTGAAGACCCCTTCAAGGTGATAAAATGGCACTGGCTTCTTCTAATGATTAGAACAATCCTTAGTTTCAATCCAAGGAAGCAGGGTCCTGTCCTTGTGGGATTTCTTGTGCAAGATCTACAGCTGCTATCTCGCTCTCATCCCTGGGATAAAACCTCTGACAATCCCAAAAATACAAACCCCAGCACTAGTAGAGGATGGATGCTAAGATTCCAGGGTAAGCAGAGGCTGCCCAGAGGATGCCACTGCCAGTAGACTCTCCCTTCCTAGGGGCTGACCCCCATCTTCAAAGTATTTGCCATCACTCACAACACCTGCATCCACGGTCTGGTTGTAGTCCTTTCCACCACCAGACACTTCTAAGGAAGCAGAGGGGATGTTGTGGCATATTGCCTTTAACAATTTTGGCAATTAGAAAGCTTTTCATAAGCCCTCACTGTACCTGTGAAGGCCAGCACACAACTCAGCTCTAAGGACTGTTTCCCTTCATCTTACCCCAAAACCACTTGTGTGGGTGGATGGGGAGGGCAGTGTTCACTGTCCTGGCTGTTTGCATACATCAGGTCTGTCCTTGGTCTGCCAAATTTAAGACATAACTGGACTACAATGTGGTACACTGACCCCAGCCTAACAGCTGAACAAACTTTGCAGCCATAAATTATGAAAACAGACAAAGAAAAAGGTCAGGAGGAAGTGTTTCCTCATCACGGCCAAGTGACAGGTACTCACTCTCAATGTGAGCACTGCCCATTGAGCTACACTGGCTGGACAGTTAAAGAAAAGCAGCTGGGGAGAGAGAGAGGATGTGGTTACTGCTTAGGGGAAAAAAATCAAACAAGGTCTTTAATCTTTCTTTTTCTTTCCTTCTTTCCTCCCCCCTCCTCCGCCACCCCCCTGCTTTTTTTTTTTTTTTTTTTTTTTTTTTTTTTTTTTTTTTGTGTTTCTTTCAAAGCATTTTCTAGTCCATAAAACCTGCTATCTGTGTGGGTCCTGTGTGCTGCTATCTCTTCTGGCAGGAACTGTTACCTCTAAAATTTACCTTTTTGCCTTCAGTCTGTGGTTTGTTGGTTTGTAGGGTTTTTTTCCTCGTATTTGCCATGCATCCTGTTTGGGGTTTTATTACCACAGCACCTGGAGCAGAGTTTTTTAGGGTCTTATCATGCTCTCTTGCTTATCCCCTCCTGAAGTAGTTATAAATAGCTCAAATCTGCACTCTGAGATAAAATGCTCTCTTTCACCATCTTTCCTCTTCCTCTGCTCAAGAGTAAGTCCACTAGTCCTTAAATCACTACTCTCTGCTCCCCTGTTTAGACTGGATATTGGTAAGAAAAAACTCAACTTCACAGTTCCCCTTCCATCCGCATGGAGCCCCCTAAACTGGGACACCACTCTGCATGTTATGATGCTTGAAACACAGGACTGTGCCTTTGTGTGGCTACCTCTAAAAGCCTCTAAATGTGCTTCTCCACAGACTATATTGAGGTGGTGTCTCAAAGATAGTGAAGACATAGTGTCAAGGGGAGCTCTCAAATAAACTGCTGCACTGTGGAGAGGAAAAGAAGAGAGAGGGAAAAATATTACCAAGAAAAATGTCACAGGAGAATTCTGGAAAGTCATTAGTAGCTTAGTACATTTTCTCCCTAGAATAATTTTAGCAATTTATTAATAAATACCCTCTTGAAGAGCAGTCTAATATGTTTACCTTATTTTTTGAAAGCCTTAAGTTTTACTTAGGATGTACCAGTCAACAAATAAAAACATGTTTATTTTAAGAAAAAATGAAACAAAATGAAAACATACTGCTCCATTTGTTTGTAATAGACCACCATCAGTGAGCTTTCTGCTTGCCCCTGTCCTTGACTGCAGTATTTTGATGGCCAGTGAAAGCATACAGTACTGTATCTGGATTCCCAAAAGGGACAGACAGGTTGACTCTCTAGCTGCACTACATCATGTCAAAAGCTCAATACTCTCAATACTACAAAGACTAAAGAGTAGGTGGGTGCACTCTGAGTCAGTGTTTGGGTGATTTTTTTGTCAGTGTTTCTACAGCACATATACTATCAGTGCAGTGTTGCCCACATTAGGAAGGCCACTGTTTGATACTGGGAACTCAGGACAATGTAAATGAAGCAAGAGGGGGGAAAATCCAAACAAAACAAACAAAACCAAACAACAAAGCAAAACAAACCACTAAAATATTGCCTTCTGTAGTCCCCATAGCAGTTATATCTGCAAGACAACCACTGAAGACTAGAGTTCAGTGATGGGGCTGGCTTGCCTGAAGAATGAAAAAAAAGGGGGGAAAAAAGAAGAGAAACAATAGGTTATGTCCAAGAAATCCTTTTATAAGAAGTCAGACTATAATAAACCAGTGAGCTGGAACATAGCCTCTTTCAGTCCATATAGGAGAAGATCCACATTCCTATCCTTCCCATGACAAAATCTGTTCACGGTCTATTTTTTCTATCAGAGTGTATTTATAATGCTCTCTAATTTGCACGAGATTGTGTGTTTCTATAGCTAGAAAAATTCAGGTAACTGTGACATAATCATCCACTAGGGAAAGCCTATTAACATATTAAATAAAAATTTTTAACAGATAGGGTTTTTAAATAAAGCTTTCTCAAAATTTATTGGTGATTACCCTATTTCTAAGCACTATGAAATTCTATCGCAACAGTAAGTAACCAATTAATTGTGATGAAGATGCTGAAAGAACAATCTATTCCAAGAACAAAATATTACAGAAACCCAAGATTTTACACTTATATTAAAGTGTACATGAGATAAAAATTCATGTGTTAAATATACACTTCTAATTATAATAAGGCTTATGTACTAGGGAACAAACAGCTGACCACAGCAAGAGCTTTGCAACTCAAACCATTACTTGTATTTATAAACTTTATAAAAGCAAAATTAACTCAGGGTGGATTTTTTTCTGTCTTTTATTGGCAGTGCCATACATAGCTATGACACGGCCAAAAGCAATTTGATTTAAATAGCTCCGTTTCCAAAAAGTTAGACTGGTTTTCTGGGGCATCTCATAGAAAACCCTTTTATTTTTGCAGGTATGTTTGTTTGTTTGTTTTGGGTAGGAAGTGAGAAGCCTGCTTACTTTCCAAGTTGTACTGGAATACCCAAAGCAGCCTTCTGTTTCTTTTTTTCATGCCTCTCAAACAAAATACAAAAACTGTAAATTGAATTCTAACCACAAGGCATACCATTCACTGCCACATTACTCTTGATGTTGCTCCTTTCATTATTGCACCAGGAATAACCTCCATGATGGACAGGACACAAACAAAGACCATCCAAACCAAAGACCATTTGTTTGGATGGGCTTTATTTATTTGGGCTGTGCCATTTAGTTCTCCAGCACTTTTATGTATTTATCCTGTATTTACACCTGTACAATGAACTTCTACAAGGCAAAGGGTTTTCACCAGTACTCATATTTCATTTGGAACTGAGGGAAATTCTGATGCATGCATAAATCTCCCCTCCCCTGCCAAGCAAGAGAAAACCCAAAAGAAAGCCGTTTCACCATGGGAAACAGGTTGGTAAATGTGTTCAGAAGAGGACACAGGAAGATGATCTTCAGCTGTATTCATTAAAGCAGATAGACTGACAATGCCCTCATTGTGCAACACATTCATCAGAGAACACTGTCAACAAAACAGCACTGGAAAAGAGGAGGAAAAACAGCTGCTCCACCCAGATGCAGGGAGTCAGGTAGCACACTCACGGGAAATGCTGCTGATGGCAGTGATGTCATTAAAACTCCCTGACATTCCCACTGCCCTTGCTGGATGTCCGGCATAGGCAAACCTGCTCCAAGGCAGTGATCCTGCCTGCCTTACCCCTGTGCCTGTGCAGTGCCTGTGCTCTGATGGGCCGCCACAGTGACCTCTTGGCCAGGTCCCACCCCCCTGCTGCCCTGCACAGAGGGCCCACGGGGCTGACCCTCTGCAGGGCACTTCCCTGTGTCTGCCAAGAGTCTGCTGTGTCCCACCAGGCCCTGTGGCAATGCCTGTTGTGTCTAAAAAGGCAACAGACACTTCCCTATCCCTGTCTGATTTTTATTTTGGTTTTTATGAGGAAGTCAAACTGCTTTTCCTTAATCTCACTAACTAATTAGAGAGCTGTGATGTAGGCATTTCTGTCGAGGAACATGCTGTGGGAGGAGGTCTCAGATCTCCTGACACTTTGCCACCAGTATCTGGCCTGCCTGTTCATCAGCAAAGGGAAAAAGACAGTAGATGCAGCTACTTGAGGAAATTAAGCATGTGAATGGCATTCTTTGGCCCAGAGTAGCCTGGGACCGTACTATTAAACCCCCCTTCTTTCCAGAAGAGGGTGTCCGGATGTAAACTGCCTGCTAGATGTGGGCCACACTAAATTTCAAGTAAGTGCCTGGCAGTTTTCTAGGAGCATGCTAGCTGGCAGGGGTTGAAACTCCAAGTGTTTTAGCAATTTAAGAGTTTAGATTGCCAGGTTCCAGTGCCTGGGAACATTCCTTACGCTGTATAGCTTACAAATATAGACACAGCCATCATGCATAGCTATGCACTGCCCTCACCCCCACAAGAGCACAGCTTGGCAGCTATGGAAAGGGATAGCTGGAGCACTGGGCTGCACTCCGCAAGGCACGGGGCATCACAGCTGAATCACAGTCTTCAAGGCTGACTCATTGCTGGCCTTAATTATACACATTTTATTTTAAACTGCCTGCCCCAAAAGCTAATAACCATATTTTTTACCTAATACAGAACTAGAGAACAGTATGACCATAGGTCACCTGCTGTTCTGCTCAAGTGGAAAGTAAAAACAAATTCGTTTTTACTTCAGTAAGGACATCAGGACATAATCTAGCCTACGTATTGAAGAGCATGCAGGTATTTCTGGAAGATACTTGAAATAGAACATACAAGAAATAGAAGTATTTGGATGAATCAGTGTAAAAAGAAGAGAATTAAGACTGAAAATGTGATCAGGGTAAATGGTAGATTGCATACCATAAAGAACACTAGAAACCATACAGTGGCATGTACAAAGAGACATAAGCACAAAGAGCCACAAGCATCCAAAAAACAGTTATTTCCTGGAAATGCAGGAAACAAACAACTACCATGAGATTTTTTGCTATATTACAAGAGAAAAATAAGAATGCTTGGGAAGATTATTATTGTTGTGGTGGTGGTGGTGGTTTTATAATTTCTGAGGCTTCCTTTCTCCTTCTCTCTTATCAAGATCTGTCAGTAACAAAACAGTACTAGGAAAACAAGAACCCCCTAGCTTCACCAGAGGGCTGCATACAAGGGGGGAGAAATCATTTCCTGCACAGTTTGGAATGCTTCAGCAAGGACCACAGTCTCCCTTCACTCTTTCTGCAGGGAAAGGTGAAGAAGGTCCCCCAGAGTCCAAACCAGCTTGCAGCTACCCTCCTCCAAAGCAGCACACCTCCCAGGAATGAAAGCTATCAAATACTAACGGGTCAGGACAGAAATGGCCCATGAGAAAAGATCCTATTTCTCTTTGTTCCTGTAGAGAGCGAGACTTTTAATCAATCTCTGATTAGAGAATATATCTTATAGTGAACTCCATGTCAGGGTTCAGAAAACAAAGGACACAGCAGGAAACTGCTTGGAATAGGTATTTAAAAAAAAAAAAAAAAAAAAAAGCAGCAGCACTACAAATGATCTGGCACTAGGACACTCATTTCCTCCATTAAGGTTCATCACCATGTTCATTATGTCTACCCAGTGAGCAGCAGGACTCAACAGATGGTTAAAAGCAAATGGATTACACTTCAGGTGTTAGAAAAAACCTTTACATTCTAATGTTGCCCAGAGCAAATTCTCATTTTTAAATAAAACAGGTATGAACAGTTACCTTCAAAGCAGAAGCAGACAGGGAATCTCAAATGCAATGTCATCTCCAAGGGGAAGAATTTAATCAATTGGCAATGTTCGGCTAGATACAATACACAACAGAAAACCTCTCTCCTTCAATTTTTTACATTTCAGGAAAGTGACTGTAAAATGTGCATGAATTGTCTTAGGTTTGCTGTCTCTGATAGAGCAATGGACTGGGAAATCCATTCCCCCAGATATTTTCTGAAAAGACTGAACTTTTCATATTCAAAGCAGGTTTCAGACATAGTTTTCAATGTTAAAAAATAACAAAACACAGAATCATAGCATCATATAATATTTTGGGTTGGAAGGGATCTTCAAAGTTTGTGAACCTTCCTGGAATGTGAAGGGACACCTTCAACTGCTCAGAACCCCATCCAATCTGACCTTAAGTGTTCCCAGGAATGTAGCATCTTCCACCACTCTGGGCAATCTGTTCTAGTGTTTTACCACTCTCATAGCTAAAAATTTCTTCCTTATATGAATCTACCCTCCTTTAGTTTAAAAACATTACCCCTTGGCCTACTGCTACAAGTCCTGCTGAAAAACTTGACCCCATTTTTCATATAAGCCCCCTTCAAGTACTGCAAGTCCACAATAAAGTCTCCCCACAGCCTTCTCTTTTCCAGGCTGAACAAGGCCAACTCTCTCAGCCTTTCCTCACAGTGGAGGTGCTACAGCCTTCTGATAATTTCTGTGGCCCTTCCTCTGAACCTGCTGCAACAGATCCACATCCTTTTTATACTGGGGGCCCCAGAGCTGGACCAGCACCCTAGGTAGAGGCACAGGGGAGCAGAGGGGCAGAATCCCCTCCCTGGCTCTGCTGCCCACGCTGCTTTGGATGGAGCCCAGGACACGTTTGGCTTTCTGGGCTGGGAGTGCTCATGGCTGAGTCATGTCCAGCCTCTCCCCCACCAGCAAGCACCCCCAAGTCCTTCTCACACTGCTGCTCTCCAACTGTTCATCTCCAGCCTGTGTCGATACTGGAGGCTGCTCTGACCCAGGTGCAGCGCTTTGCACTTGGCCATGTTAAACCTCATGAGATTCCCATGGCCCCACTTCTCAAGCTTGTCCAGGTCCCTCTGGATGGCATCCCATCCTTCAGGTGTGCCAACTGCACCACTGAGCTTGGTGTCACATAAAAATTTGCTGAGGATGCACTCAGTTCCTCCGTCATTGATGAAGACATAAGACTGGTCCCCATACAGACTCCTTAAAGACACCACTTGTTACTAATCTCCATTGGGACTCTGAGATGTTGACCGCTACCCTCAGGATAGGACTGTCCAATTTATTTCTCATCCACCAAAGAATTCACTAATCAAATCCATCTCTCTTCATTTTAGAGAGAAGGATGTTAAGGGGGAATGTGTCAAATTCTTTACACAAGTCCAGATAAAATATAGCTGTAGCCCCTTCTTTGTCCACTAATGGAGTCACTCCGTCATAGAAGGCCACTGGGTTGGTCAGGCAGGACTTGCCCTTGATGAAGTAATGCTGGTTGTCTTGAATCACTTCCCCGTCCTCCGTGTGCCTTAGCACAGCCTATAGAGGCTCTCTTCCATGGTCTTTCCAGGAACAGAGGTGAGGCATCCCCATTCAAACTTTTCTTTCTTCCATGGCATGACCTCACCAGTAAGGATTCCCTAAGAACATTGCATTATCTATACTGTGGCAATTACACAGCAGCACTTACACCCCAGATTTATCTATGCTGTGCAGAACAAAGGAATTAAATAAATTTTCCTAAATGTAAAGCTTCATACAGCAGGTGGGACAAGTGACTACAGTTGTCATTTAACCACTTAGGAATAATTAATTGGCTTTATCTGACAGCTGGATCCAGTAAAACCAGTAGACATCTGACAGCTGCCAGAGCTCAGGTCTGACTGGCGTCAGTGTGATATGCTGAATCCAGCTGACCTGCTGCTTCACAAAGAGAACAGGCGAGGGGAAAAAAGGCTGGGTCTACACTGCACATCAAAACTTTTGCCAGTGCCATTGTGTCAGCAAGGGGAGCAATTTGTGATGACAACTCTATAACAGCAAAACACCTGGTTTATTATACAGTTAGATCGTGCCAGAAAAGTGCTTCTACTCTGTAGGCTTTTTTCCCATTTAAGCAATACAAGCAATGCACCTTTAAAGATATACAGGGGGAAAAAAGGGAAGCCTGCAAATTTAGCTATCCAAGCAAATCTTACCAATATAGACCACAACAAAATAAAACAAGCCACAATTTCAACTACTCCTTGAATATTAATCTAGATGTCTTCAATAAATGAAAGTCAACTCCAATCCAGTGATTTTCATGCAACTGCAGTTAAAACCACTGAGAAATTGCATTTTCCAGCTGGGAAGACAAAAGCTAAAATTGTCAAAAAAGACATTTGAAATGCCACAACTAAGTAGACATTGATTCCCAGAAAACATTTGTTCTAATCTCTTGAAACAGCTGCACGATTATGTATCTTTAGAGTTTGGGGCACAAGATATTTTCTGACAAGTTTTGAAACTCAAGTCTTTGCTCCTCAAGAGGAATCTCATTCTTCTTCCCTCTTTTGATTTAAAAGACATGTCAAGCAGGACAGAGGTGGTCACAGCAGGAAGGAAACTCATCCCCTGGCAAAATGGGCCTGAAGCAAAGTGTATCACTGGGATGTACTCCACCCAGATTCCAGCCCTGTTGCTGGGAAAGTGATGTTGTTCCTAAGGCACAGATGCCATCTCTGCTTGGCCATCCTCAGAGGGAGGAGGTGGTTTGCAGAGTCCAAATTCGCATAGGTCTGATACTAGCATTGTAACCCTGGGCGAATCACTTCCCTTCACCATCACAGTTTCTTCTGCTGCAATATCATTGCCTGCCAGGATGAGAGGATTTGCTAATCATGGTTTATAAAACTTTAAGTCAGTTAAGGAAAATCAATTAAATTTGAGATAAAACCCTAGGAAAGAAACAATCACAGGAAACACAGCTCTTCAAATTGTGTCACACCAGTAGGTCTTGCTTCTCAGCCTCAGGGACTTTGTCCCACAGCTCTGCAGGGCGGATGCCAGACTCCTCACTGAGCAGGACAGTTGGCTGGCACAGCACCAGCAGGCGAGGGAGCAGTGCCTGCTCCCAGACACACTGCTGGCCATGCCACCTGGCCCCTGCTCCTCCCACTGCTAAGGTAAAGAGCCCACAGTACCCACCCACACAGAAAGACAACATCTCAGTGTGGTCTCCTGCAATCCCCCAAAACCTCTCACCAAGCACTCTACACAGTCTACAGTGCCATGTCTATCAAATGTCAGCGTGATGGGGGAGAAAGTGACTTAAGCACAAAAAAAGGTA
The DNA here is from genome assembly GCA_013397795.1 of Orthonyx spaldingii. Taxonomy (NCBI): domain Eukaryota; kingdom Metazoa; phylum Chordata; class Aves; order Passeriformes; family Orthonychidae; genus Orthonyx; species Orthonyx spaldingii. Next base: position 64,922 of record VZTJ01001128.1, on the reverse strand, counting down.
TTTGAAAATGTTTTCAGACCAATATAAAAATCAGTATTTTAACTGATGAGAAAAGCACTATCCAAATACATTTTTTTAGAATGCAAATATCAACAATTCAGTTACATGCTAAACATGCATCCACAAAACCTACTCTAAATATAGAGAGGTCGACCATCAAACATTTAAACATTTCATCTGCAAGTGCAAGTGTATATTAATGAATGCCAAAGGCAGTGTATATCCTGAAAAGAGACAGTCTTCATAGTAGGTAGGGCTCACACCATTCATGTTTTGAAGATGTCATTAAAGTTACCACTAAATCATTGCAGAAGATTCAATCCAAGTATTACTTGAACTACATTCTACCAGGGATCATTAATAATTTTGCAAAAAAATACTTCTTCCCAGAATCAAAGAGTTATGTAAATTTTCACCTCAAAAAACGTGCAGGAGAGAATTTGGGGTGAAAAAAAGGTTGTTCTCTTGACCTACACCATGCAGCAGGTTATACTGAAAAGAAATCTATTTGAGAAAAACAAACATAGATGCTCATTAGTTATGTAAAGACAAGCATGAACTATATGTGTAATGAAGAAAATGAAAAAGAACACAGTGTACTAAAACAATCTGTGTGTTTGTTTCTATACTTTTTGAATTTTTCCAAGGAATTTAGTCTCATTTTGCTCATTTGTGCAAAAAGAAAAAGAAAACACACCTGTTTTTCTGCCCTTCAGATGAGATCTCGGTGTCTATAGCAAATTTTTATTTGAATGTGCAAGTTCATTTGAATGTGCTGTTTCATTTGTTTAACTGATGAACACCACTGCTCAGCTATTCTACTGTGATTAGACTATAATTGTTTGGTATGTCCTGAGTGATTTTGTAACCTTCACTCCAGTGTTTGTGTCTGGAATAACAAACAATAAAAGAAATAGAATGGAATGGACAAGATGTTCATGTAACACCGTTTGTCTAAAATTGTTGGGCTTGTTCAATTTGGTTGAGCTAAACCTCACATATGATACAAACAGATACTATCAATCTACCCTGAATCATTTAAGGTCTGCAGGAATTTTATATAGAAGTTCATGTCTGGTTTGGATATTAAGTCTCTGTGTTCCAAACAACAGATTTGAAGTTTTTGCTTTGGATAGGACTGTGCCATGTCCCTGATTTTATGCAGCAAGTCTGGGTGAATGGCAGTGTTACTTAAGAAAAAAACAAACAACCAAACAAACAAACAAGTAAACATAAAATCTATTCCCACTGAGTTATATTCAGAGACTGTGCAATGTTCCATGCCAGAGTTTTTAAAACTGCCTGTTAGTAAAGCCCATATTTCAAGACAGTCAACCTGAAACTACACACCCATTTGGTCCTGTTCTCTGGGGATGCTGGGTCTATGCAGGAAAGCCACTTCTGGGAGACTTGCATCTTTACTTCCTCTTCTTCGCCCTCCACAGCATTCACTGTCAGTAAAGCACCGCTTTGAATGCCTGCTTCCTGCCTTGTTGGTTTATTCAAGCAAACCACTAAATCCATGCCAAAGAGGGCCTTCCTAACAGCTGTGGACACACAAGCCAACAGAATTAATTTTTACAGATCAGAGAAATCTGAGAAAGTTTACATACCCCTAATATAACCACAACTATTTTCAGCTTGGGGAAAAAAGGAAAATCGCCTGGCCAAATGCACTTCACAGGCCAGTAACTAACAAAAACCACAACTTTCTACCTGATCTGTATAAATTATGCCCAGAATGGAAATAGCTCCAGTGCACAGCATGGTTCACTGGAGTAGTACTACTGAGTTTGCACCAGCTCCCAGCCCAGGCAAACAGCCCCCTGAGAGATTTTGCATACTTCTTTCACATTCAGGCAATGCTCATAAACATAGGACAATCCTCCTCTTCACAGAGGAACACTCCCAGGCTCACAGAAAGAGCAAATTGAAGCATGCAGATACTACAGAGATGAAAGCAGCATAAGTGCCCCAGTTCCACTCAGAGAAATGATAAAACCAGCGTGTCACTGAACACGCCTACCCCAAGCACTCTACTCTTGTGCTGTTATCACTCATCAAATTTCTAGTAACAGGGTTTCCGGCTCCTACACAGCCATCACATCTGAGGTTTTTTCATTTCATGAATTTCCTTTTTTGTGGGAAATCAGTGCTTACATAAGGGTAAATTTCACAAGTGGGGAAACTTAAGTCCTTCTTCCTTAGAACAGGTACCCGAGGGGAGCTCAACTTCAGGTACCAGGGGTTTGCCACACTCACTCATTGTAAAATTTAGGCTCAGCACTATTTTTACCCTCAGTCTTCTGTCAGTGGCACTTGCCTATTACTTGTCATGAAAAATAAGCAGAGAGGGAGAGAAAGCAACTTCTTTTTGGGGAGAAAATGCTAAGCAGCCTCTTCAGCTAACACCAAACAAACAAAGTCCATCTGAACCAAGGAATTGTGCTGAGGGTTGGAGTCTCCTTTTTGTACTACAAGAAATAGGAAGTTTCTTATGAGTATTTTTAAGCAGATCTCAAAGGCTGATTACAGAAAAAGTTGAAAGATTACAGAAAAAAGCTGAAATTTGCCAGTCAACTGGCAAAATGTCTCAGCAGTAAAGCCTAATCAAGGAAAGCATGGAGGAAGTTACTTGCTAGGTCAAGAAAGCAGGAACTTTGCCAAAGACAGAAACAGAAGTCACTTGGGCCTGTGTCTCTGCTAAGGGTTGTGTACATAAACTCTTGAAGCGAATCTCACCCAGGTCTCCTAGAGCAAGAGGCTGCCAAAATCTGCAAAAGGCTCTTGCTTGTAGCAACCACTGCTCAAGTCCCTTCCAGTAGACAAGTCCTGGAAGGGCACCATTGTCCTGGTCCATCCAATGCCTCCAGGAAGGGGTAGGCTGTCATCTGCAGCCCTTCTCTGCTTTTGCCTCTACTCGCAGTTGGTTCAGGTGCCTTTGTGCTCCATCCCAGAACAATCTCCCAGATTAACCTTTACAACCTCTTCAACAGCAAAGCAAAGGACAAGAACATCTGTCCCCACCACCACAGGTCTCAGTGCTGAAGTGAAGTACAGTGTGGATTTGCTGATGTTACCTTTTGGCTCTCTTTCTTACACCAAAACTAAAGAAAGCACAATTCAGCATGGCCTAGGGGAGGAGCTGAGCATGTTTGCTTCCACAAGATCACTCCTCCTTTTTAAGTTCAATTACTAGCAAGTAAACTATTCATAGATGCACCACTCAAGGAGACAAAATAGGCATGACCAAGCTGTCTACTTGATGGAGTTAGATGATTAACCTTTTATTTTCTCATTAGGATTACTTATCATTTGTAATGAACACCAAGTAAAGAGCTCATTTTTTTCTCCCCTACTCTTAGAGACACTATTTTTAAATTGTCCTCTTCTTTCTTCCCTTTAATGGTTGGAAACCTTTGCTCTTCACATAACATTTTGTAATACTTCCCTCTAGAGAAGTCCAAGTTAAAACTGTTATCCTTTTGACCTTTGACAATATTATGCTTTAGTAATGGGAGATGTCACCAGGTTCTCTTACAGGACGACTTGCAGACTGAAATTAACAGGAACCCTCAGCAGTCACCAGCAATCACAGGTACTTCTTTTCTTCAGGTCATGAAAGAAACAATTAATATATTAAGCAAGGCTCCATGTTCCAGGCCCTGCAGGTCTCATCCCTGGTCAAACCCTATACACCAAAAGCTGATTTTCCAAGCAGGCAAGGGACTGTTTTGCAACAGGTCAGGATAAAAAATGTCTGTGGGAAGATACTTCTTTTGTAGATCTTAATGTCTCTGTTGCAGGTACCCTGGCTGCCAGCAGTGCATTGCTGCATTTCACATCATCATCTCCACTGCCTGCCCAGGAGACTGGGGGTCATAGCAAAGCATCCCAGCACTTGAGCATTCCAAGGATGATGGCCCCACCACTGCAACCCCTCCTATGCTTAGCAAGGGAGACTGTGCTAGTGATACATATCTGCTTGGCACACAAGTATGCCTCTGGCATTCTGGGGGACTTAAAAAAAAATCCATATATTTTATGCTTAATACACATAAAAATTAAGCTGTGCAGCAACATATTGCATGCAATTTAAATTTTCTTACATGAAGAAAAATCACAAAGGGCTTTTCTTTCTGGTGACTTCTGGTGATTATTGAGCATTTTTCCCTATTTCTTGAAGTCAACAGAGAAATAGGTTGCAAGTAACTAAGAAAGATCATGCTGTACACTTTCAGCTCCAAGGGAAAAACTTAACAAAATGGAAGAGGAAACCCACAGAGAATGAGCAGTGTTGAAAAACATTAGTGTTTCTGCTGATCACCCTCACTCTGGAGCAACATAGATGAGCCAACAGAAAAGAGCAGACAGTTCCTCAAAGATAAAATGAGATTTTATAGGAATTCTGAGGGGCTAACATGCTTTGTCCCCATGCCTCTCCTCAGCAGGGTGAAATGTCAAGCTTGGAAAAACAGCATTTATATAACTGTGTGTGAGAGAATCACATACATGTACATACAATAGAGTATGTCAGCATTTTGACTGGGCATTGAGAGGAGCAGGAAAAAGGGATCAGAATACTGCTAGTGCACTGCTCCAGAAGCAGACCCTGATAACTGGCAGAGGAGTTCACCTGGAACTTCTGCCAGTAAAATACACTGCCTCTGACCCAACTCCACAACACTGGTGATGAGAAACTATGCCCCTGTCTGTAACTAGATGTGAGATTAGGAGCACTGCTACTGACATAATAGCAGTTTAACAGTTGATGGCAAAGTTAGTTAGGTCTTCATTTGTACCATTATGCACCAAAACACCTTTCAGGTGGTCTCTGGGCATTTAACCTGCCGGTGCTGCAGCCCAAATCTGAATAGAGAGGTGGAGCTTAAGCACAAAGCCAGGTATAGTCTCTTTATAAACCAACACCTTGTTGATAACCAACTATTATAATGTAATGGTTGTGTTAGAACCATAATTGTGCATTTACTTGAAAACAATTATGTGATTATTTGGGGTATCTGTGACATATTTGTGAATAAGATGGAAAAAGAGTCATGGAACAGCTTCCCAGGCAACTCCTAGCAATATTCTTGTACCATATTATTGAGGCATTCAAACAGAGTAGAACAAGGCCAAGTACGGCATGGCCAGATGGAAAGTAGTGCAGTTACCATTGTACAAAGGCTATAAAACAAAATAAAAGGGAATTGTATGGAAAAATATGGGAGTGGAGAAGGGAATAAAAAGCTTTAATGCACCAGTCTGCTTCGAGCCTGACCTAGACCAGGAATTTTTTCAAGTGTTTTAGTAATAATAACATACTTACAACACAGACCCATTCACTGCAAGAGATGTAAAAAAAAAAAAAAAAATCACAAAACAAATGTGATTAATACCTCTGCCTTTTACTTCTCTGTTACAGATTTTGAAATGTTTTTGCAGAAGAGAGGCTGATGATGCCTCTGTTGGCCAAAACAAAGGCACACGTGGATTTTGCTTCCATGTATCTGCACATTCCTAAGGCCTACAGTAAGCATATTCACTGGAAAAACACTGGTGATGATTTTCTAATAAACAGCATATTCTACTTGGAAGCTAAGCTTTAACTTAAATAAAGCTGCTTCTTCTGTCTCTGGACTATATAGGCAGCATTAAGGAAAGAAGAGCGAGCAAATCAATACTGCAATTAATGTTAGGTCTGTAAACAACTTTAAAAACAACTTGAGAGATGTGTACTCCTATGATTCACCTCAACAAGTTCTTACCTCAAACCATTAATGGGCATTCAAGGAAAGGAAATGGAGGACCTATTATTGGTATATTTCAATTTTCTCTGAAATGCAGAATTTAATACATCATGCAAGGATACACATGGTAGCTTTTGAGAACACTTCAAACAAATATATATATTATGTATTACTTATTACAAATTCAATCTCAGTGCTACCACACAGAATATTGCTCCTTTTTTTATGGGTGATGACTGTAGATTCCACAGAATAATGGCATCCATGATTCTGCATCTGATAGGCTGCTGCTCTACCACTGCATGGGAAAAAATGTGTCCTTCTAAAGAAATATTAATCAACTTCTTCAAATTCTCACTCAGCTGGCATCCTAGGCATTTTTATTGGCTTTGCCCTGATTTGTAGTTAAACCCCTTAAGTTATTAAGGTATATTTTAAGGTGAGTCTGAATCTTGAACAAATCAGCTCAAAATTATGTTTAGCACATCTGCAATATTTTGTATCACTGAACCAAGCACCCTTTAATACTGAAGACAATACCCCAGTGTTGTCTAGTGTGGATGGATAAAGCTTATTCCTCAGCTGGAACCCATACTTCCCTCTTACTAAAGTAATTACATAAGAAACTGTGTCTTAAAGTCAATTCTTTGGTGGACATTTCTTAGCACTGAACATTCAGTTCACTGTTAAATGTTTCATCAAAACATCTCTTGCATAACAGTAGAAGTGTATGTGTCATTCTAAGTCTATAGTGACTTTGTAAAACATTGGCTGCAGTCAGGTGTATGAAGCAGCATTTTTCTATTTTTACAGCTTTATTATATGAAAAAAAGGGAGGATGAAGATATGCTCAGTCTGAAAAAGGTAGGAACTTATTGATGGAAAACAATATTTCACCCAAGTATTCTGAAGAAAATTACAGTGCTTTTTAGTATTTAATCACAAAGACTCTTATTTATTACTAAATTGGTAGTGTTTCCAACTATTCAGGGTAAACTTAGGTGATGAATGCCCAGCTGATGAAAATCTGACTCATACTGGCATTTTGATTTTAAAATGTTTGTGATACATTCTGGGGGCACAAAGCAAGGAGGTTTCCTGCTTTACTAATGTTCTCCTCAGCTCATACCAGTGCTGGTGAATTGGTAAGATGAGGATGTGACCAAACTGGGGCCACTCCTTGCCAAACACATTTTCTTTCTTGAGGTTAATTTATAATTAATAAACCAACTAACAAGGCCTGTACCTGACACTTAAGTCACTCTTCTGCTTTGAAGCCCATGACATTGGGCAAAGCAATTTATATACAGGAGATTAAAGAAATTTGTCCTTATCTGCTTTTATAAATAAATATACCATTGCATTAATTAATGAACAACCATCAACTACAGAAAACTGCACAAAGTTTCTGCTGCTGGGGAAGTTGGTTTCAGCAACTCTGAACATAGTCTGTTACCTTGTCCCACACATAACCTCCCTCTCACTGTTTTATTTTCACAGGAGTTTGCAGAGCCAGAGGCTGGCATGAAGAATGCCTCAAGGTTATCAAACTGCCTTGCTGGTCTAAAGCATTTCTCTCTCCAAAGAATAAACTGGAGACTACAACACATGCCTGATAGAGTTATAACAACGAGTTGCCTGACAGAATTACAACAACAAAAAGACCAAACAAACAAACAAACAAAAAAACCCAAACAAAACAAAACAAATTAAAAAAAAAAAAAAAGGAAAGCGCAAAGAAAAAAATGCCAACAAACCTGTATTCTGATGTAAAGTCCAGGGCAGAGCCCGGGAGGGCTTGGCGCTTTCTTTCTGGGCCCCAGCCCCTCCCTCCCCAGTATATTGCCACTACACTACACTTTCAGCCTCTTCACACTGTGAAAACAAGCATGGGGTTCTCTGGGGACAGACAGATCATCAGGGTGCTCACAGCCATTCTCCAGAAAGGAAAGTCAAAAACTCCCTGAAGCAGTGGGGAAGTCCCATCCAGGAGGGGAAATGCCACATTCATGTCAAATGTTGTCTGTGTGGGACTAGGAAAGTTCTGCAGTCATCTACCATTGCTGCTGTGGTGACTCACTGACCTGCCTCACCTTTCCTCTCCAAACCTCTCTCTAATGTCTTCCATGAGGGGCCTGGCCATTGCTCTAATTTTAAGAGGTAAGTGCAAGGACCTCTCCATCGCTCTGCTGCTAAGCCTGTCATTCAGAACCCTCTTCTTCCTGTCTACATCACAGGCCTATCTGGCTACTCTTGATTTCCACATCCTCTATCCTCCACCCTAAGGAAGAAGACAGATGCTGCAATAAATTTTCTTATCCACCATGTAGCATCATAGCACTCTTCTATTTTATGCAGCTCCTTTTATTCCATGATCTCCACTTTTCTACTAATAAAGCTCAAATTTTGTGGTTTTTTCCTGGAGGCTGAGGATATCTCTGTCCCTTCTCCATCTCCTGCTGTGAACCCTCTTGTGGGGACAGTACTGGTCACCATCCACACACTGGTTTCGCGTTTACTGCAGAAAGGGAGGGCTCAGGAGGACTAAACAGGTCAGTGAAAAGAGGGAGATTTCTACAGTGTTCAAATTAGACATAGAAAGGTCTCCTTGTTTGCCTATGTCCACAGTTGCTCCACTGGTACTGCATGCATTTGTTTTTCAGCCAATGTCCCTGCCTTTGTCACTGTCTTGTTGAGGTAAACCCACCATGTCTCACTAACTCTTGCAGTTCCTATTCTCAAGCCTCTCTTCAGTTTTCTAGCTAGTCAGTTCTCTATGGCTAAACACAAATTGTTTGGAAGCTGTATCTTTACATTCTGGTTTACAATCAGACCAAGCTTTTAGTTTTTGGCTCACAGCTCTGAGCAGAAACAAATGCAATCCAGACCACGCCATTGTCTTTTAGGTCCTGTGGCCCTCACTCATGGCACTTGTGAAACAGGAGGCTCAACCTACCATGCCCACGATGTGGGGCAGATATTCACTCATCCCAGGACTCAGCCTTTGGCCAGCAAAAGATCTATGGCATCCCAGTTTCACTGCAATTAGTCCTTCCCTTCAGGGAACCAGAAGCATGGCTAAAAATTCTTTTCCCTACCTGAGGCAGGATTCAGCTCCATTTGTCAGTAAATCTGAGTGCACACAAGATCCTGTGATACCCTGACAGCAAGGATTGCACTGCTTCAAGGATGACTCACGCACATTGACACAGCCAGAGAGGAGCTCCAGCCACAGGGGTTTGGTCCAAGCATGAACCTTTACCTAGTTTCAATCCTGTCTTCTGAAAGTGACTAAGAAACACTGTGAACTAACTGGTCTTCCCCTACCCACCCCGGAACACGGCACTCCTATGGAAAGCATTAACACTAATCTGGAAACCTCAACACAGCCTGGTGAGGATTAGTGTCACTGGCGCTGAAAGAGGGCTACACCTGAGCTAAAAAGTAGCAGATCTTTCAATTGTAGAAAACAAGCGGGAAGAAAAACACCAATTTGCTGACTGCCAGCAATACGCAGGCTTGAACCTACAGCCTAGTGAGAGCAGAGACAGCAATTTCTGATGTGCATACATTAATGTGATTTTGTTTGTGACCCCAGTAACACAGAAAATGCTACCATGTCAGAAGCTGTTGTCCAAGGGCTCCAAGCTTTGACTGTCCCCGCAGGATTAGACAGGGTGTGGCGTGCTACAAACACAGCTACTGCAACTCCTGATGGAGAGCACCACCCAACAAACTGCAAATCTCCACCACTCAGAGGCCTGGGGCTCTGCAGAGCTACCCTGCTCAACCAGACAGAGCAATCATTGAGCAGGACTTTCAAGTTCATGGAAAAGTACTTGGAGCAACTGAAAGAAGGACACGCTAAGCTGCTGAAGGAAATGTAGGTACAACTCTGGAGAAAAGAGGGAATTCCCATATATGTACAGTCATTCATTCCTAAGACAAGGATTGCTGGCATTGAGTCAGAGTTGGCTAAGTGGTCTGTAATGGTAATTAATGATAAGTCATTGCTCATGTTGTTTTAGGGCATAATATATTTACGTGGTCGTATTCAGATAATGTTACAATTTCTGTTATCTGACATTTCCTGAGTTTTACCAAACATATGCATGCAAGGTCCCTTCCCCATCACCAATTTTTCCACTTTTTTTTCCTTCCACTTCTCCAGGGTGTATACAGCCATCATGACAGCACCTCAGAGTATGTGTTTCCCCTCTCCTCACAACAGCTTATGCTACCCTTCCTTTCTCCTATGGTCAAGCTATGACTGCCAACATAGCCCCAGAGCTGCAGGCTGAAGCATTCCTGCAGAGCAGAGGTGTAAGCTACCACACACTGTTGGCAAAGGGCATTCATGAGAGCTCTGCTGGATCCGAGCCGTGGAGGCAATGCAGGAGAAAAGCAGGACTCTTGAGAGGGTCGGAGGAGTGCCCACAACTACTTTTACCCATCTTTCCTCTGCTCAGTTGCAGGCACCACCTCACTAAATGCACACACACTCTCTCTGCACACACACACACACACACACTAGGAACACAAAAGCTAGCATTGATAGTCACACTGCACCAGGGTGACACATAAGAAGAGGGAAGGGACAAAACTGTTGCTGGCCCACAAAATGTGAAATGTAGCCAACACACTTAGTCACCAGGGCCTGCTGCAAACAGCAGGATGATCAATGGCAAATCTGAACTCCAGGCCAGAGTTTGTGTCTTTTCTTCTGCAGGTTTCTCTCCTCCATTTTTCTCTCCTTCACTTAACCAACGATTCATGCAGCAGGGTACAGTTTCTCACAGTTGTTCTTAAGCTTCTGCAGGAAAAAAATGTCAGAAGAAGCAAAAAACATTGCAGCAGGTTTGGGACAATGGCCACAAAAGGTTTTGCCTCTGACAAAACCAGCAAGGAGAGAAAATGTATTCCAAGCATTGTGTAGGTTGAGAGAGTTCTGCACTTTTTTTTTTTTTTTTACCCTGGATTCTTGGGAGGTGAGAGGAAGATTTCAGAAAGAAAACCCTTAATTTTTATGTTTACAAAGGCATTGTCAATATTTTGCTTTAGAAAGTGTTGAAATTTACCTGGAGCAGGGATTGAAGGAGAGGTCAGGATATGCATTTGTGCATATATTTATTAGGTTATGCACTCGTGAAAAACGAAGTCAGAAAATCCTGCACAAGCCCCTAGCCTGGCAGCACCCAGGCAGGGGGTTGTCTCTTCCCACACAAAGTCCTTTGAGCTCCTGCCAAGTGTTCAGGCTCACCCAAGGAGTCATATCTATTTCAGTACAGAGTCAGTATTTTCCAGCAGTTGTATGTGGAGCCAACTCAGTTGTCAGCCACAGCACACACAGTTCACCCAAGGCCTCATCTTCTTCAGACTCACAAGAGTAAGGATCCCAATGCCTTTCAGAGGATGCAGAGAATATCAACCACACCATCTCCCTTTCTCCAGCTAGAAGGCAGTGACGAAAACCAGTTGTTTGGTGTTTCCCAGTACATTTGGTCCACATTTGAGAGCTGGGGATTACACACTTTTTTTTCCTTAGGATGACTGTAAACTCCTTTTTTCTCACCTGCTCTTTTCTTCCTTCCTTATTCAAAAACTTAGCAGTGCAGCCAGTGGTGTGTCTCACATACAATGTTTTAGATATGTAAAAGTCGCCACAAATTTTTAACAAAGGCACAAGTCTTCCTAAATATTCTGGGAAATACACCTGAGGGAAAATTTGTTGAGTCACAATTAGAATTCTGTCACCAAAGACAAGTTTTTCAAATCAGATAATAGAGCCGCCACATTGCCTTGCTGTAACCCAGTAAACTGAGGACATGATACGTCTGTACAGTAGACACAGGATGTCAGGTCTTATTTTCACAATGCCATAAAATATATAAACTGGTGTTATATGATCCAGAAGTAGAAAATTCAGTTCTTTAGACCTCAGTATTGAATGCAGGGGTGCTTTTTTCTCCACGTGGTCACAGAGTAACTGCGGAGCTTCTTGTGGGGAAACTCACGGAAACCTCAGTGCATGCCTCACCCGAGATGATTTATCACTTCCGCGCACAGTAGCTGCCCATATGTTATAACTGGCATCTGGTTTTTACGGGATGAGTACTGGGTTTTCTCTCTGAGGGATTTTTTTTCCTTATCCATGATTGAGTAGAGGTGGATATTTGTACCTGTAGCAAGTTCAAGCACATACTACATGCATAAAGATGCTTATCATAGTTGCAACAGTTAGTTAGATAGTTTCCGGTGAAACTGAGTCATCAGAGTCACTGAAAAAGTATTAGTGACAGTGGGTGTTCAAAGCACAGGATATGGTACTGCACAATCAGAAGCACTTGGGTAAGTGTGCAGTTTGCACTACAGCACCATGGCAGTGGGCAGGCAGGCACAGAACCAGGTCTGTCCTGGACCAGACCTCAGTCTGTGCCCTCCCCTGCCCTGGAATGCCAAGTCCTGGTGAGTAGCATCGTACCCGCCAGGCTGGTTTGCTTTGGTCACAGACCAAATTCTGGCTTTTGGACATTTAAAGAAAGAAGCTACCAGTGTGAAAATGCACAGTAACATTTGATGACAGATAACGTATATTTTTTCAGCATCCAGTGAACTCTGCATGCGTGGACTGTGTTCACCTGGACCCCAGATGCCCACTCACCTTCCCACAGAAGAATAGAGGAATGGGAATCTGCACTCTTTCTTGTTCTCTGTGCTGGGAAATGTAGCATCAGGCAAGATTTGCTGTAAGGTTGGTATTTTCTGTTCTGCACAGTTTGTTTTGAACATTCACTGCTCTCTTGTCCTGAGGACAACCACTGCTGTACAACATGCTATCCCAAACATGCACAAATCCAGCTGGAAAACAGAATAATTTTCACTGCCAAAAACACACACGTTGCAACTTGCTTTCCTCCTTTCTGACTTTTTGTATTATTCTCAGGCTGAAAAGAACAAAGACAGCGTGCAAGGAGCTTTGCAGATGTGACCATTATAACTACCCACACAGTACCAGGCAAAATCCACATAACGATGCACTCTGTCACATTATGTGACATCTATCAAGAGCAAAAATGCCAGGGAAGACCACACATTAAGTAATTCTCACTACCTTGGCAGCCACCATTGAAGGTTATAGTGTTTTTGGCCCTAGCCCTAACAAATACTCAATCCATGGCAGCAGACATTTACAAGTGAGAGTAATGTGAAACACTGACATGAAATGAGACACCCCTGAAAGGTCTGTACATGGGTGTGCAACTGTTTTTCACAGCTCTCCACAGCCTGTAGTTAAATGTAGGTGAATTCCCTTTGAGCAATGCTTGCCCAAATCAACAAGACAAATAAGTGCATTGCTCCTCAGCTTAGTGCCTCCCCAGAAGACCAGCCTGGAGACTGGAGCAGATTGAGCCAGCTGATACTCACCTGCTCCCCAAATGAGACAGCAAGAGACAGAGAGAAAAACAAATGGGACCCCAACGCTGCTGAACTGATGTTATCTGCAGGCAGCTGTGCCTTTTGTGCAAAGAGCACACAGTGGCACAATTTGCAAATGTTTCTGATGAATTGCTGCTGTCTCTGCAGCACATTGTAAAGAACTGTCTGCTCTTAATTACCAGGGCTGCTTTTGAGGCAGTAATGCAGTAATGTCATCTACTAATGAGTTAACCTAGTCCACAGGAAAATTAACTTCACATCGAACAAAGCCTTCTCTACATTTTTCACGTAGTAGCATATGGAGGAAATATTGCATGGTGATTGCAGTTTTTACCTCAGGCTCCTTCAATCTGAAGCTGATATGTGTGGTGTGTAACTATTGTTAGAAGGGGGAAAGTAAAGGTACAGACGTACAGTATGTTTGAACACATCAGAACAGAGGTCTGTTGCAGATCATCACAGAATAATGGTTAGCCCTGGGAACAAAGCAAAGAAGTAATCTGGGGCTTGGTACTTGTACTTCCAAGAGAGTTAAGTAGCTGAGACCTTTTTGGAGACAAGACACAAAACCTAGATGTGTACAATGTACTGTACATCAGTTCCAGTCCCCAGCTTGAACACTCTCATCTTGACACAGTTCTTCAAAAAAGAACACCTAATAGTAATTTAAAGGCATTAATGAATTTGTTACCATTTTTCACTTCTCACCTTCTTTTCTGGCTGAACATGGACTGCTGGTACTGAGGGTTTAACTTGATCTGTTGTATAGAGATAGCAGTAAGCACAGTGAGACCCTCTCATTTATCTTTCAAAAACTAATTGTTCCAAAGGTTTCAGCTTTGGACTTGCATTTCATGCCCTTTCACATTGTACAATGTGAACACTTTCAAGTTGTGCATTATGAATGATACTGTGTCATAAAATCCAGTAAGAAAGCAATCAAAAGATGCTGCCTTATGAACTGGCATTACCATTTACTCTTGTTTAGAAAGAGTTATATTACCACTTTTTTCCCCTTTAGATGGCAAAAGAGAATCCTCAAAAATGCGAGAAATGCTTTTTGTTCTCCATATTTTTCTCAGTGAATTTTTCACTTAAGTTGTTTTTTGGGTTGGGTTTTCCAGGGGTTTTCTTTCTGGGGGAGTGGGTGGGGCAGTGGTGATTGTTGTTGTAACCAAATAAAAGTGATGTGACTGGTACATCAAGGTGCCAGGTAGGAGTCCCTTGTTAGATCAGAACAAGCCATTAGGCCAACTGCATTTTTTACATTTATGGCTACATCAGATCATTTTCACAAGGCACAATATCCTAAATCCCCTGTCCTTTCTGCAGTTTGTGTTATTTATGCAGATCTTTTTCTCTTCCTAATGCTTTGCACAAGACTGGCCCCTGTTTTAGTTTTTGAGAAGTTGCTTGTGTGTACTTTGAGCAGGGTAGCACACAAACACTGTGCAAGCACCAAGGATGGCAGAGTACAGTCTCAGCCCTTGCTAGCTAGACAGGACACTAGGACAACTAGTATTTTCCCAGGTTAACATCATGAAGATTAACCTCTTAATTCCTGAACTGTTTTCTTTGTCTGTTTGAAACTACAGATTATGTCCTCTATGACAAGAATCTGACATAGCTGCATTTCTGGCAAACTTCCAAGGATTAGTTTGACACCTGTGTTGTATGCCCAAGAGTGATTCAAGTTTTACTACACAGTGACTGTGGCCCAGACTATCATCTTACACCTGTTTTACGTTGGATTGTTTCCACTGCCATCACTGCTGTTTCACCAGCTGTAATTTTTCGGCTAAAGAGAAGCATGTGCTATATAATTATCAAAAAAACATTCTTGCTTTTCTAGTTCAAACAAGATCAAAATGTATATCCTTACATTAACAGTGTTTCTGTGTCCATTATTTTTTTATCTTTAGCACATTTTTTCTGTACTTTAGATTCAATTTTTTCAGACATGGTCCTGTGCTGTTTTATCATCCAAGGTTCTTTCCTTCTTTTCTGGGGACAAGAGTGTAATGATGAGGTAGAATATGGTTTCTCTGATATTTTAGCACCAATCCCACTTTTTAAACTTTGGACAAGTTGAAAATTACTCAGAAAGGAAAAAAAAAACAACATAATCCAAGTGAAAACAAAGGTACATGTTTTTATTGGGTTGACCTATATTGAATCTTTTCACAGAAAACTGGGAAAAGTCTAAAGTGCAACTAGACCCCTTGAATATATGCTGTTAATAAAACAATTGCTTCTATTTAATAACAAAAAAGGTAATCCCATGAAGCAAAAATAAATTTTTATCCTGATATGTAGGCTTTGTCAACATGATATACGGAATTCTTACACTTATGCCAGTACTTTCTACACATTCCAGGCAGGACTGTAATCCCGTTCTACACGGTGACTACAAAAATGTCTGCCCTGAAGGTGTCACACTATATCACACCAATGACAATCCAACATCTGCTGTTAAAAGGGGCCTTTTAGTGTGATCTAACCAGTTCAAACCAGTCCATATCTTTTCTAGTGTTCTCCTCCCCCCCGTCCCCAAAAAAAGGCAGAAAATTAGTTTTGGGGAAGAGTGAGCTGTTCAGTGAGCCACACCTTTCTCTGTGCATGGAACAAAACAGAGCTAAAGAGCTGCCTCTGTCAGCAACCAGCCCATGAACAATGCACCACAAACTGGCATCCCACTCTATTTCGGCCACTCTTTTGTATTCAAAGTGTCACAGATTTCAAGTAAATTACCTCAGCTACCTGGAGGTGTGTCAATGACTAAAAGGCCATCATCAGCCAGCTGTCTCTTTTTCTTTTGCTTTTGTCAATTGCAAAGTCATCTTTAGAGTGTAAAGCACTCACAAATTCTCTACCATTTTTGTTCTTTTGCTGCCTGGCCCATATTCTTCAAATTACCGTCTCTAATATGCAGCATAAGCTCCTTGAGTTACTTCCTTCTTTGACCATAACATGATCTGTCACAAAGTCAACCACATAACAACTTGCCACTGAATTGTGCAAGCGTTGCTGACTCTGTTGTAGAAAACTCTAGTGCCATTGCAGAGGCTGACCTTAAAAATCTGCACCACTGTCCTGAAAAATGCAGTAAACACATACTCACAGATTTCAAAGTGATATTCAAATACCTCATTGCCCAAAAGCAACGTGGCGAAGGAGGGTAATGGTAAACCTCACTGAGTGAGTACCTGCCAACTTTTACTGACTAGCTGAAAGCCTCTTGACAAGGACTACACTAATATTTATTTGTCTTTTATTAAAGCTAATATCTAGCACAGGGAGTCCATACTCTGACCTTGGGAAGAAATAGGGAGGATGCTCTAAGAGGCCTTGCTTGTGTAAACTCATTTCTACTCCCTGTGCGAGGGTTTGGTTTGTTTTCTTCCAAGACAAAAGTATTAATAAAGTCTTTGAGTAGCCCCTCCTGGCAGGAATTTTCACTAGTATCTGGGGCAGTGATTGGACACGGAGGCAAATCACCACCATACTCAGTGTGGCTTTGCTGTCTTCTGATGTGAGTAGTCCTGTTATTTCTCAAGCAGGTGCAGGTCACAGCAATTTCAAACAAACTGCTCCAACCACACCAACAAACTAGATTCCAGCTCAAGGCCAGCAGCCTGGCAAAATGCCATGGTTGATACATACATAGTCACATACGTACGTGGATGCTTTCCTCCCTAATGCTTATTGTGGAGCATAGCTGTTGCATAAACTTTTAATAGCAGGGCAGGGATTTACTTCCCCCTCTGGTCTGCGGCACACTTTTCTGCTGTTCTGTGATGTACTTTGACTAATCATTTCTTAGTCGTCTAGGTGCAGACCTTTAAAAACACTAGGAGCTCTCAGTCCCCCTTTTCAATTGCAAACGATTCATTTTTGGTGAAGTGTGGCCTCCCTATTCTTCTGCCAGCCGTTGTGTTTGTGAAAGGACCGTCTCAAATTTCTTGTGTGGGAGCAGCTGTTGCTGGACCAAGGCAGCCTTTTCAGAGCCCTGCCGCAGCCGCTTTTCACTTCTCCTCCTCCTCCTCTCCTTCCTCCCTCCTTTTGTCTCCCGCAAAGCAAGAGCCCCTCTGACCCTTCGCCTCGCTCCAGCCTCCCTCCTTTGTCGGCCGCTGCAGACAAGTTCCACCCTAAATCAAGCATTGTCTCCATCTCCAGAAGCCAGCACGTGCCCACATCCCCCTAATCTTTTAATTTCCCCCCAGGAAAAGGCAGCTGTTAGCGATACACGCAATGCACAGCTGTCAGCTGGGGCCTGCCGCCTGCCTGCGCTGAACAATGAGGGAGGCAGCGCCGGGGCCGAGGAGAAGCAATATCTACATATATGTGCCTTTGGCAACAGTTGGCAGCACGTGCTCTGAAATGCGGCATTGTCAGAAAAACTACCCCTGCCTTCCCCCACCGCTGCTCCGCACACGCATGAGCTTGAACTTTGGCTGATTTCAGAACAAAACACCCAGCTTCAAAGGGCAGGACTCCCCGGATAGCTGCATTATACCTTCGCTGCTGAAACAATCCCCTGCAAAATTACAGGGTATGGAAAGGACAGGCCTCCAGTAGCCTGGCACGTGGTTTGCCCATTCTCCTCTCTTACACACCAGTCGTTTGAGAGTTTTGTCCTGGAGAGAGAGCAACGTAAACAATCTGGAAGGGCAGAAAAGACCTATACATCATGATTTTACCTTTTCCCTGGGTGGTGAGGAAGGCCTACGTTTCTAAGTAAAGTAGGGATGTATGTGTATAAAGTGGGAAAAAGTGTGTGTGGCCCGACTGGTGATCTCTCTGCCTTAATGTGCAAGGGACAGTCACTTCTCATCAAGATGAAGGAAAAGGTGGTGATTTAGTACCAGAAAAAGGCAAAGCATAGTTGTGTCTGGACAAATATAAGTACAGTTGCATGTCAAATTTCTACCTGCAACCATGGCAAATGTGCACATAAATGCTAAATTGCACACTGCAGTCATTTGCCAGTGCAGTTGCCACAAGTGAGCTTGCAGACAAAATAGTTACAAATCCCAATTAGTCCTGTAAGTGTTCTTGCCTCTTCCCATGCACAATGGTGCATGTAACTTAACAAAAATCATATCTCTGTGCTTCACATTAGCTCCTGAGAAAACACAGGGTTTCTTATGGAAATTCATTTTGCAAACGTATGTGTTGTGGAGAGGATATATGAAAACCTCAAACACTTAAAACTGTTTCATTTCCTTTTCCCATGCAGATTGCTTTAAAGTATGCATATATTCCTGTCACCAGCCTTCCGGCTAATCATTAAATAGGAATTTGATTGATTTCTACATGCAGTGGCTCCCAAAGGCTAAGCGTTTAAAAAGGAACTGTCTCATCTGTTGCTTTTGCAGAGATCTCTTGCATAGTTTCCTCTCTAAGCAAAGGAACAAACAAGCCTCACTCCCAAACCTTTCATCACCATAACCTTTTTGGAGTCAAGTGGACAGTTCTGGGTTTACTTCACCGCTCTCAGTCATTTCACACGATAAGGAATAACTTCTGTGTTACTGGTGCATATTCCCCAGCCTGCTCTGTACACGCGTTTTTACTTGCTTTATCTTACCTGGCCTGTAATTTAAAGGACTTAAAAGATACACTGTGCTAAGCAGACCATATGGCATATGGCACACCTGACCCGTGCTTAGCACCTGCTGAGCGCTCTGTGGGCGTCACAGGCTGTTTGATACAGCACTCCTGGCCAGAGGGCAAAAACATATCCATGCATTTGCATGCTGGACGGAGGCCACCGTGATCTGACACAGCATCCTCACAGTTCTTCCAAGATTAGCAAATCTGTAGAAAGCAATGGGCTTAACCAACAAAGGAGAAGCCACATTGCAGACAGCTACACATATACAGACACCTCAGGGATCCTAACAGCCTTGCTCTGATGAACAGGGGACTTCAACACCTGTTAACATGCTTTGAGTGGGGAATGTCAGCATTCATCATTTGGATGCAGTCAGAGTTTTCCTAAAGTACTCAGAGAAATCACAAACACGTGTTTTGATATTACTTAGGCAAATGTAAATGCCATCTTGACTTACCCCCATGTTGAGCCAGTAAGGGCAGGAAGGAACATGTAGTCAAAAATAGATGTCTCCAAATAAAAATAGTAGACATCAAGTAGAAAGAGAATGTATGAAACTTTAATGCTCATGAGGGTTTAGCAAGCATGAGCCTGAAGAGTGGCCTGGAAGATCTGACCCTTCATTCATTGCTGATTCTGCTGGCCCGTGACTCACTTTCTCTACATGCAAACAGATCCATTAAGCCTGTATTTTTAGTGCAAAGTTCTGTGAGATTTATAGAGCAGGAATAACATGCAGAAGTATCAGGAGATGCTACCACTAGGTGATTTGCATAGCAAAATCTCATAACAGCAACAGCAGCCTTTGTCAAAGCAGTCCAGGTACCCAGCAAAGGCAGGAGACATCTTGTTGGTCCATGTGGGATTTGTAGCTTCTAACACTGGGCAGCTGGACAAACACAAAGAGTGGAGCAGCCAAAGGGCTTTGTCTCTCTTACACTGCTCAGGGAGGAAAATTTATCATGCATGTGATCAGCAAGGAGACATTTGTTGCAGGCAGGGTGGCAGGGCCTTGGCAGTGCCCTCAGCAGTGACTGGCAGGCTATAGAGGAGCTCAGTCTTGCACCAAGGGCAGAACTAGACCTTGTGCAGAGTTAGTGCTAGCTGCAATGTCATGGGCATCGGTGGGGACACTGCAGGGTTTCTCTTTTCCAGGAATTCTCTAACACAGACTTTGGAATTGCCCAGTTTAGGAAATTTCCTTTTTCTGGTGTGTTGCCTCTCAACAGCACGCCTTGATTAACCTATTTGAAATAAATTTGGCAGTGATCTTTCTGTCTTCATGTTGGAATGTTATCAAACGAAAAACAGAGCTATTATCTTCTTTCATTTGTAGCTCTCTCTCCTGTTACTGGAATAAAAATTCTCTGGCTGGGAAGAGGTTGTCAGGCTAGAACCGCCTTTATGTTCACGGCTAAAAGAATCTTACAATCGCTTAGGCCTGGGAATGCTGACAGCCCTCTAATGGGGATAGGTTTTTCCTTACATGTCTGCAAACCTATCCCGCACAGCAGAGGAAAGCCTCAGCCTCGCAGGACCGGCTGTTTCTTCGTTTGCAGCAGCACTGAGGCTCACAGTCAGAGGTTTCTTATCGGGCCACAGAACAGATTCTGTCAGGATCTGCCCCTGCACGGGGCTGGGGTACAGGTGGGCTCCCCTGCCCGGTGCGAGTCCAGCTGGGAGGTCCTTCTCCTGCCTTGCTCCTCCGTATGATAAATCTGTGGCGAATTGAGCCGTGAGTGAGTGCCCCAGGCCCCAGTCTAGCCTCGAACTACCCCGGCTCCATCTGTCACCCTATCTGGGGCATCTTTGCTGCATGATTGGCACAGGGCTTGAAAAGGCAGCACAAGACGGGCCATGTGGCAACCCTGCCGATGCGGAGGGGGCGGCGGGGGGCAGGATGAAATATTGTGACAGGACACTTCAAACCCCAGCTAATCACAGCTGCTGAGGGCTGAAGAGTGCTATACATCCCCTCGTATCAGGCAGTGCATTCCTGGCAACATTATTAATTCAGAGGAGTCCCTTTAATTTGAAGCAGAGATTAAGACTTTCCCCGGTTGGCCTCACTGCGGCTGTAAAGGCAACAGGCAGGGCTATTGTAAGGCCATTAGGGAAGAACAATAGGACGCTGAAAGGGGGATGCGGGTGAATAGGGGAGCGAGGGCTGGCTTGTGCCAGAGGCCGGCTCGCCTCATTACGGGAGCGGCAGATGGAGCGTGGCCGGGTTGCTGGGCAGAGTCGGGGCTGGCAGCTGGCGGCGGCTCCCCCGCACTGCAGCGCATCCCCAGCGCACCCCACCGCGGCCTGCGCTCAGCAGAGGCACAACAGGTGGATGCAGACTGATGCCCTTACCAGCAAACCCCAAAATTTAACAAACAACCAAAAAAAAAAAACAACCAAAAAAACCCAACAAACCAAAAACAAAACAACCACACCAAGGAAAAAAACCAAATAAAACACAGGGCTCCCCGTTTTTTCCTTCCTGCCTCTTCCTCCCCGCTACGTTTACTCAGGCATTCCCACACTCTGCCGAACAGACACCAGGGTGGTGTGGAACACAACGCTCTCTTGTCCTATTCGTGGTCATGTCAGTCTATGCAGGCATTGCTTGCTTCTCAACAGGGATAAATGACAGCAGAAGTCTGGTGGCTGTGCAGGAGACAGTGCTATGCATTCAGGCCATTAGACACGGTCAGGCACCTGATTCATCTAAATCCTCACTGGATTTTTAAAAATGCCCATTGACTTTACTGGCTTCAGAAGAAATTCCCTACCTTATGCTAACCAAGGTTTTTCTTTTCCTTGATATGCTTGAACTCATAAGCATGTCATACCTGTGAGGAGTGGATAGGACACTGATGAAAGTCCAGCCTTGCAGTCTACCAGGTGCTGTGGCATGTGCCAACCCCCAGCAAACCAACCTCTGTAGCTCCCTGACAGCCCCTGCCACCAAGCCCACTCCGCTTGCTTTCCATTTAGGGAGCAAGGACAAAAATCCTGCTAGAAAGAAGCCCTAGAAAGCATCACAGAGGCAGTAATATATTTTTTTCTGCACTAAATTGGTGAAAAATCACATTTTTCTTACAGTTTTGCCATACTTCAACCCCCAGAGCTTGTGAAGTAATGATTCTGGCAATCAGGGCTCCTGACTGAGGGCCTGACAACTACCAGGAGAGGCAACTCCCCAGATGTGGCAGAGGGGCAAGTGTATGGACAAACCTGTTCGAATTTGACACTCCCCTGACACTCTGGGGAAGTCATCCAAAATATGATGCTGAACATCACAACAAAAGTAGTCATTTTAAGCATCTGTTGTTTTATGGTTGGATCTCTCAAAGTTGTTTACAGTGCTTCTGTGCAGTTCTAAGTTCTTCGCTTTATAGAGGAGAAACTCCCACAACCTGAGCTAAGCTTGTGGCTGGGGAACCTGACATGGTCCCAGGTGAGTGCCTTTAACAAACTTATCCCCTGGTCTTTATGGTCTGTGTTCCCTTCCAGTTCATGGCCATGCACGTAATTGTTGATTAAAGAGCAACTGTGATTTCTTCCATGGAAAAATAATTTTAGAAAACTGTGGAGAGTATTTTTAGTTACAGAGGTAGAAATAAGAAGGTACCAGCACCTTGTTAGCAAGTGACTTTTTGCAGACCGTCATCAGGCATGCTTTGGACCATTCACTGTTTATGAAATGCTCTTTGACAGCAGTGGGGTTATTAAAGGTGACAGCTGCAACGCAGCAGGCAAAAAGAGGCCACAATATTCAAAACAATACTGTTTAGAACTTTTACAATCGTTTTTTCCTTCTCTGCACCACAGAACACATACCTTAGTTTCTTCTATCTTACCTGAATTCTTTATTCATATCTTATTTAAAATTATCACACTATATGGCCTTCAGTTTATTCAGGGTGCAACTCTGTTTTCATAAAAAGTATGCATCAGAAGTGATTATGAAAATTAATTTGATTCCTTTCATTTTTATCACTGCTGAGCTATTGTCTTTATTTTGATTTCTTATGGGTCCAATGAAGACTAATCTAATCCTGCAGCACAGCGTTCACTCCTGTGTAACTGCAGGTGCTGGTAGGGAGCTGTTAAGTGTGGCACAAGGTGTGCAGTGGTAAAAACAGGGGGCGGGGACTGGTGTCTGCTTACACTGGTTTTGCCATTGAAGAGATCACAGCTGAATGAGGCTCACTGCCAGGGTGAGTTGTGAACACTGTCCTGAGCATGGAATTAGACCCAGCCACCAAGCACGGCTCTGAGTTGGACTCATTTGTACAGACATTGAGATGGTCAGCTCTGACCTTTCAAATGCACACACAACTATTCTACACCCACAGAAACAGAGAGTGGTAGGACCAAATGCTCAGATATAAACCTCTGAGAGCTGAGACACCCAATCTGTATGAATTTGTTGACAGCCATGGCACCTTCTCAAAGGAAAGACAGAATCCCTTTTTAGTTATTTATGCAGAAGCAGATGACTATACAACCCATCCTCAGGTATCACAGTAATTTTAAAACAGTAAACAATTGAACAAACAGGCAAATTTAGTTCCAGAAACAGACACAAAGTGGGAAAGCAAAGCTGTCATACATGCATCTGCAGAGGTTTTGTCCAGTGCCAAGATCAGTGTTATTTGCCTATCTTCATGGTTTTGAAGTGTGCTGCTTATTGCCTGCAAAGCCTGTCAGAAAATTGAGAGAAAAATAGGAGGAGCTGTAAGGAGTCTTGCTCTGCAACCAGATGACAGTCTAGACACTGGGACCACCATTTTCTGCATAAAGACAAAGGTTGTGCAAGGAAAGATCTAGCTGTCAAAGGGAGTTAAATCTGCTGCAGAAAGCTGGATAATTTAACAAGTAGAGAATGAGAAATAGCTGCAGCTTTTTCACAGGAGACTTTTTAACTGCATATTTGTAGCAATCCACTTGTTTGGTTTCAAGCACATTTGAGACAGATCCCTGAAAGCCTTTCTGTCTTTCTGTTGTGAAACCAGGATGTTTATTGCTGTTCATAATAACTCAGGGATTCAAACCATCCCTGCCAGGAGTTGTAGGCTGCTTAATCTTGCCATTTAGCAACAGTCTTGTACCTACATTCCCCCATCTTATAACTTCATGTCAACATTACTTCCCTGAATAGTGAGATTGGAGGGTCTGAAGAGCAAACACTTGGATTGCCACTGGAAACTCATGGGACACGGGGAACAGCAAAAAAATAACCATCTGGCTGTGATACGGTGTTCCCAGCACAGGGCTCTCTGTCTGTCACTGTGGGTGAGTTCATGCCTCCAACGACAGCAGTTTTGTTCTCTGACCCTGCAGCAGATTCCCAAATGCCAGCAAACACAAGAGGCAAGGCAAAGTCAACACACGTTCTAGTAGTGTCAATGGAGAGCTTCTTTCTGAGGAGGAGGAATGGATCATAGGGTTATGCTGCTCTTTTGCTGATGTATTTTAGCCTGTGAGCTCTGACAGAATTGCTAGCTGCTGGGGGAGCAATGCTGACTGTGAGTATACACTGTACAGCACCTCTTTGGAGAGCAAAGGACAAAAATGCTGAAGACAGAGGAGCTGAGCCACGTCCCACAACTCTGCAGGCTCTTTAAAAACATGGATGAAGGTCAAGAATCGCATGCGGATGTGTTTGTTCAAAGATGCACACAGCCCACCTTAAAAACCCTGAGAAGTGTTTAGATCATTCTGTTGTTCTCACAACTTGAAAAGCTCAAATCAAGCATTTATGGTTTGATTCACAGAAGTTAAGATATACAGGGAACTTCTAACCAAAGTTGCCACAGTCCTATGTGCCACTTAAGTATTTCTACAGACAAATCCCTGTTTGCAGCCTTCATTTGTGCACAAAAATGATTTACACTTTTAGCTCTGGAAGCAGTGACTGCAAATGAAGGCATGCCTTTCACATGTGCTTTTGTTTATGGGACATGGTGTTCACTTTTTTAAAATACAGTCCTAGGTCAGTGGACTGAAGAAGATGGGTCACTGCCAAGGGCTTTAAAATGCATTTTGTCAGTAAAGGTTGCCTTGACCCAATGTGTCCTCTAACAAGGCAACAAGATCAACATAACTGTCCATCCTGTAATGCTTTTTCATGAGGCTGCTCAGGGTGAAACAAGGTGCAATTAATTTCTACCTGTGGTAAGTAGACTATAAAGCCAGAAAAATAATCTTATTATGTAAAACCTCATTTGAGAGAGTGTTTGCCATGTTCTTGTGTTTCAGTCTAATTACGTGACACTAAAGTAGATACATTTATTCTGGCACTGGTTTCCAAATATCGAACTATGCTCCTACCATTTTTTTGGAGCAAAAGTCATAAGTCCCTTCAATCCATTCCCAGTATGAGTAGACTACTCTCTTTCAAGAAAAGAATTTCCTAAGCATCACAGTTTGCAGAAATAAAGCCACTTTCTAAAGCATATGTATTTAGCAATCTGGACAAAAATGAGAAATGGGCCCACGAGAACCTCACAAAGTTCAACTAGTCCAGGTACAAGGTGCTGCACCTGGGTGAGGACAATCTTAGACATGAATACAGATTGGGAGACTATTTCATTGACAGCAGCCCTGCAGAGCAGGACTTGGGGTTTATCATGGATGAAAAGCTGGACATGAGCCAACACTGTGAGGTCACAGCCCAGAAAGCCTATTGTGTCCTGGGCTGCATCCAGAGCAGTGTGGCCAGCAGGGCAAGGGAGGGGATTTTGCCTTTCTACTCTGCCCTGGTGGGACCCTACCTGGAATGCTGCATCCGTTTCAACACAAGAAGGACTTGGACCTGTTAGGTCTGTTAGGGTGGATCCAAAGGATGCCACAAAGGTGATCAGAGGGATGGAGCAGCTCTCCTACTAAGATAGGCTGAGGGGAATGGGACTGTTCAGTCTGAAGAAAGTGAAGGCTTCAAGGAGACCTAACTATGGCCTTCCAGTACATAAAGGGGGCTTATAAAAAGAAAGAAGAGGGAATAGGGCCAGATAGTGACAAGGCAAGGGGCAATGGTTTTAAACTGAAAAAGAGCAAGTTTAGATTAGTAGTTAGTTTTTTACTTAGAGGATAGTGAAGCACTAGAACAGGTTGCACAGAGAAATTGTGGATGCCCCATCCCTGGAAATGTTTAAGGCCAGGTTGAATGTGGCTCTGAGGAACCTGGTCTAGTGAGGAATGTCCCTGCCCATGGCAGAGGGATTGGAACTAGATGATCTTTAAGGTGCCTTCCAACCCAAACCATTCTGTGTTGGTTCTATAATTCTACACAATAGTTCTGTAATTCTGCTTGCACTTGGTCTGCAGGACAATCTGTGGATCTCCACAAGAAGTACCACGCATTTATTCTTCCATTCCACTCTGAGAACAGAGTCACCCGTAATGCTAGTGCAAGTTGCATACATCAGTACATTTTAAAAAAAGGTTTCCACACATGGTTTTAAAGAAATCACTGTATGCATACTTGTGCCTTTTTACAAAATGTGCACATACCTGCAAGTGATGTTTCAATAATCTACATCTGTAAATATGTGTGTCTGTGTGTCCATAAAATCAGCCTGTGCACCTGCATTCTAGTGAACATCATGGTAGAGCTAATGAAGATTCCTTGCAAAACCCATCTCTTGAAGGTGAAAAATTCATACTGGTAAGACCCTGAGAAGCTGATTGATCACCTATTGTGATTCTTTAGAGATCACTGGCTAAACTGAGTGTCAGGTTACAATTCACATCTGCATTTTCTCTGAGTATGTTGGGTAAATTCAAGGTCTATATGAGTATACTCAAGTGTATGAGATTTTTGCCTGACTGAAACTCCTTGAAAACAATTTTGCTTTCCTCCCTGGCTGCTTTTCCCAAGAAGGGGTGAGCCATGGATGCCTCCTCTCTCCATCTGATAAGCCATGAGTGGGCATGAGGACCATGTCCAAACTTGTGCAGTTCAAGAGCATGTTAGACCTTCACAGTGGACTGAGTGGCAGCTTTTACAGCTAATGCTGCAGAACTTCAAAGGGTGTTACTGTAGCTACTGAGAGATTGACCTCCAAATTCACATTTACAAATAACTTCCAAGCACATGGTAATCATGCAGCTTACACAGCAGGTTCGACACCTACTGCCCAATGCCAGGGTGCTAAACTGAGAAGGCTTTAATGAAGAGAACAAGGAGAGAGTCCTTTGTATTTTGAATTCCAGCTCTTGCAATGTATTTTGTGCCTGAAAAGTCACCACTGGAAAAAATGATTGGGATGTGAATGATGGTGCTCCAGTACACTGAGCTGCACACTGTCTGTGGCCAGTACCTTCTGTAATTGCAGAGGGTTGTTTTGCATCATGTTACTAAACAAGTGCCAGCTTCCTTGTGTGCTTGCAGAAAAGGAAACCAAGATTTGTTTTCTTCCTCTCATGATCATCAGCAGGCGTTGTTTACACAGTGATCTCGAGTAAAGGGACAAACAACGATGTAAATTGTGCAATTTTCACAGTATTACTTCTGTCGTTTCCCTCAGCTGCCCGAAACCTCTTTTGCTCTAAAGGGAAAGCAACAGCACAGGACAGTTTGTACATAAACAGGGCCGTGCAGCATTAGATGAGCAAAAGTCAAGCTGAATATCGTAACTAAATGCTGTCCTAGTCATCAGTTAGTGTGGGAGGTGGGAAGCTGTTTTCTCTCTGCAAGCATTGCTGCTGTTGGGGGTTTATTTATCAGCACTTTGTATCCAGGAATAAGAAGCAGCTTATTGAAAGAACTGTTACTGTTTTCTAGCTCTCAGGATACTGCCCTAGCTTATTCCCACCTTCCATCCCCATTCCCACCTTTTGTCCCTACCACGCCCCTCCCACCAGCACACCACTCTCATCTCTTGGACACAGCATTTTGCCTGGAGAGAGTTTTGTCATTCACCCAGGGAGAGACTAAGACTTCACCAGAGTACAAGAGTAGAAGAGAATGGTATT
The DNA here is from genome assembly GCA_013397795.1 of Orthonyx spaldingii. Classification (NCBI taxonomy): domain Eukaryota; kingdom Metazoa; phylum Chordata; class Aves; order Passeriformes; family Orthonychidae; genus Orthonyx; species Orthonyx spaldingii. Next base: position 37,148 of record VZTJ01001128.1, on the reverse strand, counting down.
GTTGTCTCACGCCAACAAGCAAAGTCAGCTCCAAGTGTTTTCCAAATTAGTGTAGACTAATAAATAAAAATATGATTTCTCAGGGCACTTCACAAATGCTGGACGTACTCATTATGATTAAGTGAAAAACAACAATGCTGGCAAGTTTGCATTTGGTCTGCTGTAGCAATAACATGGTGTCCTGCCAGCAATAGCACAGAATGCAGTGCTGGGAGAGCAGGAAACTAGTGGGAAAGAAAAAAAATATGCAAGCCTTGCCCTTTATGCTTTGCTGATGGGGAAAAATAAATAAAGAGCACAACCTTTCACAAAGGGCTGACTCTGGGATCACTCTGAAGGGCTGGACCATGCATGAATCAGTAGAGCAAGAGGTGAAGGCTCAACTGCTGCACAGAAAATAACCCCTCAGCAAAATGGGCACTGGTGCTTCATCTCTTCATTACTAATCCTGCTACATAGATCTGATATAATAATCCCCTTCCTTCTTCTATGTCTTAATCTCTTCCTCAGCCTCCAATCTATAATAAAAGTACATTGGTCAAAAGGATGGGAAACTGGATTTGGCCTGAAGAGACCAGTAGTAAAATGAGCAGGCTCTGATTTCCTAGAAGGTGTAGTATCCTTCCTCTCTGTAAAGTTGTTTCTGCTTTAAATCAGTAAAAGCAAGAGTGAAAGTATTACAAGCCAGTGCTGAGTATGGACTTTCTTTTTTAAACAATTGCTCTCAAGAGACTCACCAGTTTATGGCTAATTCCTTGCTCTCAGAGGTCAAGGACAAGTGAAAAATATCGCTACCCATCTTGCATAGTCTATGGGTTGTAGGACAAGGAGGGTAGAGAAGTAGAAAAGGTGGACAGCGCATGGCAGGAGAGGAGAGGCACCACTGGGCTGCCAGAGTGCAAAGCACTTTTCAGTTGTACCCTTGCAGGCCCGTGACACCTCAGGCAACCTCACAGGGAACATGAGGATCTTGGAGAGGAGACCTACCAGCATTAGTTTCACACTTCCCTGCAGACCAATGCAGTGCAATGCTTGAATCAGTACTTTTTAATCCTGTGGCAGGAGGAGAGGTTTTCCCTGGGGTCACACTAAAGCAGTGGTGCTCTTTCTCAGTACTGCTCTCAAGATGTTGGGAAATTCATCCTGTGAACTTGCATAGTCATGCACTCACTGTATTTGAATAAACATTGTTCTTTTCCTACTTGGATTAACTCTGCTCACTGAAACCACATCCACTTTTTATGCTGGCTGCCAGTACTGTAAACTAACACAGACATGTCTAAAAAAACCCTCTGAGGCCCTTTTTGAATAGCGTGCTAGTTACTTTCTTCTTCCCCATTCCCATACAAATAGACGATAATGTCCTTTGAGGAACTACTACAGTAGTCTCATTTGCATTTTTACCTTTCTTCTCTGACCCTCTTCAGTTCACAGCATCTCTCTGTTTATACTTCATACTATGTTACTGTAGCATTCAGCTATCTCCCCCTCTCAAAATAGCCACAACAGCTTTTCCTCCCTTTTCTACTAATAACTGCATGCATGCTTCATTCTAGCATCACTGGTGTAGCATGTACCTCTTTTAGTGTGTTGTGAGCCATCTGAAAACACACACGCTATCACAACCTCTGCTGCTTGTGGAGTTGTGGCTATTGAGGCTTGCCATGGCAACAGGATGCACAGGAACACTGGTGCTTCCTTGCAAGCTGACAGACAGAGACTCTGTCTCAGTATTCCATGGGCTGCCATTCACACCCATTTGAAGTGAGTTAGACATCACAGCCACACTCACTTCCTGATAAAGTCCTAGATTTGCACCTTAAAAGCAATGTACAAGAGAGAAATCCAGCACTCAGAGAGGGTAGCCAGGTGGGAACAGTCAGTGAGACTTTGTTATAAGACATGCCATAAAATGTGTGGTCTTTCTTGCAAAGAAGTATCAATCTAATTTTGCTACCCACCAGGGTTTCATGACCTATAAGAAGATTTTTGTGCAAGTGGCAAATATTTTTGAACCTTTTCAGATGGGCATGGCTAAGTGAGTCTTTCTTTACCCAGAGAGCAGGTGAATTGGCTTACTAACCTGTCCCTTAAAAACACACTCAAAGTGTACAAGATGTAAGTCATAAAAATGATCTGTTCATCAGCAACAATCAAAAACGCCTTGAAAGAAAAATCCTGCCAGCAAAAGTCAGGGTATTGCTATTTACCAGACTTACCAAAGAACAAGCTGTACTCATAACAAATGCTACGTTGCCTCCATAAATAGTCAGGTAACAGCCAAGGAGACCACAGGAATGGTTGCATGAGGGAGAAATCAGCCTTTGTCCCAAGCCTTGAGGAGAAGAACTTAATAATGGTTTTTTGATATACCCGTGGAGTTCATATGAGGACAAGAGGGTTAAGGCATCTGTGTAGCTGGATATGTGGCAAAGACTGTGTTAACAGTCTCTGCCCTAGGTCGTTTGTAAAGGCAGATATTTGGGGTAGTAGTTAGAAACTGACAGTAGGTGACAGGGTGTACGTTGGTATTTTTCTCTTAGACTAATTAATCAGCTTATACATACGAGTTAAAAGAAGAGTTACTCTTGGAAACAACTCAATATGACATGGAGGCAAGCTTGAATGAGGCAGCAGTGAGCCTTGTTGCCTACCCTGCAAATACTGTCACTCAGTCTAAACCAGAAAATCATATACCAGGCTCCAGTGCCTTGACATTCTCTTTGTTCCAGCAGGTTTTTTACTGTGCAGTAATGGGATTGAAGAAAAACCACTACCTCCCATGACAGTTTTAAGATCCCTTTTCAAAGGCCCTTCGCTTTCTCTTCCAAGTGCTTTTACAGGTTTTCACATTGCTCAAAGCTTGCATAACATTGCCAAGGTGTCGCAGGTGGAGTGGGAGCTTCAGACAAAGTTTATTAGAGAAGCCCTATTGCTGAGCCACAAGGACATCCTTGCATTCTAAACTCCTGCTCAGAGAGAAGCTTGGGTGCGGTTTCATCCAGTTGTATGCCTAGACGTCGTCACAGTTTAAGTAACTTTGTCCGGCAGGGTTTAAAGAAGGCAAATCAGATAGATTTATATAAAATGAATCATTTACGATTAGACAGAAGCTCTTGGTCAGAGTTATTTACTACACAGTATAAAAGCTAAAACTGTTAGAAGGATAGAACAGGATAGTGCACTTTATCAAAGCAGCTATATTAAAACAATTATATTAAAGCTGGCAAAAAGAAATTATTATTAAATAGAGATTGATATAACTAACCTATATCAACACTTGTGGACAGGTGTCTTTCTTCTAGCCTTGCGGAGTATCCTTGGTGGGCGTCCCCTTACCCAAGGGAGGAAACTTCATAAACACACTCCAAGAAGGAACACTTTAGAAGAACCTAACTGTACGAAAGTGGACTGGACTTTTGTAGTGTAAAATGATAGGACTCTCAGTCATATGTCTTCAAGTTATCTTTGCAGATTATCTGCCAAATCTTAGTCTCACTATCAGGATGTTAACTTGGGGTTAGTTAGCCAGACTGCTTTTAGCATAATTCAACATTAAAACAACACATGCCAAAGGCACCACATCAACAGAGTTCAATTCTCTTCCTGCAACACTGTGTAAGAGAACCAAAAATACTGAAGATGCAATCTGGGAAACAGGCATTGTTTCCACATAAAACATGGCTTCCCTAACATACATATATATATATATATATATCAA
>VZTJ01001128.1:0-33380 GCA_013397795.1 Orthonyx spaldingii | reverse complement strand
ATATATATATATATATATATATATATATATGTTACGGAAGCCATGTTTTATATACATATATATATACAGAAAATTTTCAGCTTGTGCATATTCTACAAGGTTTTTGGCTTTCTGTGATATTTAGGGAGCATCAACAGTTGCCCCAAAACAAAGTCAAACAAACTTAAGCTCAGCATGGTCATTGCAGTATGATGGCCTCTTCGGGACTGTCAGACTCCTGCTGAAATATGTTGTGAATTTCCAGTGATACTAGATACTAGGATAGTTGTAAGATGCTTTCTTTAGAACTCTTAACTATGTTAGTTAACCTTTACCAGCCTTTGCTTCAGAATATAAAATTGCAAAAGCCATGATTACAGTGCTAATAGGAAGAAAGAAAAATAAAACTAATAAATTATACCCAGTCTGAATAATCAGACAATTGTCGGACATGTACAAATGAAACCACTCCATCTTAGACTTGTACAAGCATTGTCATTACAGAACAAAATTAGAGCTACCACTGGACTGTATTTACATTGGTTCACAAAAATATGCTTATAGTGGAGCACTAGTTCCATGTATTTGGGTATTCTACTCAATGAAATATATTTGGAGAAATGGCCTTGTACAGTACTGGATGTTTTCAAACGGGATGCGTGCTGCTCTGTGAGTGTCTCAGATTAACCAGCCTGACTTCCATATATGTGTGACATATGCTGTATACTCACTGAAAGCATTGTCTGGTGCTGGTGGCTGAGATGTGAGAGGAAAGAAGGATCTGATAGTTTAAATCAAAACGATTTATGAGGAAATGAATTAATGTTATTGTGCATTATGTGGCTGACCTGCAGAGATTTTTTTTCTGCTGGAACTAGGTAAAATTTAAAATATCTTAGTCAATTGTTAAAATGAATGATGGTCCAGTCTTAGGCCACAGATGATTGCCTCAACATAGCCATCTATCTCTAAAGTGAACAGAAAACATTAGGCACCTTGTGAGAGGTATTGAACTAAGACCTGAGATGCACTGAGGAAATGTGTTTCTCTTCACCTGGAAGCTAAAGAAGGAGTGCAGAGTGTCTGAGATAAGACACTCTCCCTGGTTGTGTCAGGTGAGCTGGAGGGTGTCAAGCTCTGGTGGCATACAGTAACCCAAACAGGCCTTGCAGCAAGACCAGAGTGCAAAATATTTAATGATTCTGCCCTTGTTTTGGCACTAAGGAGACCAGAAAACATGAGCTGGGATGCTGATATCAGAGAAGTGAAGCTGGTAGCACCAGTTTGTGGCAGAAGCTGGGCAGCAACTCCCAACAGTGTCCACACCACTGACTCAAGCAAGGGAATAAATTCCCTCTTCTTTTTATCTTGTTTCTCAATACCATGCCAGCAGACTACTTGGCTGAGAGGGATATTTTGGACATTTTCAGAACCTGTGCATTTTTGAGGTGCATATTAACAAAACACACATTCAGAGATTGTAAAGATAACCATTTAGAGTGAAAACCAAATTGTAAGTTACAGAAGGTCTCTTGATAGAAAGAGGTGACAGCATTATCCCAATCAAAACCAGACAACACTGCTAGTGTTCCAAAAGAGATCAGCTCCTTATGAAATACAGAATACAACACACCTCTCACCTCAGGTAGTTTACAAAGAAAGGCTTTGACCTGTCAAATCAGTGAGCACACATTTAATCTCTCTCACTTTGAGCAATGAGAGCCAGTGGAGTTTGTGACCCTGCCTGATATAGACATGTACTGTATTAAGACTGGGATTTAAAGTCCTAATACGGTGTATGAAAACATGGTGAAACCAATGACACTCCTCATGCTCTCCAACCTGAAGAGCTAAATAAAAAATATGCTTTTTCTGCATTCCAGGGAAAGATAGCACTCTCTAAGTTGATCACATGTAGCTGCTGACAGATGTTTTGCTGTGCTGATTGAGGTCACTTATTGAAAATTTGGGTACCTGCACTTCACATATTTCTCAACTTTGCAGACTGACCTGTTCATCTGCAAGTGGCTAGAATAGCATCAGTATTTCATTATACTGTCTTCCTAAAACCTTTTAAAAATCATTGGATCAAATGGATAACCAAAAGTACACAGCATGTGGAGACTGTTGACTTTTAACCAGCCCTGTGTTGTGATCATGAAACGCGCTGCACCTTAGCGACTAAGGCTTTGAATTTGTAGCAAGCAGAACATTAAGCAGGCATGTAAGAGCTGCATGAAGAGAAATTGAGTTTGACAGAAGAGACTGAGACAGCCTGATGAAGAACAGTGAATAATAACACTGAATAAAGTATTCACTGGGGACATAAGAAATATAAGTCCATGCTCTTTTGTGAATAACTTCTAGACATTCATTTGTGTGGTCTCATTAGAAATTCCCCAGGTGAAGATAATACATACATCTTGGGTGAGAAACTGTTTTTTGCATGACCTAGAAGAGACATTTCTTGGATTGTAATTTTGCAAGAAAGGTAAAATGAAATTTCACTTTGGGTTGGTCTTGAATTTCTGTGACAATTTTATAAGCAAACTAAAAAATCAAATGTTCAGACTTAACCTTCTACTTGAATACTACTGGTCTCCAGCAGACAGAAGATAAGTGATAAATATAACTGCTTTAAGAAAGTTCACTGAGTATCTACTTAGATGCCATTATGTTCCCATAAAATATGTAATTCATTTGCTTTTTGTGTTCCTGCAGAATATGTAAAATTGGGATGCTTGCTGTTCCCACCAGCATAAAGTCTCAAGTCCAGCATACAAACAGTAAAGCTTCTGCAAAATAAAATCTGAGCAGCCATGTAGGTATCATACTGACTTACAAACTGTCTCACTCATTGTGCTTCTTCTTCATACTATAATGAAAATAATACCCATCGTATTCACTCTTTTTTTCCCCCTGCCCCCTGCCTTTGTTGCATTTGCTTCTATCAAAACATGACTTCTAAAGATCACCTTTCCCTCCTCTGGGCTGAGCTGACCTTCTGCAAATGGACCAACTATAGGGACTGATTTGCATACTACTGGAGTCGTACCCACTCCCTACTCTGCCCATAGACAAAATGCAGGAAAGGAAGCCTGGACTATTAACTCACTCCTAGTTCCATTGGTTAGCCATGGTTTTGTCCCTGGTACTTGGTTTTGCAGGCCACTGCAACAGATTATGAAGGTTCCCAGTCTGTGTTCTCTTCAGCAGGCTTTCAGCATGGTCAGGATGTCTGAAAAAGAAGATGACTACAGGTATGAGTCAATGCCTGCTACGAGTCATCAGGAGTTTTCCAAGTTGGCTTCAATGGGGATTATGCTTTAAGACACTTGTCCAGACAGTGTATCCTCAGTAAGCCACTCCAAGTGAATCTAAATGAGTCCAAAGCTAGCTGGTGGGCAAGTCTCCATTGACTCAGAAGGTGAAAACCCACAGACAGGCAGCATGAACTCCCAGGCTCCTCCTCACACCTCACCAGACCTCCTCCAGGCAGGAGTATTCCTGGAGGTTTTGTCTGTGTCCCCTGTGTCTGCTGGTGTGCCAGCCATGCAGAGGTAGTTCTGTATTCTCCACAAGAACAGCCAGGCAAACAGCAGTCCCCTGCCCCTGGCGTGAGTGTACAGCAGCAGGGCTGGCCAGTGGAAAATATAGCCTTCCTCCTCCTCCAGCAGTGTGCTCCAGCCACTATGTTGGGGTTATGAAGAGCTGGAAAGAGGTCAGGTGTGTCATGCTCTGTGGTTGCAAATAAAGGTATTAATTAATGTTTGGGATGCGTACAAGATCTTGAACTTAGCAGAAGGCATACTTATAGTAGAAGAGTAGAGCCTGCGTCCTGGCAGACGATTCTAAAGAAAAACCATAGTGTGCCTGTTGGTGAAGTCCTTGGTGGACATCTCGTTGGCCTCATCTTCAAGACATGTTTGTAGCACTTTGCCACCCTTTCCACAGTGGAAAAGCCCTATCCTTGTACGTGCTTGAAAGGACAGTACTGAGTATTCCTGGAGGATTTTGAGGATTTCTAAGTTACCTGGAGATGGTGACAGCATGAGGGGCTGACAGTAGAAAAGAGAAATACGGGAAAGGCACCTCCTCGCACACAGTTAGGGTGTCCTGACAGCCTCATGATGGTGCAGCCATGGCTCAGGGACAGAGCAGAGGGCACTAGTGGTGCCCTGCCACCAGCAGCTGCACAGGGATCAGGGACCTTCTGCAAATAGGGCAGTTTTCCCATCACACTGAGCCTTTGCTTGCCTTGTTTTGTGTCCTCTCTTGATATAAACCTTTTGCAGCCCTTTTCCAAAATCTGCTGGAAAGACATTCTTAGAAACAAGCAAACCTGGGGCTCTTTAAGGAGCGTGCAGTGCCAGACTGGCCAAGTCTGAGGGCCTTGGGGTCGCTGGCAGCAACCAGGGACCCTGAGTAAGCCTTGGTGGGAGGGCCAGTGGTGTGGGGCAGCTGGCCCTCTTTACTGAGGCTAGCTTTGGCCCCACATGCCTGACCACAGCTCGGCTCCATGTCACCCACAGCCTTTGGTCCAGCAGGTACACCAGCGTGCCTGGGTCCCTGGGCCAGCCCATCCCCAGAATTGCCACCTGCCTGCACAGTGCTTCCAAAATCTGTTTGCTCCACTGTCCCATTGAGCAATGTTTCACAGCCACGAGCCTGACTGCAGTGCACAAACAGTGACGCAGTGCTCTGGATAAATTCCAAAGGGGAGAGGAAAGGATGTGGGACATTTAAAAAAATTTACTTTCTTTTTGTAAAACAATATTATTTCAGCGAAATCTAGGCAATATGTGTATCTCTTCTGGAAATGTCAGGTTATGCTCTGGGTTCTGGTGGATGCTTTTTGAAATGTAAATTTTTGAAATTCAAGCTATGGGAGGCATTGCTTACAAAAAAGGCCAAGGAAATCACAAAGCAAGATAAAAGAGCTAGGACACATAGTTTCCTTCATGAAAGCAAGTTTATCAATGAGAAGAGAAAAATTTGTGTCCTGACAATTCTAATACAAGCCCAAAATGGTTGTGAAACATTTACTACACATTTCTGGCTCAAATTCTACACCTATATATGTGTTTTACTGTTGATACATTCAGCCATCACATCTCAGACACCCATTTGAAGGGAAAGTTCCTCAGGAAAAGTAGCCAGGGCTGAAATAACAACATCAAGGAGGAATAACTGGCACCTCTCCATAAGGCTTGCTTCAGCTTACCACTTGTTTCAAGACGCTGTCCTGATGACTGATCACAGGAATGCTGAGGACGCATGATCCAAACGGAGCCACCACAGACTCTTTGGCCAAAGGATGGAAAAAATAACTGAGCTACCAGTCCAGCTTTGCTCTAGTATGTATTTATGCTCAGCTTTGGGTAAGGGAGTCAGCTAAGTAATTGCAGACCTTGTTTATGCATTGTTCTGTTCTTGTGACTGCCTGGATCCAGCCTTTTTACTCCTGAACCACTGTGCTCTCACTGCAGTGGAGATACATGCCTGCCTGTTCAAGAGACTGCTGCTGCTGCTGCTGCTGCTGCTGCTGCTGCTGCTGCTGCTGCTGCTGCTGTGGCATGGAGAGAGGGCCTTGGCTGGGCTGCCTTTGGGGCAGCTCCCCTTGGGCAATGGAGTTGTTCCCCAGCACCCTGCATCCTCAGAGAAGTCAGCCTGAATGTGGAAACATGTACCTACTTGTCCCACAGAAAATCCCAGCAAGAAAATTGAGTGAGCCTACTCCGGAGTATCGCTTTCCACATCCAACATTTTTTCACCTCTTTCCACATCCAACATTTTTTCACCTCTGACCCAAAGATGGGCCAGCAATGACACAACAGTGAGACAGAAAAGCCAGTTTAACATTACGCCAGAAGTCTTTCCTTTGCTCCTCCCCTTCTTCATACTTACAACTGTCAGAAGATCAGCTTTGTGTCTGTGCACCTCTTGAATGGCAATTAGAAAATTTTTAAGTGTTTGAGCAGAATGCATATCACAAATAGGTTTCTACTGGTAACCTGAGCAGAGTAAATCTCACCTTTAAGATGCAATCCTTTATTAAATTATAAGCCTCCCAGCCTCAGCAGTGTAACATTACTGATATTCCTGCATAGGTTCAAGATGTATAAACATGATGCAGAGAGCATAGGACAGAACTGCAAAGAGATCTGTTTTCTTGATCCTCTTGCCAGCAGGGATTTTCTCAGGCTGGATAGCATGTAAGCACTGTCACATCCTACTCCTCTGTGTGTCATTCTCACTCACAGGTCTATGAGCAGGAACAGATAAAGGTACCCCAAACAGCGCTGTAGGACTGAAGATCAAAGCTGCAGAGTTTCCAGCATGACATGCTACTCTAGAAACCTGAAAGATTTTTTCATAACAAGGAAATGGGGTTATATTTGGAAATGTGGGAAAGATGGATTATAGGAGGATATAACCTGAACTTCTATAATTTATTGTGCTGGAAAAGGCAAATGAATCCATAGACACACAGTAGCAGGGAGCAAAATTCAGTGACCTGCCACATAGAAAAAACATTGAATCCGTGATTTTGCGATGGTTTCGTTCTCCCCTACATATATCTTCTTCACTGATATGGACAGCTTGCAGCAACCTCAGTAAAACATATTGCAAGCCCTGTTTATGAATTGAACTTATCTTCTGGCTACATCATAGTAATTCACAAGTATTTGATAAATGGTGCATATAACCCAGCCCTAGCCTTCAACTGACTCACAGATTATTTACATCAACAATTTACTATAGTAAACTCTCACCTTAAACATACAGGCTGCCTTTGTTCTGTGATTACATGATTGCCAATTTTTAAAGAAGAGGAACACATCCATAGAGAGTGATCCAGCACCTGACCAAGGAATCACTGGCTCAGGGAGAACACTGCAAGAAACTTCTGCATCTGGCTGACATTTGACAACTACAGAGATTTTTTTAAACTATGTCAAACTCATAGTTTTTGATTTTTTTAGACTTTTCAGACTCACTAAGTTTTTGCATTTATTCACAAAAAACAGAATTATACAGATCACTTTTTGTGATTTGTCCTGGATGTGCTTTGCTGCTACAAAAGTCAACTACCTGACCTAATTTGCTACTATAAATAAGTGCAGATCAGTGCAATTGTGTCTAGTGTTGTAATGAACCAAATAAAAACTGGTGTAATGGGCCAGTATGGCTCAAGAAAGGCAATGTTGTGTTTTTCTACAGAAGACAATACACAGAGCAGCTTTTTGAGCACCTTTTGTGAAGCCCAGACTATAGCATGTAACATGGACATCATAGCACTGTCTGGGTCTGACAGCATCCATGGAAATTTGAAACTATTTAAGAGTGAGTCATGCAAGAGGAGAAAAAGAAAGAGAAAGAGAAGGAAGGGTAGAGTATGGACTTTGCCAAAGCTCCATGTCTGCATTTGCAGGGGCTCTGCCAAGTGAAGTAGGTCCTGGAGCAGGATAAGCATTGCCAGGAGCCAGCATCAGGGGACGATGTCAAGGGAGGGAGGAGCAAGCACCAATCAAAACAGAGTGGAGTGCATATGGGTTTCATGTGAGGCCAAGATGTCTTTAACCAGGCAGGAATGTTTAGGGCACAAAAGATTTTTAATGGGTTTTGCACATGCAGACCCACACACTGGCTGCAGCAGGAGACAAGAGCAGTGTGGAATGCTCTCTAAACATCTGCACACCAGTCACTGCTCTTCACCAGAAACACTCTCCAGTCACACAGTGGGTGGCAACAGCCTGAGCCAAGAGAAATGTGTCCTTCACGGGTACACACCTCAGATAAATTTTCAAATGGTTTGCCAGCTCCTTCTATTAGCAGGCTCTGTTACCTGGTCCTCAGTGACACTGAGAGATGATTTGTGTTTCTCTGGCCTTAAATGTGTCTTTACAAGCCATTTGGGAACTAAGATGAAAGGGTGGGTTAACTCATGGCACCTCCAGGAGATTGGTAAAGGAGGATGTGATCTAACAAGGCTTTCCTCCTCTGTCCATTCTGCGTAGTGATCAGGCAGCTGAAATTCCCTTGAGTATCAAGGTCCAGAAATAAGTCCTAAGAGAACCTGCAGAATAGGAAGGATAATGGGTAATTTATGGGTAAAAAGATGGGGTAAAATTTAGATTTGAAAAGTTTACTGGAAGCCATCCAGTATACCGTCCTTCTAAAAGCAGGGCTAATAAACTCTGAAGTGAGATCAGAACTATTTTTTGTCAAGCTCTGAATATCTGCAGGGATGGGGATACCCAGCCTGCCCAGTGCTCAATGCCCACCAGGAAAAAAACAGGTTTGCGTTACAGTTTGTTCCAATTTCTCTTGCTGAAATTTGTGGCAGTTTGCCTCTCATCCTCCTGCTGTGCAGGGCACAGCAGAGTTTGGCTCCCATCTTCACTACAGCCACCCATTAGGGAGTTGACAGCAGCAATTGATCAAGCACTCCAGTCCCCTCATTGCCTGGACTTGCTCCAAGTTATCGGTATCTTTCATGTGCAGGATGCAGGACTCCAGCTGCAGCCTCACCATTGCTGAGAAGAGAGGAAAAAACCACATCCCCTGAAGCAGGCCAGGGTGCAATTTGCTTGCTGGAGGGCCCACTCAATATGCCAGCCAGCAGGAGCCTCACACCACCTTTTCTGCGCAGACACTACTCTGGAGTATCAGCCCCCAGCTCACACTGTTGCATGGGGTCATGCCATCCTATATGACAGGTTTTACATTTGTTGCCATCTGGGGATTGCCATGAGCTGCAGCTTGTTGAGGTGAACATGCATGGCAGTACTGACCTCCTCAGTAAAGACCACTCCTCAACAGTGTGTCCTCAGACTCTGGGTGTTCTCATCCTGGCATGCTGCATGTTGCCAAGACTGGGACAAATGCGCAAAGGTGGGATGGCAGAAATGAGACCCACCACATTTTTCCCATTGGCTTCATATGTCCCTTCAACATGTAGTTACTGTGGGCCAGCTCCTCCTCCAAAGGAAAAGGACAGGGAAATTTTTTGCACAATAATGCTACTTTTCTCATGAGAAATGCTTGATGGAGTCTTTTCCTAAGCAGTGAGGGGAGGAGGGTAGAGGGGAAACAGGGACACGTCCCAGGTGAACATTTTCAGACCCATTTTACCGGTAAGTTCACAATGCTTTCAAATTTCATTTTAAGTACCTGTTTCTATCTATGCATTTTTACAAGTAAAAAATTCCTACAAAATAATTGTTGTCAGTTTTAGAAATTTACTTCATACTCCCTGAGGATTTTTGCTATACACAGAATTAAAATCATCCTTTTCAAAAACTTCTCCTTAATAAAATGTATATTAGTTGTTCATCACCCTTCTTTCCTTTGGGGCACAGCATTTCTAGAGCAGAAGTTGTTTTCTGCTGGCTGATTTCCTTCAGTGTTGCATAGATAGGTTTATAATTTCTCTTTGTTTTTTAGCAATTAGTTTCTCTTCAGCAGTACTCTCATAATTTTAATATATTTTTACAATGAAATTTTAAAGAAAAATTAGAGAAACTGTAGGCCTGCAATATTTGAGAAAAGTGTTCTGATCTCAATTTTGCTTTCTTTCTAAGGTGAAATAATACATAAGCAAAACTAATTTCTAAACATAGCCAATAGCGATATTTTCCCCTCAAAAACTAGCTTAAAAACTTAAGATGATATGCACCTCACTGTGTCAAAAGACAGAACACAAATAAGTTACTTTCCTTATTTCTTCTTTCTTAAGTTTTGATAATGAACCAAGCCCATAGTAAAAAGAGCTGTGGACCCACTACTCTCTTGTCTAGGTCGAGTTTTAATTCCTTTTCACAGAGTGTAGTTACAGAAGGATATCAGAATCTGCAGGTATCCTTGTGCTCTGAAATGCTGTCTCCAATTTAGCTGATAGAAGGCTTCAAAATCAGAGATGAAAAAATTATCATGAGCTCCAGACTTTGACCTGCAGGCATCATGCATTGAGCAGTTGATTTTTTAGGAAAGGTCATGTTGTCTTTGCTTTCAGCTGACCCTAAAGAGAATATGGCTGGTGTTTTTGGCTCACAGAACTCCTTTTCTGCAGAAAGATTGTAGTGACCCAGGGTTTTGTTTAGGATTCTCAAAAAGTCAGAGTCAATGTGGACACAGTTCTCTTCACAGCATCCACACTTTCAGGGCAAGCTGTATACCAGAGTCATCCGATACAGTTTTCTTCCAAGGCACTAGAGAAAGATATATTCAATCCTTCACAGGAAAAAAAATACAGCAATATCCTTAGGAAAGCATAATGGTGGAATTAAAATTATCTATATTTTACTGAGAATTTCCAGGACATTGTCCCCTTGCCAGATCCTCCAAAACCTTTAGAGACAAAAATGCCTTTCATTGCGGGTAAAATATTCCTCTACATAGAACTAGTAAGTAACACAGGGTCAGATTCTGGGCAGGGTTATTATAATAATAACAACAACAACAACAACCAACTCTGCTAAACCTTTGATCATGCTCCAGTTTAAAGAGTTCTGAACAAAGGAGCATCACCTCACAGCCAAGTGGCTTACCCTGGCTGCTGGTCTCCACTGATCTCCCTTGGCATCCACTGCAATTCTAGGCTAGACTAGTTCCACATAAGTGTTCCTGTACATGTAAAATGATAATATTACCAAAATAAGATTGCCTCTTTTGTATGATTTGGGTGGAAGGAAAAAACCCATCATGTTTTTTCAGGTTTATTTGGCATAATTTTGTCATCTCTTGGCTTCTCAATGTTGCATTCCTGAATACTCAGGGTTCCCTGCTTACTTACCAACTCATCAATTCTGCTCATTTTCAGCCCTCAGGTGTCTCATTGCATGCAGCACATGGAACAGGTCTGCCCTACACTTTTCTTTTCTCAAAGGTAACCAGTCCCTAAATTTATAGATAAATAGCTTCCCAAAGTTCATGGTTGTTTTTTCTTGCAGGGGGTCACATTTATCAAAGCCCTTGCAGGCTCTTTGAAGAAAATTGTGAATTGTAATCACATACACAATGGTTACATTTCAGTTTTATGTTTCTTCCCTGTTTCATTTTTAATTTTGACTGCATTACTGCCATGCCAGGAAAACATGCCTTTGTCTTTTTCAGCCTGCATGACTGTGAGTGTGGGTGAGTGTGCATAGCTGGAGTGACAACCCGCATGCTTACAAGATAGATAGACTTGTTGGCTAATCATCCTGGCTGGGAGGAGAATGAGAGAGAGAGAGAGAGAACAGCAGCTGAGGTAACAGTGCAGGAATGCAGAGTACCCAGCACTGGTGCCATGCTGAGTTTCAGTCCTCTATGCACACTCAGAAACGTAAAACTGCATATTACCATTGTCTTTAAAGTAGAAAAGGTAGACCATAAGTCTTGGAAGTGCAGTATTCCCTCTCCTACAAAAAGATGTGTTCAGGTTCAGCTGTAGAATCAGAAACCCACTGCCCTACTTCCTCTTTCATATACTGTATAGAAAAATCAGTAGGTGCCACTGAAGGTGAGTTTTCTTGTGTTGCTGTGTTTTTCGAAGGGAGCTCCACACAATGCATCCATAAAGGAATCTAATATTTCAACATGAATACCTAGGTGCTGCCTCTAATTAAAAGTACATATCAAAAGTAAACACAGAAACATTTTCCAGGAGGAGCAGAAGCTAAGCAAAGATGAAGACCGTTAAACCATAAGGGAAATATTTTTATCCTACGCAACAAAGAGGGACATAGCTTGGCTACGCCATGCCCACATCTTCCAAAAGGGTATCCAGCATAGGTAATGTGTGTTTCAGATCCTTCAGCAACGTGAGCTGTGAGCTACGCTGGCATGATGATTACAAATTCTCGAGGTCACAGTTCTCATTATCATGCAAATACCAGGGAAAGTCCAGGGTGGCATAAATCCCAAAGGACTTCAAAGCATCCACGCAGCCTCCCAAGGGAGCAGTCACAAAGTGACAAATTTAGCTCTCATCTCATCACATTGAATTCGACAGAGCTACCAACACAGCAGTTTGGTCCAATATTTACACTTTCCTGTTAAAGTTAAGCACAACATTCCTTCTTTTCCAGCAGCAGCACAATCTCTGTGATTTATGTAAGGGTGGCACTTTGCGAAACTGCTTTCAGTGGCTTCTATTTCTCTCTGGCTTTCTGCTCTGTAACAATATCCTACTAAATAAATACATTCATAAACAGAGGCACCATGGTTCCTTAAGCTTCTGCAAAATTTAATATTTCTCCAGTGCTTTTGTTCCTGATAATAACCAACATTATATGCAGAGGAGAGGTTCTCCTAATCCATGCTGGGTTCTCTGGTTCTCTCGGACGGATGCAAAATTCAGCAGTTTCAAATGTCCAGACCTGTTCTGCGTATGCCTGGAAAATGATGGTCAAGAAATGAAATCTTCCTAGAAAAAGGGCAAGAGATTTTCCTGTTCAGGGGAATTTGTTGCAGCAGTGACCCAGTCAGTGGCTGTGGTCACAGGAAACAATGGACAATCTGCCACATCTGCCTTCTGCAGGTGTGTTAATGAAGAAGCAAGATGGTCAAACTATTCCCCTTGGAGCAGTGAATCTGAGGGGGATGGAGAAGACAGGCATTGATAGTTTCCCGCCGCTCATAAGTGTCAGTCAAGTTCCATCTCCTCCCCCGTCCCCTTCACAGTTATTTTAATATTCATCAGTTGCTCGAAAGTTCTGTTATCGTGTTCTGTTGATTGGTTATATTAATGTATTCCACCCCTTTGTTTCCCCATTGGATGTTCCGCAATCGCGTCTTGTTCCCCTATTTGTTTATTCCCCTGTTTCTCCCCTTAGACTGCCCCTTTTTCTCACCCCTTGTAAACCCCTGCACACCCTCAGATCTCGGCTCTTTGTGGCATCCCCTTCAGGATATAATAAACCTGGAATTATTGCTCCAGAGAGTCCTTCCCGCTTCTTTGCTGCGAAACTGCTGCCACTTGTTACAACTTGTTGCTGTCAGCTCCCTTGGATGAGCTGCGCCTGTTTGAGCTGTTGCTAGGAGACCAGAACCTGCATGCCCTGAAGGCTGCAGGGGTCGAGAGCAGAGAGCCCAGCACAGAGAGTCGCACTCAAGCCACCGGGCAGCTTGAGAAAACCCGGCAGTAACGGGCAGCAACAATTTGTGACAACAGACGGACATTCTTCACAAAAAGGGTCAGCTTAGAGTTAACTCTTGTGCAGTTTCATTCACATCTCTCTTCAAGCCACACCACAATGACTAATATGACTAGTGCTCCTGTACATGTAAAGTGATAGGGCCGAAAACAACACTGCTTCTCTTGCATGATTAGGGTGGGAGGAAAAAACCCTTCTGGTTTACTCAGCTTTATTTGACATAATTTTGTCAGCTGTTCCTAAGCTTGGGATTCCTGAATGCTCAGGGTTCCCTGCTGACTTACAATATCAAAAGTCTATAAAATAGTATTTTATATAAATACTATACTATAAAATAATACTAAATATTAAAGTGTTTATTGAAAACTAATAGAGATGGCATTTTGCTGCAAGTAAAACCTAATTTTGGTTTCAAACAACAGCTGTCTTTCTGCATCTTTGCTCAGGTCCATAGGCTGAGTTCAGAATTCAGGAAACAAGTTGAAGCATTTGCCTTTAAATACCCCTCTGACCTCTGTCCCACCACTATCAGAGAACTTAATGCCTGTCTGCACACAGTCATGTATATTGAGACAGGTGTGTAGGCAAAGGAGGCTGAGAGCAGCTTGATCACCTTACCAAAGTGACTTTTACGTAGCATAAAGCCTGCATCCCTGGGGTCTCTTCAGCTTTTATAAGGTAGTACAAGCCTCTAGTTGATGAATTTAGATGACACTGGAAAACACCTGGACGGGAACTTGGACCTCAAGAATTGACATTTCGTATTTTTGTTAAACTTCCAAGCTGCAAGGTATTTATACCTCTTCTTTGAACACACCCACATCCTTGTCTTGGATGCATCCAAGCATTCAGCTTCTCACAGAGTGCAGTCCCTGCCCAGTCACACCAAAATCAACCTTTTTCTGACACACATGTAGAACTTCACTTCCCATGTCTCTAAAGGGTTTCTGGTTATATTTTGTTCTTTCATTTCTCCAAATAAAGTTTGTTTGTCTCTCTTCCTGTAGTTTAAATTAAAGTGTGCCTGCATTAATCAGATACCACTTAACCTTATTACTCAGCTTTGGCATTAATAAGGTAGTTATGGTTGCCCTTTTTCTTTCATCAGTGGCAATAGCAGGCATTAAATAATTACCAAAATACTACTATCAAAAGCATACTTTGAACAGCAACATTTTTTCCCTTAGCAGGCAGTATAGCCCTGCTTGAGTTCTAAAGTATGACTTAACCAGAATGAAAGGCCTTTCTTCCAGATAAAATTAATAGTGAAGGCTTACAATCCTCTTTTGGAAAAGGCATACTTGTTGACATGATTATTGGAGTCTTGCAGTGATACGTCTGCCTTTCAGAGCAAACAGAATATGCAGCTTCCCCTTCTACTGAGGAAGACAGGACCTATGGAAGCAAATTGCAGGGAGCTGAGCAATCTCCTTCTCAGATATCTTTATACATTCCACCTGGGAACTCTATTTTTCTGTATTTCTTTTTCTATTATGATTTTGACCACACACTTGTTATGTATCTATCTCCAGTACCCAAATTTTAAGCATGCAGCCTCTAAAAAGGTTATGTTGAAAACATATATTGTTCCTCCAGTGCTAGACACAGAAGTTCCCAGGACTGCAAGTTGCTTAGGAACTTCACATTTGGGAAGGATCACTATGGGCTTGCCCTTTTCTGATACCCTTCTCTAGACATCTTCTCTTTGTCACTGACAGAAAAAAAAATATTAGGCAGAATAGACCTTTGTTTTGAACCTGTATGGTTATGTATTTTGCTGAACTTTGTCCAAAAATCAAGCTATATTGCTCACTGTTCACATATGAATGTGAATGCTGGAAAAGGTGTTGTGAATGATCAGGTATTGCTACAACATTATCTGCAAGAATGAAAACACTGGTAACATCTAAATGAAATCACAGAAGTCAGTAGTGATAAAGATATACTATCTAATCCTTCCTGCCAATGTCCACTGTACCTTACAACTTTTTTAAGGGGTTTTTCTGGTTTACTTTTAAAACTTGTTGTAATGAAGCATAGCATAGAGTCCATCATTGGTATATCTCATCTAATTGGTATCTCACAAAAAGAATAAATACAAAGAACTGTTACGAATAAAAATACACCTTGAACAACTGTAAGTAACTGGAAGAACAGTTAGTCTTTCAGGAATAGGTCACATCTCAAAATTAACATTACCATTTTTCTCTTTTGTTTTAATGATTTTTTAAAAATAACAGTTTAGGCACCAATATCTGCATCAAAGAAGGGCATTAGATATAAAAACATATATTTTTAAATATTGCCTGTGCTTTCTAACTGTGTAAAGTCAACCTCTGCTACTTGGAAGCAGAAAGTCAGTAAGGAGTGCAAAAAAGGAGAAGGGCTGGTACTAAGGCACTTCTAGCAGGGATGATTATTACAGGCAATTAGGCTACATAATTGCCCCAGGAGAGGAAATCATCTGCTGCTAAGAAACAAAGAAACCTTAGTTTCTAGAAGCAGTCCCTACCGGCTGATATGCTGCCTATGTGAAAGGCTTTATGTAAGTATGTTTGGTAACCTCAATTGTGGGTTATATTCAGTTTTCATTTCAGTAAACCATATGCCTATGGCAGATTAGAATGTTACTGCAGAAGCTGAATCAGGTGGCTGCTTTCTTCTGCACTTACCATTAATGGAAATTTTATCTCCAGCTTGTGGAAGGAACAGCTACTTCTGAAGTTTCCCACTAGTCTTCTGATATTCTTCATAGCTTCAGGGAGTAATGGGGAACTTGTCCATGTTACACTTTTAGCAGACAAGCAATTGGCTCAGTGCAGATAAATCAGCTGGGCAATGGGGAGCTCTGTGCGGCTGGGGCAGGGAGGAAGCCCATTCCATTCCCATGGGGCAGGAGAGTGGATGGACTGGGTGGTTTGGCCACCTCGGGATCCCTGGGGCCAAAACACTTCTGAGGCCACTACACTTTTGGCTTCTCAGAGAGTGACAGCCAGTGACATATTTCCTACCCCGTCCTGCTTCAATTTCAGCCCCTGCCAAAGAGGCACTGTAGAAACCTCAAGAGGACAACCAAATCTTACAGACAGGCTCCTAGAAAGCCTGGAGCAACCTGCTTCTGGACAGGGAAGCTGCACAGATATGTCTGAAGCTGTGGGCTCTGCAGAGGCAGAAATACAGGATGTGGGCCTAAGGGGGAGAAATGCAGGTTTGGGAGGTGGGGAACCAGTTCTTGCAAAATGTCCTCAACCAGCCAAGGCTTGCGCAGTAACATCAGCAATTCTGGGAGCAGAGCATGCTCCAGCATATTCTCTGCAGGGTTCTCCTGGTTCTGGCCTGCATGGGTTTATTATCATAATTAACACTGCAATTTGCTTCAAATGACACACCATAGTAAGTTATTAGTAATTCAGGTGAAGGTACAGCAAGGCCAGTCAAATGTTTACCTCATAAACAAAGCATCATGTTATTCTAGAGATCTATGCGGATGCTCACATGTAACTTGCGTGATGCAGCAGGGCTGTTACAACGTCCACAAGCTCTGTGCATGTTTTCTCCTGGATGTCTGTCTTAAGGCCTGATTGTGCATGCTGTCAGATTCTGTTTCTGCAGCTGAATCATTCAGAAATCCTTTCTCCAAACATGATTTTATGGAGTCTGTAATAAGTTATGAGCACATGCAGCAGGCTTGGCACTAGACAGGACACTGAGCTGCTCTCATCTATCTGGACAACATCTTTTATGGATCTTGTAGGACTTGGTTATTTTCAAGAGCTCTGGTCCAGCTCATTCACATAGTCATTGTGGAGCTCCATATAAAGTATTCCATCCTGCAATCGTAGGTACAGGATGTGTCCTTTCGCCACCAAACTCCAGTGACCATTTCCATACCTGATGCCTCCCACTCAGCCACCTATCTACAGCTGTTCTTCCCTAAAAGGGAGTTTCTACTGCTTCCATATTCAGGCTAAGTAGAGCACCACTAGGCTCCTCTGGCAAACCAGGTACAGAGCAATATGTAGTGGTTAGATATGGAATAATTAGGATGCCAAAATTTTATTATACCATTGCTTTGAAAAGCACCATGCCGTGTTACTTTTACCTGCTTGGTAAGCTACTCTTGCACAACTCCTTCCTTTCTTGCTTGAATAAATTCAGTGCTACATCAATGGCTCCTGCACCTCAGATGCCAAACCATGAGCCCCTGTCATCAGTGAATTGACGACTATTGAAAACACAACACGAGACAAACATTTATTTGAAAATGCAGTCTAGAAGTACATGCAGAGGAGGCACAAGAGTTGAGAAACCCTTCTGCATCGTTTTCCAAGGGTTGGTATTGTTTTTCCACTAAGTGACGTGCCCCATGGGAACTGTGCAACACAGGCAGACCTTCATAACACAGCATTAAGTTTGTTGGTTTGTTTCTTCTATTGAAATAGGCAGGCTTGCTGAAAGAGGCAAACTAGGGAACTTCATTCTGCAGCAGTGTTCTACTGGAAAATTTTCTTCTGACAAAAGATGGAGCAGAGCACACAGAGACAAAATACAAACCTATTTATATAGTGTCAGATTTGAATCATTCTGCATCTCCTTCCTATGTGTATATGAACCAATTTGTATGGGTGAGAAGCTATTTTGCATCCACACTAGGAGAATACGTGTACTATGTTTAGTTAAATGCAATGTTTCTCTTCTGGAAATATGCCTGAGTTATTTTACAAGTACAACTACCATGATTCAGTGCTAGCGTTATTTATCTATTTGTATTATTTAGCCACCCAGCTCCTCCAGTGCTTCTCAGGGCTTAGCTCTAAATTAGAAATTATTTTACATATTATATATATCTTGAAGAGAAGAAGAATATTATAAATTATAAAAATATTATAAAATTCACCTTAGCATGGGGATAAAAACCTATTTCCCAATTAAACAATATTTTCACATGTGTTACAGGCCATGGAGAATGGCTATATGCCTGAAAGCTGATTTAGATGTCATAAAAGCAACCAAACAGCACTTTTTAAAAGTTATTTAAATCAAGAAACCAGATTCAGAACTGGAAAACATCTCTTTCCAGAGAGTCATGCAGTCTACCTTTGCTGTAAATTAGACTTGATAGCCAGATGGTTAGAGAGACCTGGAACAATTTTTGTCATCACATTTAATAGGCAGAAAGCATGCTTCTATTACCCGTGGCCCCGTAACACAATCAAAAGCACCTGTTTTTACACTTGTACAATACAGTCTGACTTTGTGAGGCAGTGACCTAGGCAAGGCTGACGCTGGTATCAGTGGGAGTGAGTGATTCCCATTCCAGACAAGACAGGCTCTTCTATCATTCCTCTGCAGGAGGGGTAGTTTCCAAATAACATGGTCATTTAGTACAAACCATACAGTGCTTGTTATTCTTTCTTCATCATCAATTTGTTTGAAGGACTTTATAGCACTACAGAAAGAGAGCAGAATGTGAGACAGAGAGCCTCTCTATTAGTGAAAAATGCAACTGATACTTTGGAAAAAGTGAAGTGTTTTACCATCCTTCCATTTTTAACCACATCCAGCTTCATTCCTCACATACCATAAACATGCCTTCAATAGCACAGAAGCACCAAGTGACATTATGCATTTTTTTGTTACATTAACTCTTATATCTGGAAAAATAACTTAGAGTAAGCAGTTTGCTTTTAACATAGGCAGACGTAAAGCACAGAAATGTTAGACAAGACCAATTGTGCCACTGGTGTAAGATCCCATAGTCTCTCACTTGGTAGCTACAATCTCCTACAGTGATGCAGTAAGATGCATCACCTTGCACTTACTATATTTTAAAAATTGCTTGTGGCATTGCTGCAATTTAATTCAGGGATTCAGATTTTAATGTAACGTTTTCTCATGGGGTACAGTCCTATCCATCCTTAAGTCATCTGGAAATCATCTACAAGTATTCTGTACCATTGCACCTGTGTAGAAAGTCCAGCTGCATAATGAGTGGCAACTGGAGTGGATAGGTTCCACATTGGGGACAGCCCCTGCTTTGGCCAGCACAGGATTCATACAGTGCCTGTCTGTCCCATGGGGTGGCATAGCAGCAGGGCGGGATCAGGACACGTGGCTCATGAAGCCACCTGCTCCTCAGGCACAAAGGCATCGGGCCAGGCAAAGCTGTTCTGACGCTGCCAGTTGGGCAGTGCTGGCCTATTACAAAAACTACCTTTGGCAACCACTTCTAGAAATAGTCCCATTCATCATTCTTGCCTCAGAAACAATTAAATTCAGCAAGCTGCTGCCAAAGCAGATTTTTAACCCTGTTAATTCAAGAGCATGCAATTGTTTAAAACAAATTGGTATGTGTATTACACTAAAATCACTTCTTTTGTGAAAAGTAGGCCAACGTACTTCTCTTCTTTGACTGCCAAGTCTTGCCTATTTACTCTTAATCAGCAAATAATTGTACTGTATGTACCTCAAGTGTGGTCCCGTGAACTGAATGCGCAATGGCAGCTGGAAAGCATTAGGCGGTCCCTTAGAGTATGTCTTCTGGCTTGGTTTCTTCCAAGAGAAATCCTGTTTGCATGGTCCAACTATGTTCTGCTGTGTGAACCAAAGCAGACTAGCAGGAGAAGATCCATAGATTCACTCCAGCCACTCGACCCGTCCAAGCTAAAGCATTTAATGCAGCTGTGCCCTTACGGTACACATTCTTAAGCAGAGGAGCAAAGCCTCAATGTGGTAAGCAAGCTGATGGCTATACAGCTAAATAAGTTGATTGACTGGAGAGTTTTGGCTCTGGGCTCACAGCTGAGCATATTGGTATCTGAATGCACTTAGTACATGCCTTGTTTCTGAAGTACAAATTTGAAACTTTGGAGGTTAGCAATTTATGCATTTAAATAGAAGTTACTAAGAACCATTGCTTTGTGCTGGCTTCAATAGGATGCGAAAGCTAGGTTGTTATGGTTTAGGAACCCACAAAAAAGGAATAGGAAGCAAAACTGAAATTCACCACTCAAAAATTCTTAACTTCAAGGTCTAGTGGGACAGAAACTGCTTGTGGTATTATAATTCATGTTACATGTTCTTTGTTAAATTTCGTCACTGTTTTGCAATGGATTATAATACATGGGACTTCTTACCAGGGTTATAACAGCTTTTCTCAAAAAAAAAAAAAAAAAGAAGGTAGCTTTTTTCTTGCCAGTTGTAGCACACAGGCAATATAAAAACAGTAACTAAACCTCACATTATTTTCTATAGTTATCTCTCCAATCCAGTGGGAAAAAAAAGCAAAAAAGCAAGCAACCAAACCAGGAAAAAAAAAACCAAAAAGGTTGCACAAACTAATTTTGAATCAGCAGTGTGTGTTGATACTAATATTGCAAAGTCATGATTTCAAAGTAAAGTCAGTTCTACAGAGAGGATTATACATACAGAAGGAAATAACTTTGTATTATTTGCAGGCATAAAAAGAAAATAAGCATGGCAAAATAATCATATGCCAGTGCAGTGGCAGACTGGAGGAGATACTGTAATCACTATAACTGTGATGTACGGGATCTGATCATACTTTTAAAGATATCAATACATTCAAATCAATATTTCACATACACTCCAATAGTCAGAATGTTGTGTATAATGATATCTTACTGCAGAAAAATGCAGAATAATAAAAGTATGCACTCATTCAATATGAAATAATTATACAAAAAGTATTAACTCTGCTTTTTCAATATCCTATTTTTGCGTATTCAAACTTTACTGAGTGAGTAAGTCATAGCTGCCAGGATGAAATGGATAAGGAATGAGCAGGAATGAAAAGCAGTTTTCATAAAAACCTGTAGAAAAAATGGCTCTGGTGAGGTGCATGTACAGCTCCACCCCTCCGCCCGCCTTGGATTCTGCCACTGCTGCTTTGCAGTGAATGAAGTCCTGTGGATGCATAGTCATGAGCCCAGCTGTCCACAGTGTGTGTCCCTACAAGGAATACAATGGTCACACATCCTTCTCCACACATCTCTCTTGCACACACGTGATGGCATTTGCTTCCACTTGTTAAGATACTGTCTGCATACTTGCCATGTTTTACCATGGGCACACATTGCTCTTTCCTCCTGATGTTGGGGAATCTGAGACTTGGCAGAAATAGGTTTGTTGACATGAACCAGGTCTCCCTTATGTGTCAGACGGCGGTGCTACAGCATGTTTCTGACACTAGCAATTTTGCAAAGATCTCCTCCTCCTTACAGAACATACATTAGTTCAAACAGCCTCCACCTATGACTAAAACTCCACCAGTCTGTAGAAATCTAAGCTCCTTCCCTGAGCACCCAGAGCTACAGACACTGCTTATATCATCTAGCATATGCACAGATTTTATGCAAACTTTATTCTGTGCAGTAGTTCGCCTTTCTCTTCATAATATACCTTTAAAATCTTCCTTTTTGTATTTTCTACTCCACAGGAAAAGAAGAAGCAATGTTTACAACAACTGTGTGCCAGTAATCGTACATGTATTCTGATAAGATGATAATGCAGTTAATATAACACAAAATAAAACCATCAGGCATCTGAAGAGATGACTATCTATAACCACAAAGAGAGAAAGGCAAAGTGATGCACAGAAGTGTAACAGGAAGAAAACAGCATTAAGAGAAGGAAACCACATATGAAGGTAAATTCCTGTCAATCATTACTATTAGGTAGTGAAATAGATACACAGAAAAATGCAAAGCTGTTGCTCAAAAAATTTGAAATGAAACTTTATGCATCACTTCATAAAAAAGTGTGCCTGGAAATATAGTCAGCACAACACCAAAGCTGATGATTACAACATTGAAATAGACAGTTTTTATCACCTAGTAGCACAGAGTTTGATGGGAAGCAAAGCCAGAAGCACCACCACTCTGTGACTCCACTCCATGTCCTGCACCTTCTGCCATGTCCCTCAGCTGTTCATGCCCTGAAGAACCACCTTCATTATTAGCATGGATTAACTTCAGTCTCCTCCCCAGAGGCCACTGACGTGGCCACTATGGCACAGCACAAGCCAGCCCATACAGACTATGCAACACAGCTGGGAGGTGGGCACCTTGGCAGAGCTCCCAGTGGTTCTGGAAAACCATAATGCCTCTTTCCTGGGTACTTCTGTGTTCTGGGAAGGCAAAGCACTCAGGGCATATTGCTCATAGACACAAGAAACTGGTGTCCCAACCTCCAGATCCCCCAGGTACTTGACAAAACATCCCGGACATCTGGTAAGCCAACCATCTCCTGACCAGCTGTCCCCACTACAGTCACTAATACCCAAGTCTACTCTCTATCTTTAACAAATGTATAGTTGCTCTTTGCTCAGTTATATATCTGAGCATGTAGAGATGTAGATACCAGCTGCTGAATTTTTGCTAGATTAAGTAGCGTTGATCATTACAGATACTTGCAGCAGCACATAACTTGCACGTCAGAGCTGCTTTTGGTTGCAGCGCTGTATTAATAACATTTGCAGGCTAACTCAGTTTCATACAATTTGCATTAGTGTATTTGCAGTGATCTAGATGGGATTTCAGGAGAATTGTACAGTTCACTAAAATAAGAAATTGTGTACTTCTCATGAGGCACGGCTTACAGTTTCACAAGGCTGAAGAAGAAGGTCATCCTCTCATCTTCTATGAGACTAGGGAAAACATCCTCACAAGGGTATTTTGGTGTTGCCCCACTACACGTTTTTCTGCATAGTATACTCCTTCCATAAAAGCTGGAAAGTTAAACTTCCTACCAGGTACCGCTATCTGTGCCTACTGTCTCAGTCAACAGACCAGTTACACTTACTCTCTGCTATACTTTAATGATCTGTATAATTGTGCACATGCGTGAGAACTTCCTTTAGTCTTCTCAGGCTTGTTGAAATCACTCAAGGCTGTAAAGTACTGCTTACACTTCACAGGAAAGTTGATTTCAGGACAGTCCGTGTTAATCTGTTCTTGGCTCTGAGTACTGATTAGGCCCCAAGCAAAGAGCAGAAATATGTTTCTTGGCTGTAAAATGAAGAAACCTGCATTTGCTAAGAGAAAAATATAAAAATGTCTAATAAAGCACCCACACTTGGTATGTTCTGTGTATCAAGGCAACTGCCTTAAAGGTAGGTTCTGTTATCACAGCTGCCAGAGCTGTTTATTCTCTTACTTCTCCATGTGACTTTTCTAGACAGACACTAGTTGCTGAGTGCAGGTTAAGTAGAAAAACAGGCTGTGCAGAAACTCCTGTATCTTAAGTGCAAAAACGAATACTTACAGACCTCTGAGGCCCCATTAGTGTTTACTTCAGTCTAAGCTGTGGTTATGCTGCCATCCTACAGCCTCTCATGATAGAGTAACAAAGACCAAGCACTGCTAGATAGCTCCTGTACAAGGAAGTATATTCCAGGAATGCTGGAGCTGAATTTGAACTTCCCTTATCAGGAACAATGAAACTGAGAGCAAGCAGCTTCCTTGCTCAAGTGGAAATGACCACTTTTCAGCAAGTGCTACTGTCAATCACTGCAAGCCAGCCCAGAGGAAACGCAATTGTGATAACTGAGTGGTTTTAGTAGCTATAAAGGAAGTGAGTAGTTTAGCTTTCTTACTCTGTGGAGAGGGGATTATTACTGTGCCATTTTAATGTCAAGTCCTGGAGCGCCTGCATAGTTTGTGCACAAAAATGGGGTGATGTTTTCCCTTTTAACACAGGGCCAAATCAGCCCGCCCATATTAACTTTTCATGACAGGATCTCTAAAAAAAGGCCACACCATCCTTAAATTGTTTTGGACTTAATTTGGTGTTGTCATGCAATTAGGTTTTGCAAAATTGGCTTCTGGACTGACAGCTTCTATTGTTGCAGCATATGGCAATCAGAGAGCAGCTTGTAGCAGATGTGATGTTTATTCACCATTTGCTAGTTTTAGACTTAATGATGTCATTCTAATCAAAGCAAATGTTAGATGTGTTTGACATCTAAGAAGTTTTGCAGCCCCCCCATCATGTTTAAGCCGCTTCTGTCAAGTGGAAACACGTCAGCTCTGAATGCATCTAAGTCATATTTAAGAACTAATGATGCAATTTACTGGAGGTCTGTATTCCAAAAATCCATGTTTCTAACATGCATTGTGTTCCTCCAGTAGACTACAAAGACCACCTATTACAATAAGTGAGCTCATTAGGCATGCAACTCCTCAGTCTTGCAAGCTGTTGCGATAAGCAGCTGTTGCAAGAGGGTAAGAGGTTGAATTATCAACTCAGCAAAGCACAGCACTTCGTTCAGCCAGCCCAGGAAAGTATTTGAGCAATAACTCCATTACTGTGGAGTATACCTTTGACTACAGCACAGAAGCAAAACATCAGTGGTATTTCAGTGACATGCTTCCCCACACCCAGCAAGCAAGACACTCCCAGAAATTAATTGTCAAAAATTTATTACGAAAGCTTCAACAGCAGCAAATATTTCAATAAAAGTTATTGCAGTATTAAAACAGATCTGCAGTGACCCAAGAGGCCTGTTGAAGTCTGTCTGCTTTGGAATATCTGCATTTGTCTTAATGACCAATCCCCAATACTCCATAAATATTGATACTTTCTCCTGTGTTTTGCAGACAGCACCAACAGTTCTAGTTACAGTACTCTATCCAGTCCTTCTGGAAAGTTTTGGCCCACGTCCCTCAACTTTCCCTCTCCCTTCTGAAACAGCTCCACATAGCCAAACTTGCAATACTTCTTTTAGTTCCATGGTATGCCAGCCTCTCCACGGTTGCAGCCTACTGAGGCTCACTGGTGAGATGAGCTGTTTTCCTCCTTCTCCTCTGTAAGAGCCCACTGCATGCCAGTCTGAGGGACCTTAATCCAGTCTCTTGACCAGGCTAATCCATGGAATCAGCAGCTTGTTGCACATTTTGGTGAACGCACAGCACGTTGAGAATGCAACAAAGGTTTCAGCCTCTCCAATGCACCAAGTGACCATCACTCAGGCAGGGTGATCGTTGGCACCCAGTCATTGACATTCCGGCTCTCTTCGCAAAACAAGTTCAGCTTCTCCAGAGCTGGGTCCTTCCAGCCTTCTTCATTTGGGTTCTGCAAGAAAGAAAAATGATGCACACCATGAGTGCTGCCCGCCAGCTGAGGTCATCATAATATTTACAGAAGCATTAGCTTAGGACCTGAGGCACTTCCAGACAATTTCTGCCCTGACACAGACAAGATGGGAAGCAAAGATGCTACCCTTGTGGATAGTGGAGGAAATCCACAGTTACGAGAAGTTCTGCCTCCTCCTCCTACTACTCAGCTGACTAGCTGTGTGCCGAGCGCTGTATCTGTGCCCAGCACAGGGCTCAACCACCCGCAGCAGGAGAAGGGGCCAGCCGCGTCAGGCTACGGCCGTGCGGGGCAGCGCCGGCAGCGCGGCGGGACAGCCGCCCGCGGGACACCCACCGTGATGAGGATGCAGTGCAGATCCCGCGGCTCCCCGGAGTCCTCGCTGGGTCCCACGATGGCCGCCAGTTTGGCCACGTCGTTCACCCGTACGATGTCGATGTCGTTCTCGCAGCAGAAGGCTTGGATCAGCGTGAAGTGGATCTGCAGGGCAATGTCCCCCTCGTCTTCATGGTCCGCGGCCAGCACGCAGAACGCGACGTTGTCTGGGTCGCTGCATGAGGGGAGCAGCGCGGTGAGTCCCGCGTTCGGCGCCGGCCACCCCGCAGCCCCACCGGGCTGACTTACACACTCCCCCTGCCTCCTCCGCCGCCGCCCTACTTACACATTCATCAGCTTGGCCGACTCATAGACGCCGGCGGTGAGGCAGCCTCGGCGCTGCGCCGACACCAATAGCTCGCGGAGGGCCGTGCCGGCGCCCTGCATCCTGAGGGCCGGGAGAGGACACAGGGTCAGCGCGGTGCCTCCACCACCACCGTCCCGAAACCGCCCACTACCCGCTCTCCTCGGATCCCCAGCGCCCACCCGCACGTACCAGTCGTGGCCCGCAGGCATGGGCTGCTGTCCGTGGATCTCCTCCAGAGTCATAGCAGTTAGTCCCCACAGCGCGGCGCCGGGCCCGTCAGCCTCGCTCCGCGCACGCCCCGAGCACTCTGAGGCAGCAGCAGGCGGGCGTGCGCTACTTATAGCCCGCGCGGGCGCCTCCCNGGGTCAGGGGCGGGGGGCGCGCAGGCACGCGCCGGGCCCGCACAGCGGCGACAGCGGAGCCGGATCGGGATAGCCGTGACAGCGGTGCGCCCTGCACGCCGCTCGCCGGCGGGCGCTGGCAGGGAGTAGGCCGGTTTGTGTCCGAGACTTGGAACGGAAAATCCGAATAGTGCAGGAGAAATTAAACAAACAAACAAACAAAAGTCATATTAATATGGTTTCTGCTAATGTAAATGCCGCGAAGTGACAGTTCCTGTAGCCGCCAGGGCTCAGGGCAGCTCTGTAGAGAAGGTCCTGGGGCTGTACTGGGCGGTGACCTGGTCACAGCCAGCAGTGACCCAGCTGCTGCAAAGTCCCCCTGTGCCCTGGTCTGCACGAACAGCAGCGCGGCCAGCTGGGAGGTGACAATCCCCTCTGCTCAGCGCTCACGGGACAACAGCAATGCAGTTTGTCCGGTTTGGGCACCCCCAGCAGGGGAAACATCGATAAACTGGAGCAGGTGCTGCTGAGGGCACCGAGGTGTCCAGAGCTGTGTCCTGCTCCGCAGGCTGAGGGAGCAGGGCCGGTTCAGTCTGGGGAAGGCAAAGTTTGGGGGGCAAACTGCAGTCCCCAAAACCTGCGGAGTGATCATTGAGAAGACAGCGCCAGGGTCTTCACAGCAGTGCCTTGTCGGGAGGCAGGACACACTGAGCCTAAGGGGAATGAAGAGGTTCTCTGGAATGTAAGGAAATCCCTTTCCACCTGAGAGCAGTCAAGCAGTGCAGCAGGCTGCTGTCCAAGGAGGCTGTGCAGATCTCCTCCTTGCAGGATTGCAAGCCCCGATGCGACAAAGCCCTGAGAGACCTGTTCTGAGCTCCCTGGTAACCCTTCTGCAGGCCTATGATCCTGTGGGGGGTGGCTTTTGAGCGAACAGATATATTTCTTTTTTTTCCAGTCAGGCTTTATTAAAAGTAGCTCTAATTTGGACAGTGTATCCTTCATAATTAATTCAGCATGAAACGAGTATGATCGCTGGACTCTAGATCTGAACCTGTCTGCCAGCAAACCAAGCAATACCAAAACAAATTTTCCCACTGTGAATGAGCACAGTCTAAATATTAAAAGGCAAATCACTTTTCACGTCCCTTCAGCGTCTGACACGCTTCGGCTTAGGCTCACAGTCAGCACTCGTCTTCAAAGCAGCCTCAAGTGGTTTCGCAGAGGTTGCGGAGAGCCACCTGCGGGTAAGATGTGCTACTGCCACCTGCCCGGACCAACCCCAGCGGGCTGCACAGACAGCTCTCTAACTTGTCACCTTTGCTTCGTCCCCTTTCGAATGTGTTTTGACCCAGGAATGTCCTTTCCAGTACTTCACTGAGAGCCCTGGATCAAGCAAGTCTCATCTGTGACTGTATATGATGTACTCTGCTCAGTAGTTGCAGTCCCTTTGAGCACCACAGTTTCCAAAATGCTTCTCAAACTAAGCCACTTTAATGATCTGCTGTGTTTCTGCTTCCAGTTGTTTCTAGTTAGTGCCCTGGTGACGCTACAGGTGACAGCATAGGACCTGGCAGTAATTACTTAGTGAGCTTCCATTTTAAACTAGTGACAACATAGGCATGACGTCTGCCAGATACATCCAGCCTCTCTAAGAATATTTCTCTGATGTCTACAGAGTTGTCAGTTGTCAGGGGAGAAAACTGTTGTAAACACCAATTCTCAAGCTTAATAATCTTTTTTTACCCTATTAACATGCAAAGGCATTCTTGACTTGGAAAGCAAACCAGTGACCTGTCACTCTGAATTTGCTTGAGAAGGGCATAAATTCTTAGTTTACTTTCCTTTAAAAAGATGTGAGAAGTGACCAAAAAAATATCTCCTGGTCTGGATTCATGCAAGAGCAATTATCTACACTTGCTGGAATTAGCACAGTGTACATAGCATGTACATTCTCAAAATATAAAAATCCTTCATATATCTGCTTCTTTTTTTTTTCTTTTCTTTTTGTTTTCTCTAAGTGTATAAATTGGGATGAGTGCAGAAGAATAGCTTGAATGGTAAGACACACTAAATGGTATGTCTCGTAGAAGCATTCAAGGGCCTATTTCTGATGAAATAGGTGGAAAATCCAGAACTGACTCACAGCTTTGAAAGATACTGATATCAACTATGACTTTGATGACTTTCTCATTACAATAAAAGTGGAAGTTACTTGAAATGGATCCAAATTAGTAAGCCAAAGTAATTCAGCGTGGAGAACAGTGCATATGTAATAATAATTTATATGTAATTGTCTAGATAATAAAGTGATATATGGAACCATATTAACACATTAATCCTTCTACATGCAAGCTTCCAGTTTCAGCTTAATGATGCAGCACCCTGGAATGAGGGCTTCTTGACATCACACTTTAGAGTTTGCCCCCGTTATTCCTGGGTCTCCTAGCACAGATGGTGCTGAAGGCCATGAAGCATTCATTACTAGGTACTTGATCCAGCTTATTTCAAACCACAGTATCAACGTCAGGCCTCTGACGCAGAAGAGGAGGAGTAGAAAGGAATGCAAGCCCAAGGTCCTGCCCCTGGTTCGAAGGCATCGGCTTTCCAGATGTGATACCTTTGATGCCTAATAAACAAATCGAACTTTAGTGAAAGTCGGTGTCCACTGCTTGCTTTCTTGGTCTTTGCCTTCCATGTTTTTAATACATCCAACTGGTGGGCACAGACCTTTGGTGGATCAACTCCTGAGTGCTTGAAATCATCCCGTAGATCCAGGGGGAGATGGGGGAGGGTGGTGAATATCACACGGCAGCAGCACTCAGACATGAGTGTGCAGATGTTGCCATGGTTGCCGACAGCCCTGATGTAACGCCGGTGCCACTTCCCCGTGCTCCCCAGCGCAGGGCTTGCCCGTAGACCCTTCCTTTGCGGACGGGACCGGAGCAGCTGCTGCCGCCCGGCGCCGCGCTCGCAGCAAAAGCCTGCGCTGACCTCTGGTGCTCGCCTGGGGGATCGCTGCTGCCTCCCGGACCGGGCATAGCCCCGCCGCGCCGCACCCGCGGGATGCTTCCAACGGAGACACAGAAACAAAAAAAAATATTACAAGAAAAAAAAATTAAAAAGAAAAGAAAAAAACAACCCCAAACAACAGCCAACCAACCAACCAAAAAAGTAGACCTTGGTTCTTCCTACACAATAAAATCCCCTAAATTGTGGGAGTTGATCCATAGATGTGCTCGAGGATAGGGAGGCTCTACAGAGACCTGGACAGACTAGATCAAAGGGCCAAGGTCAACTGCATGAGGCTCAATAAAACAAAGTGCTGGGTTCTGCACTTTAGTCTCAGCAAACTCATCTTCAGCCTGGGGGAGGCAGGGCTCAAGAGCTGCTCGGGAGAAAGGGTCTTGGGGGTTCTAGTTGAGAGCTGGCTCAGTGTGAGCCAGTGTGTGCCCAGGTGGCCAAGCAGGCCAATGGCATCTTGGCCTGAACCAAGAATAGTGTGGCCAGCACGACCAGGGAAGTGAAAATCCTCCTGCACTTGGCATTGCTGAGGCTGCACCTCGAGTCTGGTTCTGGGCCACTCACTTTAAAAAGGACATTGCAGTCCTGGAGCTTGTCCAGTGAAGGTCAACAAGGCTCTGAAGGGTCTGGAAAACATGTCTAATGAGGAATGGCTGAAAGGGTTGGGTTTGTCTAGTCACAAGAAGTGGAGGCTCAGGGGGGACCCCATTCACTCTCTACAACTCCCTGAAAGGAGGCTGTGGTGAGGTGGGGGTCAGTCTCTTCTACTGTGCCTGCAGTGAGAGGACCACAGGAAATGGTCTTCAGCTGAGACAGGAGAATCAGATTAGATACTGGGAAAAAAGTTATCACTCTTAGGACATGTCAGGCATGGGAATAGGTTGCCCAGGGAGATGGTGGGGTCACCATCCCTGGAGATCCTTAGGAGGCATCTAGATTTGGTGCTGGGTGATGTGGGTTAGTGCTTCAGGGGTTGCAGTAATAGTGCTGGGTTGATGGTTGTACTGGATGATCTTATAGGCCCCTTCCAACCTTGTTGATTCTATGG
Source organism: Orthonyx spaldingii (assembly GCA_013397795.1). NCBI lineage: Eukaryota > Metazoa > Chordata > Aves > Passeriformes > Orthonychidae > Orthonyx > Orthonyx spaldingii. The sequence continues at coordinate 3,053 of VZTJ01001128.1, read as the reverse complement.
TTCTAAACCGAGCCCCTACTGTAAAAGTGAGACATGGAGTAAGGGGGAAATAGTAGTATATTCAATCACAAAAAAGGCAAGAAACCTGGCAGAATGTAACAGATAAAAGTGCAAAGGGATTACACACCTGTATAGCTGATAATAAACATGAGTTTTGTCACTTTGCAGGGAAAATAATAGTGTGTGTCCAGCTGAAGGGCAGCAGTCACAGACATTACCTGTTGTTCTAATTGAGAAGAGACTCAAACCTTCCACATCAGAAAAGGCTTGCAAGCCATGGTAATAGATACCCCAGCCATGGGCTCCTACACTGCTCTCACCAAGATAGACCAGTCCTTTCAGTTCAGATGGAGTACTTGCTCCTCAATGTCTTTCCAAATCTATCAGAGCTTCTCCTCTTTCCATTTCAGTCCTCCATCCAGATCTCTCTCCCTTTGCAGAGCTATTGTAATCGCCCAGCAAGCTTCTTTCTCCAGGTGCAGAATCTCACAAAATAAAAACCAAATCAAAAACCTTTCCATTGAACACAGAAGTTTTAGGAGACTACAAATCCTCTGGTTAAATTCAAGATGATTTTGTGTTTCCAGCAAATCAACAGGTCACCTACCTAATCCTCATATAATTTCTTTCCACTGAACCTGACACAGATATTGCTGGTCCCCTTGCCTAGTAAACCAGATAGCATCCTCTGTACATAAACTTTATTCTGTGACACTTTTGCCACAGAAGTGACACCAGCCAAGAACAAACATTCACAGTCTGTGGGCAACAGGGATGGTTAACTTACTGAGAAAGCAGTGAAGTAAAGCTTTTCATAGCTTCTTCTTTAAAAAAACAAAAAACAACCAAAAAACCCCACCCAAAGAAAACAAAGAAAAAACAACAACAACAACAACAATAAACCAATCAAATAAAAAAACCCAAAACCAAACCCATCAAACAAACAAAAGAAAAAACCCTGCATATGACAAGTCTTGGTTAAAAAAAAAAGCTGTGGTAATCGAAATAGCAGTCTTCTCAATGAAGTGTTCTACTGTTTTGTTAAAAAGATTTGAGTATTCTCACAAATATAGGTTAAATGCTATAGAATAGAGAACACTTAATTGGTAGTATAGGCCTGATTGTTACAGAATATTGTACAGGTGAGCACAGAGCCCTCATTTCTGTCATCTTTTCAGCATTTGCACTAAAAAGGGTAAAAGCACTTGCACCAATTTTGAGTGTTTGAGTTTTTGTACAGAAAATGGCATACTGCAACAAGTAGCCAAAAGAATTTGAAGTGTTGCTGAATTTATATCTCTAGGGCATTTTCCTCCTGCAGGCATTATTCTGAAAACAAAGCAAGAAACCAGTAATGTCGATCTAATAATAGAGAAGCATTTTTCTAATAACAGATGAATCTCTCTCTCCTATTGTAAGAAAATAAAGGATTGCTTCAGAATCATAGAATAATTTGAGTTGTGGGCCACCTTTAACCTATGGATCAAGTCAAACCTCCCTGTAATGAGCAGACACATTTTCAACTACCTCAAGTTACTCAGAGCCCTGTTCAACCTGACCTTGAATGTTTACAGGAATGGGGCATCTATAGCCTCCCTGGGCAACCTTTTCTGGTTTTTCACCACCCTCACTTTAAAAAACTTTCTCCTTATGTTCAACCTAAATTTACCATCTTTCAGTTCAAAACCATTACCCCTTGTCCTATTACAACAGGACATGCTAGAAAGCTTGACCTCACCTTTCATGTAAGTCCATTTTAGGTGCTAGAAGGCCACAAGTAGATCTCCCTGGAGCCTTCTCTTTTCCAGGCTGAAATCCCAACTCTCTCAGCCTTTCCTTTAGAGCAGCTGCTCCATTCCTCTAACAATCTTGGTGTCCCTCCTCTGGACTCACTCCAACAGGTCCATGCCCTTCCTGTGCTGGGACCCCAGAGCTGGATGCAGTGTTCCAGTTGGGGTCTCACCAGAGCAGAGCAGAGGGGCAGAATCCCCTCCCTGGCCCTGCTGCCCACGCTGCTTTGGATGCAGCCCAGGACACGTTTGGCTCTCTGGGCTGGGAGTGCTCATGGCTGGGTCATGTCCAGCCTCTCCCCCACCAGCACCCCCAAGTCCTTCTTGGCAGCCTGTATCTATACCAGGGGTTGCCTTAGCACCTTGCACTTGGCCTTGATTCTCATGAGGTTCTCAGGAGTCCTCTTCTCAACCTTTCCAGATCTCCAGGTTTGGAGGTTTTGCAGAAATGGCTACTTTTAGTCAAAGCTCTCTTTTTATAGAGGTAGGAGGTTGAAAGAGATAGTTTTGAAAACATATTCTTGGAGTGGATAAGAGTGGAAGAATCAAGTACAGTGGTAGCCAAGATAAGGGGACAAACACTGCACCCAGCAGCTCATACTGCAGCAACTCTGCATCTTCTGCTTTGCTTTCCTTAAGAGACAGTAGTCCCTACTAGATAATCTAAATGGATATTGCTATCTACAGCACCCTGTAGTCTAGCCTCAGCTAAAAGCATCAGCCAGCCAATGCAAGTGAGTGTTTGGGACCAGGATACCACTGACCATCCGTGAAATTGATTGCTTGGAAAAATTCCTTTTCACCTCAAAACACAGTGCCATTTTACCAAGCAGGTTTGCTTTCATTGCAATACTTAAAGGGAAATATTTAGCAAGTTCAAGCCTTTTTTCTCTGTACGAATGATCTATTTACTGTTTAGATTCCTATACTGCTTTCATGTAGCCATGTGATCCCTCAATAGTCACATATAGAACCATAGAATCATTTTGGTTGGAGAAGACCTTTAAGATCATAAAGTCCAGCCATTTACCCAGTATTGTCATGTTCATCACTAAACCATGTCCCTAAGTGCCACATCCACATATTTCTTAAATACTTCCAGGGATGGTGACTCAACCACTTCCTTGGTCAGCCTATTCCAGTGCTTGACAACCTTTCTGGTGAACAATTTTTTCCTGATATGCAATATAAATCTCCTTTGGCACAACTTAAGTCTCTTTCTTGAGGCTCCCCTCCCCTCCTTCTTTTTCCTTTCCTTTCCTT
>VZTJ01001127.1:1625856-1642349 GCA_013397795.1 Orthonyx spaldingii | reverse complement strand
GGGGCGCGGGGGCGCAGGTCCAGGGGGGGCCGGGGCGTTGCAGATCCTCCCCGCTCCCCGTGCCCCACAGCGAGCCGCGGGACAGTCTGTGCCGGAGCGCCGGCCGTGGCGAGAGCCTCTCCCCAGTGCCGGTGGCTGGGGGCTGGCAGCTGGCAAGGTCCATGGCTAGGTGGGACATGGCTATTAAAATCCAAGCATGGCTTCCGAGCGGGCAACCTGACCTGTGGACAGACAGGGACCGTGTTAGAAGGATGGTGGAGCAACCCCGCACTCCCTCTCAGTGTGGCACACCCTGGATCTCCCAGCCCAGCCACCCAAAACATCCCCCAGCTCCACGGGCATCATTGTCCTCCCTGGTTCTGCAGCCAGAGTCCCCCAAAAACGGCATCATGGGGCACCCTGCACCCCCTCTCCTGAAAACTACCACCACCACCATGGCAGGCTGAGGATCCCCATTCACAGCCGTGACTTTTCAGTTCGTTTGGGAATAATGGGAATGACTTGAGAATGTGTTTTACCAGGAAACACCCTGGAGAAGCAGCCCGTGCCTGCATTGCCCAAAGTCAGCCCTTTTGGATGAATTATCCAAAGCACAGGGCCCAGTGGAGCTTCAGCAGCACAAGCCTTCACTCCAGGGATATCAGAGAGCCCATCCCCTGCTTCCCAAGCCCACAGTAGGCACGATGAATCCCTCATAGAGCTGGAGCAGATGAGTCCATAGGCTCTGGTGGTTGCACGTGTAGCCCATCTCCCATTACGGCAGTCACCCACGCCTCAGCAGGAACATCCTCCCACGGAGCACGGCACATCCCCTCCCACGGCGTGGGGCACCTGGAGCTGAACACGACCCTGCAGCACCAGGAGGAGCAGCCCCTTTTGCTGCCCTTTCTGCCACAGAGCAGCTGGAACCCTCCCCCCCCCCTGCCCCGAGCTGCTGGCAGCTTCAGCAGTTACGATTTTGCTTTCATGTCACTGTCACGTCACATCACGTCACAGCCCTGTCCCTTCCCCAGTGGCATCACATCAAGGCTCTGCTCCCCTCATGTCTCCTCTACGATGCTGCCCCATGTAAAGCGGCAAGAAAATCTCTGATAGGCACATTTTTGTTGCCTTTTCTTCCCCCTCCCTCTGGAAAAAAATCGTTAGGCCAAAGCCCAAAAATCTTTACTCCATTTTACTCAGCTTTTACACGAGAAAGACTTTTGTCGAACTCAGCAGGAGTTAATGAGAGCTTTACATGGCTAAACGGGCTAATCCTCCGCAGCGGCGCCCGCACAGTCCTTGGGAGCACGACAGAATGTGCATCTGGTTGACAGAAGCATTTGTACACTCCCTCCGTGCGTGAGCAAGTGAAGCTAAAGGAGCTGACCTGGATACTCCCAGGCACAGGCTTTTTCTGCTCAGAGGATCTCTGCTTTTTTCCTAATTGGGTATTTTTTCAAAGCGTAACAGCATTTATTTTGGGGAGGGAGAAGGCAACGCAAGGAAAGAGCGCAGAAGGAGAAAGGGAAGAGCCAGAAACAGACAACAGAAACCAAAATAGTTCAGGCTGGGGGAGGAAGGATTTCAAGGCTTCAAAAAAACCACAAACCACCCAAACCGTGGTGGTGGTGGTGGGTTTTTTTAGAGGCCGGCAGAGTGGTGGCAGCACGAAGAGTGTCCCCCACGTGCTGTAGGCAGTGCTGTGCTTCCACTGGTGAGGAGTCACAAGCTCATGCTCCAGCCGGCTCATCAAGCACAGACTCACCTTTGCAATGCTCAGGATCAACCTTGTAGCACGTGAGGCTTGATTTCAGCCTCTGCCCAACTCCTCAGCATCACCTGAAACATCTCCTCGAAAGGAAGGAAAGGTGCTGGGCACCTCCTGGCATGTCACTCCCCCCAGGGGCCACCTCTCACACCATCTGTGCCCACCCCCACACCTCATCCTCTTCCCAGCTCTCCGCGTTGCTCGCACTCAGAACTTTTGTGAACAGCTGCTGAAATGAGCAAGGGAAGATGTGCCCAGCCCAAACTTGGTGCTCGCTGCATCCCAGTCACTGCCTGGGAACTTCTGAAAGACAAAATGCCAGTCCTTGGTGCTTGGGATTGGCAGCTCACAGGAAAACCAGATATTTCCCTTTCTTCCATCTCCTCCTGTCTCCTTGTGACATTCCAGGCTGCAGCAATGGCAGCATGAACTTGCAGGGGCTTGCTCCTGCAGAACCTGCCTGACCACGGCTGCATCATTCACAGCAGCATCAAGAGGATGTGTGGGCAGAGGCAACACCCAACCCTCATCTTCCCCTGGGTCATGCTGGAAACTTGTGTCCCAGCATGGCCAGGCAGCGCCGGTGACACCCAACACCAGAGTGTCCCTCACTCCTGACATTGCTCCCCAGGCCAGAGGCGCTGGGATGGGGATGGACACAGCAAGGGACACCCAGATGGGGCAGACCCCATTCTGCCCCGACGACAGCTTGGGTCACCCTCCCACCAGCATCCCATCAAGCAAGGGGCTGTCACCCCGCGAGTGTCCTCCTAGCCACCACACCGGCTGGCACGTCCCCAGGAGATGGCTTCAGGGGCAGAAGCAGCCAGTCCGGTTACCTCGGAGGAATTCTGCGTGGCATGCGATCTTCTGAGGGCTTTGCAACAACAGATAAGAGCAAGTGTCCTTCAGAATAAATAGCAGCGTGTAGGAGTTGCCGTTGTCTTGGCAACGCAGCGTGATGTGCCCGGCGCGGCGGCGGGGATGGATGCGGCAGCGTGGCGCGGCCAGAGGCAGGACCACCCCACCCGGCCCTCCCCTGCCACCCCCGGCCCCCGCCCACACCGGCACCCTGCCAAGGCTGGCAGCGGGAGCGACACGTCCCAAAGGACACCCAGGGAGAAGCGACACATCCCGCCCGGAGCTCCTGCCACCTTGTCCTTGCCCCAGAAAACCCGGGCTGTCCCAGGAGAGCCCGCTGCGGCTGGCACAGCACGGCCCGGCCCGGCACAGCTCCCCGGGAGCCCCCACGCCTCCGCCTCCCCGTCGCCCGAACAGGCAGGAGAGCACTGAGCGCCTCTCGGGAGCGCCAGCACAAAGTCACCGCTGCTCGGAGGCCGGGAGGGCGTTCCTGCTTTGCCGAGACATCAAACAGCTCAAACACCTCTCCAATGGCAAGAGCTGCTCCTCAGGGACAGCAGAGCGGAGGCAGAGGAGCCTGTGCTGCTGCCAGTGCATGAGATAACTCTCTTGCTGCACCCAAAGAGGGGCTCTGGCATAGGGAAGGGAACACACCATCCAGACCCACACACAGCATCCATCTGCCTCAGTTTGGGGGCACGGAGCCAGCTCTGGCTGGGGGGACACGTGGGCCACAGGGATGCATCGGGCAGGGCTGTGGTTACACTCCTCACTCGGGAATCAGGGCTTTGGTTACTCCTCACCCCCCTATAAGCACACACAACCTATTTTGCAAAGGAATTTGAGGAGCGTGGGCAATTTTCATATTACTTCTTTTCCCATCTTGGAGGTGAATGGGAATGTTATCCTGAAATACTTTTCAAACTCTAGGAAAAACTCAATAAAACTTCGAAACTGGGTTAGATAAAGAAACGCAGAGTGGATATATTTGAGAAAATGAAATCCCGTCCCTTGATCTCCTCATCCCAGGCCTTGGCTCCCACCAGCCACAAATCCTCTCCCTTGGCTCTACGGATGGTGAGGCAGCCGCACTCACACGCAGGAAATGCAACTCCTACAAATATTTACTTCTGAGAAGCACGAGAGCAGATTTCAAGGAAACTGCTGGGCTAATGACACGCATCAGGCACACCAGGCACTATTTCCTGAGCCCATCCCAGTTCCAAAGGTGATGGAACAGTGGGTGTTGCACTGGAGCCACCACAGCCTCCCCACCCAACACACTTCTCAGAGTCCTCCCCTGCATGAAACTCCTTCCTGAATCCTTCCAGGTGCAGCCGTGTGCTTTGAAGAGGAGGACAGTTGGCACTCGAGAGAGAGATTAATTTCAAGGATGGTGGAGGACGTGAGCTCACCACGGTCTTTGGCAGTCGGGAAGAGGCTGCCGTGGAATTTGGCTGCTGCCTCCACTGCGCACATGGTACCAACCTCCACGTGCAGGGAGGGAAAGGAGGAGCATCCAGCACGGAGCAGGACAGAAGAGCTCCTGTCCCAGTCCTGGGAACCCTCAGGGGTGGCAGCACCTCAAGCAACCCTGATACTACAGACAGGACATGGGTGAATCCAGCGCACCCGCTGTGCTCACAGAACCCCCCGGCTCTGGTCATGTGTCTGAAAATTAACTGGGATCACGGCTCTGACAAACATCAAAACACCACCCGTCAGCACTAACCCACTTCCCCAAAGCCTCAAAGGCTCACTCGAGTGCAGTCCCTTTCATAAGGTCCTTTTTTGCTCTCCAACATTGGCCCCTTTCTCCCCTGCCTGTGGAGACACTTCACAGGAGCATGAACTGCAGAATAGGCTGATTTTTAATGCAGAATTATACAAATGGAGCCATTCTTCCATTTCATGCCTCCTGTTAGGTAATCTATCGGTATTGCACAGGGAATCAAGGTTATGTCCTTGTTGGGGTGATTTACGAACTCCGAGCATTTCGTATCTCCAAACACCAAGCGAGGCAGGGACAGAAATATTCCTGTGAACGCCCGGAGCAGGAGCAGGAGCTGTGGTCAGAGAGTTGGGGGTGATGTTTCCTTGACCCAGGCAAGACAAGGCAGGAGAGCAGGCACCACGCTCTAGTAAAAGCATCCTTGGCAGCGCGGCTGCGTGTCCTACAAAGGCGTTCGGAGCAGGGCAGGTTATGAGAGTACGTGCAGGATCTCACTGGCTCCATACGGAATAGAATGAGGCCGCTGCATCCCAGCGGGTGACTTTCACACTGGAGCAGGAAGAAGAGGGGAGAACTTAAGTGGCAGATACTTGGCCAGCGATTGTGTGTCCTCGCCGAGGTGGGGACTGCAGCCGCCGCCGCAGCCGCTCTCCTCTCCATCCCGCTGTCCTGTGTGATGATCCCTGCAGTGCAGCCACTGTCCTTTGTTGTCACACTACCAACCATCACCATGGAAATGGAGCATTGCCATCCTGCACTCTGGGCTGGACCAGGAACCTTCCCAGGGCTGGGAGGAGGGGAGATGCACCATCCCTTGTGAGGGCGGCATGGATGAGTTCCAAAAGGCACGTGGCAAGTTGTGCCATGGGATCAGCAGGACACCTTGTGGACCACTCCCACCATGTCCCACCCCACACCCCTGGCATCAGCAGCACCATGGAGACCTCTCTCCTGAGCCATGTTCCGCTATGGGATGAGTTTTTCTGATCCCAAACCCAATGGGAACCAGGAACATACAACCCACTGCGCCATCTGTAGCCCCAACTTCTTCCCAGATAATTATAAATTTGTGAAAATATGGCTGCCAAGCTCTTTAAAGGTGGGACTGGGACTTAAGGCACAAAGGCTGACACACAGTAGCACCTAAGTAAATTAAATGTGCCACATCACTACCTATCTATATTACAGTCCTGAGCTTCAGGATTACCTGCTAATAAAAGTGATATTTAAAACAAGTCCTAAGTTCCTCCGCTGCCCCCTTCTCCCCACAAGTAATTAAACTGACGCTGCTTCCCGCGGCGGAGGGGATGGGATTTATCATGGAGGGAAATCAGCAGAGGGTGAAATAGGTTGAATCCTCCCCGCCACGCTGCTGCGGCCAGGTAGACAGCAAACACCCACTTAGTGGGGAAAACGGGGCAGAAAGGGCTAGAGTGGGGCTGGGAAGCCACGGGTCCCCCCAGGATGGAAATACCAAGATGGAGGCAGCTGGATCCATCCTTGGGGAGTGGTGAGAGGGGGGCAGGAGGGCGGCCGTGGCGGTGGTGGAGCCGCTCGCTCTTCTGCCTCTGCCTTGAGCTCACCCAGCTGCAAATAAACAATTTTACCATTTGAATAGCCGCGAGTGCGGAAGGCATAATTAATACCCAGCGGTACCATCAGCCAATGTGCTGATGCGGGAGGTGCAGCCCCTGCCAGCGCCGTCAGCGCTCAGCTTTGGCTCCGCAGCGCGCGGCCCTGGCTGCTCTCGCCCCCAGGCCTGTCCTTTGCCAGAGGCACAGGAAGGGCAAAGCCCCAGTGCAGGTGCCTGGGGCTGGTGCTGGAGCTCACTAGCACAGGACCTCTCCGGTGCATCCCAGACCCACACCGTGGGAAGAGTCAGGATCTGGCAGAGCAATGTGGGGAGGAGTAAAAAGGAGTGGGCAGAGAGCAAGCACACGTGGCATCGCTGCGAAGGCAAGAGCTCTGCCCAGTTGCTGCCAAAGTGGAGCCAAGCTTTAACCCTGAGTTTTAAGTTCAGTTCCCATTTTCAAATATTTTAAAAGACACTGACAGGAAAAAGGGCCCAGTGCCTCCAGCCAGCCTGAGGATGAGTGTGAGAGCTAACACAGCGAGCTGGCCAACACTGTCCATTATGGCCAGCCCAGCTCTGCTTGCTCTAGGGAGGGCAGGACATCTGCTTGAGAGGGTTTTCCCTGGTCTTCAGAGATTATTTCAGAGAGGGTTTGAAAAGTGCCAGGGTGGGAAGCCCAGAAGTCTGCATGCATCTTCAGACAAAAACATGTCTCCAGGAAATTTCTGTGCAAGACCAGAGCTTGGTGATTTACCTGCCACCACTCCAGCAGCAGGAGCTCTGAGCCCAGCCTGGCTCCCCTGGGAAGACCCAGAGGACTGCAGGTTCACCTGCCAGCGTGGCGAGGCATGGTCTGAACAAGCCAGGGGATGAACTGGCCCGAGTGCTCGCTCACCAAGGGGGTCAACACAGTGGCAGGCTCAGGCCCTGCATCCCAGGATACTGCTGGAGCATCCTTCCTGGCAAGGCACAGTGTGGGTGCTCCTGGAGCATCCCTCCCAGTGGGCATGGGGCAAGTACCACTAGAACATCCACCCCCAGCAGCACAGCCTGGGTGCCGCTTAAGCATCCGCCGCAGTGGGCATAGCCCAGATGCCACTGGAGTGTCTCCTGTGATGGACACAGCCTGGGTACCACCACAGCATCCCCCTCAGTGGGCACAGCCCAGATACCACTGGAGCATCCCCCATGATGGGCACAGCCTGGGTATCACTGGAGCATCCCCTCCAGCAAACATAGTGTGGGTACCACTGGAGCATCCCCTGTGATGGGCACAGCCTGGGTATCACTGGAGCATCCCCTCCAGCAAACACAGTGTGGGTACCACTGGAGCATCCCCTGTGATGGGCACAGCCTGGGTATCACTGGAGCATCCCTCCCAGCAAACACAGTGTGGGTACCACTGGAGCATCCCTCCCAGAAATCATGGTGTGTGTACAACTGGAATATCCCTTCTGGCACACACAGTGTGGGTACCAGTGGAGCATCCTTCCCAGCAAACACAAAGTGGGTACTGCTGGAGCATCCCTCTCAGCACATGTTGTGGGTACCACTGGAACATTCTCCTCAGCACACACAGTGTGAGTACCACCAGAGCTTCCCTCCCAGCAAACACGGTGTGGGTACTGCTGCAGCATCCCCCCCAGTACACACAGTGTGGGTACCACTGGAGCATCCCTCCCAGAAATCATGGTGTGGGTACAACTGGAATATCCCTCCCAGCAAACACGGTGTGAGTACCACCAGAGCATCCCTCCCAGCAAATCTGCTGTGGGTGCGACTGGAGGATCCCTCCCAGCAAACACAATGTGGGTACCACTGGAGGATCCCTCCCAGCAAACACGGTGTGGGTACTGCAGGGGCAGCCCCCTCAGCGGGCTCAGCACGGCCGTCGCTTCCCCCACCGCCGCCCGGCCGCCCCAGCCAGCAAACACTGCGTGCATTTAGCATGGCAGGGCCAGACAGTGGGGTGTTTCATCAACCCAGCAGCGATAACACTCGGCTTTTGTCCCTCCCGGATAAAGGGGGTTTGTGAGCGCTGGCTTTCCAGCCCAAACTGGCACCTGTCGCCAACTTACCCCACTCGTCCCCCCCTTCGAGTTCCGCACCAGCGCTGGGGACCAGGCAGCAGCAAGAGCTCCAGCTCAGACACAACTTGCTGGGAAGTTTCAAGTTTCCAGATCCACCAAAATCTTGTCGAAGAGCCACGGTCTCAAGCTCTGCTCTTGCTGATATTAAAAACAATCCATAAATCTAAGGAAATCAGGGGTTCCCCCCCTCATTTTAGCTTCTACCTAAACCTCCTCGTGTATTCCACCTCCTCATGTGCACCACGGAATCGCTGCCCAGGCTTTACATGCTGACGGCCACCAAGGAGGTCCTGGCACACGAGATGTTGCTGCCTTCTCCCATCCCCATCACAGCAGCGGAAAACACTCCCCCACGTACCAAAACCAGTCTGCTGAGAGAACAGGACTGCGACATGCATAGGAGCATGTTAAAACCAGAGCTCAGAGATCATCCCTGGTGTTAGTTAATGCTGCCCACAATAAATAAGGCCAGCGGCTGAGCTGAGCGGCTCCCTGCTGTGGACACAGGCGCAGTTGGGACAGCGCACTTCCCAACAGCTGCCATCCAAGGAATTTCTGCTTTCCCTGCTTTGCTCATGAATTTTCTTCCTTTGCCACATGTCTGCCTCCTGTACAATCAGCTGCAGGGTGATCAGGCCTCTCCCTCAGATAAAGGGATGGCATTGGGGTGTCCAAGCAGGATGCAATGCCCTGATGGATGGGATGGAATGGAGTGGGATGGCATTGCAGAAGTGAGGCTCTCCCCACCAGGATGGGAATAGTCCTGCCAGATCCCAGACTGGAGCTGGAGCCTTATGAGGGGTTTTGTTCCTCTGAATACATATCCACAAAGTGATTCCAACTGATTCAACCTAACCCGTGGCTCTGAAGGACCTACAGAGAGGAAAACTGTGACACAAAGCTATGGCTTATGCCACCCTTTAACCCCACTGCTTTCCAGATAAATAACCCAGCACTGATCTTATTTTCTAAATGAATGTGCTCAAGCGTGTCATTACAATGAATGCAGGAAACGCTTTGATCTAAAAAAAAATAAGATAAGTTGGCTCAGTACATCTAAAGTAGCAGCATAACAAGCTTTAAAACAAAACAATTAAAAGCAGTCTGCGGTATCTTTGTAACACAATGTGTCGTCGCAGGAGCCGCGGGCCGTGGTATCCGTATCAAGGGGAAACGCCTCCAACCATGGAACACATCCAGGGAGAAAATACCCCATAATGAGATTTTTAATGATGACCTCCAAAAGTGCCTCGCTTTCCCAGGAGCAAAGACAAGCATTGACCCACTGGAAGTGCCTGGATGACCAGCACAGGGCACAGCTGACCCTTTCCCATGGCAAAGCCTGGACGTCCACACAGGAAAATCCAGCTAACTTGGGTCTTCACTCCAGCACCATGGTCTCCCGGTGGAGCTGCTCTCAATTCACACTGAGTGACTGAGATCCAAACCTGTCTTTCTCCTGGGAAGTCCCCAGCAGCCCAGAGATGCACAGCCTGCCCGGAAACCTCCGCAGCCATCCCCAGCAATGAACACAGGGAACACGTCAATAATTTCAAAAGCTCCATAAACTCTAACAGAAATGGAGAAGATGAGAGGAATGAAGGTTCTGTGTGCAGAAAGAAGGACAGATGGCTTTTATGGAGCATGAAATACAATAGGAAAAAATGGAGCAGCAGAGCTGTCTTTGAAGGTGTGAAACGTCAGTAGGGAAGCCTGGAGAAAACCAAGGCCCGGGAGCTGGGAGCTCAGTGCAGAGCACTGCATTTCCTGGCCGGGGCTCTGGCTGGTGGTCCTGGGGAGCTCCCGGCCCCCTGGCTCCCAAGACAGCACCGGCTGTGCCCAGCCCCACCACAGGGACATCCCACTGGCAGAGAAGGGTCAGCGTGACACACAGCATGGAGAAAGAACAGCCCAAAAATGTGATGAAAAAGCCAAGCTAAAATAGAAAGCGAAGGCAGCGGGAATGAACTCCAGGGCAAAGACTCTTGATCCTGTCACAGAGAGTTTTAAATCCCTTTTAGCACCAAGCAATTTCTTTTCCATGGAGAAGAGCCATTCTCCCTGCCATGGCCATCTCACTGTGCATACAGCATCCAGGCAGCTCACAGGCTCTCCCACTGCAGCCATGGCAAAATCCTGATGGATCAAAGTGTCGACGAGGATTTGCCTCCAGGACCTCAAGAACACTGTGCCATTAGGGGCACAGCCCCTCGGAGCCCAACTGCCAGGGAGTCAGGGATCACTGTGCTCTGCATCTCATTACAAAAAACAATAATCCCCTTTGCGGGAGAGATTAAACTTTTGCAGCATTATCTCCGGTAGGTTGGCAGCAAGGGATGACCTCCTGCATTCCTCAGCATCTCAGCTTCCTTCAAAGGCACCTGTGCCAGCAGACTCACTTCCGTCCTCATCCATCAAAATTAGCAGAATTGATTTTGCCAGAGAATATGTCACTTTGACAGGAACCCAGAGTAAGTCCTGACTGTGTCATGTCAGATGATGCTAAAGCAGAGCCTCTTACAAAGACAAGAAACAAGAAGATGAGTAACTCATCCTTGTCCTTTCCATGAAAAACTTGGTAAGAAAACCCATGAATGACAGATACTTGTAGAAAAAAAGGTTGATTCATTTTGGGAGCTCTCTCTAAAATAACATTTGCCGGCATCCGGAATGGTCACACTTTCCCTACACAAACGCCCCGCCGCTGTGGACTCAGCCAAGCTTTGGCTCTGGCCAGGAAGAGGCAGAGCCAACCACGCTCCCGGCGGGACGCGCGGCTTCGTCTCCTGGCATTCATCACCCACGTTCCGGTGGGTCCTTAAGTGGACATCCTCATCCATGTCAATTAACTGATGCTTCATTACTCGAGTCCTGCAAAGGGAGAAGAGATGCTATTGCCGGCTCGGGGAGCAGGGCCGGGTCACGCGCGGGACTCAGGCAATTACAGAACGCGTCCCTGAGGAAGCCACGTGTGCTTGCCAGGCAGGCAATTCCCAGAGGGGGCAACCTGGGCTGCCCCCGACCTTGTCACATCTTCAACCTGAATGGTGTGCAGTCAAGTGGCAACATCAATTAGTGGCGTTTGCTCTCAGCGGCGCCTCGAACGCTGCTGCTGAGCAGCGAGTCCCCAGCCTTCCCACGCCGAGCACAGCAGCTCTACACAGCTCCTAAGCTGGCATCACACAGCCACATTCCCTGCCTATAGGGCTATAAAGCATGGCTGGAATTTCTCCTGACCATCCCAGGATGTTGCAGAAGAGGCATGGTCAATACCCACAGGGACAGGAGCCATCAATTCCCACCAAGCTGTAGCTGAAAGCCACAAATCCGCTCTCCTGCGTGGCACAGTGCGGTCCCTCACACGGCGTGTGCTGTGCCTGCCAGTGTCCTGGTCACCCCTGTGCCAGCATGTCCCCATCTCCACGCTTCTCCTGTGCTAGGGCATGTGCCCTCTGGTGAGCTCCTGTTTTCCCACCTCCAGGATCCAGAGTTGCCGCTTGAAGGAAGCGCCTCGCCGCTCCCAGGCTACGTGTTGTTTTTGAGGCAGCTTCTGCTCAGGCTTTATTTGGAAGTCAGTGGAGCTGGCAGCGCTGGCACCGCAGCCAGGCCAGCAAAGCTTCACCGCTCCCACCTCGCCACAGCTAAGCCTCATCCCATGGATGCTTCAGCCGGGGTCTGGAGCAGCTCTGCAGCCAAGGCTCTGCTTCTCCTCTCTGCCAGCTTCTGCAGCAGGAGCTGAAGAGTCCTTTCCATACCCACAGAGATGCTGTGCCAGGGAACAGCTTCTGCTCCCAGTGGCTCTGGCTCATGGGGACACAGCAGCCATTGGCAGCAGGGACACAGTGCCCCTGGGATGCTCCAGCACTGGCAGGAAAGCGGAGCTGCCGAGAAAGACCTTCAGAGCAAACTTCAACAAAAATCATCGCATGTCAAAGCGTATCTCCTGCCCACGCATCATTTCCAAGTCACAAGGAGACATTTTGCAGATCGGAGTTGGAAATGAGCACTTTGTGAATGACTGGCTTTATTTATTTTTATAAGTCCTCGGGTGAGTCCCAGTGGGTGCTTTGGCCTCCTGCCCTGGGCACCCAGCGCCCGCTGACCCCAGCCCTGCTCATCTCCATGGAGCTGCTCATCAACCTCCAGCCAAGCTGGGTTGTTTCTCCTTTTCTCAGTGTTGCTTGGGACCATAAATGTCAAATCTCTCAGCACTGATGGGAGGACACTCCCACACAGCTGCACTTGGGGCAGGTCTCCACCCTGTTCCCAGAGCATCACACCCAGCAGCCCCGGCCCCGTGGGAGCACCCCACTACACAGCACCCAGCCCTGCTACAGGCAGTGTGGGCACTTTGCCTCCAGCTTGGGCAGAGTGTGAGGAGCGCTGGGGGGTAATGGAGCCAAAATGCCCATTGGTCTCCACCATGTCCCCAGTGAAGGAGCTCAGTGCTGCACTGAACGGAGGCTTTAGCGCAGCTTCGCCTTGCAGAGCTGTCGAGGCCAGAGAAAGCAACTGATAAACCCAGAAAGCAGAAGAGATTCAACAGCAGACAAAACCTCATTTCACAAGGAATCCTCATAAAACCAAATTAATGTTGAAGGATGAAGGCAGGTAAACCTCCCACGGTTAAGTTCAGGCCACTGAGACTCAGTTTAAATCTCTCAGCAGTTCTGATTTAATCAATGCATTTCCAAGTGAAATTAGATGAAGTACATCTCCATCACAGGAAATTATATAAGCTATCAAAGTCTGTAGGTGCAAGTCCCAGTAAGAAGAGCCACAGGAAATATTCATATCTACTCAAATTCCATTTTTAAGGAGTCACTTCAGGTCCAGAGTTTAACATTCTTTTAGCGAAAAAATTCACTCTGATGAAAACTGTGAGCCAAGGTGAGGAAGGGCCAAGCAGCAGGTTCGGGAACAACCCCTCATAACCCATGGTGACTGCTGGGATGCTGGGCTTGGCCAGGAACCCACTCCCAGCAGCACCACCCAGCGTGGGAGGGAAGATGGAAGGAAAGGAGGAAGGATGGAAGGAAGAACAGAAGGAAAACCCCATTTTGTTTTAAAGGAGGGGGTGAAAGCACCAACCATGTAACACCATCCACTGATCCCACTGAACACAGCCTCCAGGAATTATCCTGCTAGAAAAGTGTTGCTGTCAAACCCAAACTCTGTTGGACTTGAACTGCTGTTGCCCACTTGGTCACCACCAGCCCTCAAGGAGAACAACAGGCACCACATCCCAGAGCAGAGCAGCTCCTGCTCCTCCTGCTCAGCACACTGAGGTTCCGGTAATCTTGGTAATCTTTCCTCCCAGTCCTTCTCCCATTAGCTATATTTAATGACTTAGGCATGCATGCATTTTCATAATGAACCTCAGACCTGTTGCAAGTCCCACGGCTTATTCGCACCCTCTGGAGCTGCCCTTGGGAGCCACTGGCAGCGTTCTGTATCCGTACATACGTATAGATACTGAGATAAATAAGGCATGCTGGGAGAGCTCCAGGGTCAGATTGGGCGAGGGAAGGTGGCAACAAGGTTGGAGAGCTGGCCTCCGCCTGGCTGCCATTCCCTGTTACAAGCTGGGCTCTGAAGGAACATTAGCAACTCCTTCTCTCCAGCAGATGACCATTATGTAAGGCAGAGCCAGGCCGTGGTGTTCTGGGGCCGGCAGCTCGCCCGTCCCATGTCCCTCCCGCCGAAGGCTGGCACAGCAGCTGCCACACAGGGCAGCCCCTGAGCAACCCAGGCAAGCGGCAGCACCACCACAGCTCCCACCCGCCACCCCACTGGGGACACCACAAACACAAGGCGGAAGCTCCGGGGTTATTACAACAATTATTCATGCTCCGGGAGGCGGCTGCCGAAGCCCCGCGCCGCTCCCCTCGCCTCATCTGGGAAATTGCTGCCAGCGCAGAGGTACGAAGCGCTGCGTAAAAGCGCAGTTTATTCGAGCGTTATTGTGGCTGTTAAGTATCATAGCCGGTGACACCAGCTGAATTTCTGTGGCAATCAATCCACCCGGGAGCAGCCAGCTCAGCCCCTGTGTGGATGCGGGATGAGTAAGGACTCCTCGGTGGAGGCCATTAACTCCCACTGCTTACTGCTCTCATTACTTCCCAGACTGCAAGGCTTGCATCTTTGACGAGCGGCTGAATCTACATTTGACAGTGTGAACCTGATGAGTGAAATTCAAGGAAAATGTTTGCTTTGGCAGTAACTACAAGGCCCATAAAGTTTCCACGGAGCCGATGTGCAGGGATGTATGCTTTTAATGAGTTGTTTTATACAATCGCCGAGAAATTGCGAACAGTGGTTTTACTCCTAACTGCAAATCACTCCGGAGCTCAATGCTGTAAAAACCGTGACATATTGTTTAAAACATTATATTCGTAGCTATGGAGGGGAAGTCCTCGGCAGCGCTGGAAGCCTGGCACGCTGCAGAAAGCTGCCGTGCCCTCGCAGGCGGGCGCAGGCACTGACGCAGGCGTGTGCACGCACACGGATGTCTGTGCACACTCACGGAGTGACAGAGCCTCTGCCACCTCCCCAAAGAACAGATTTTGCCCCACAACACCCACACGTGACAAGAGCAGAGCGGGGCTGGAGCATCCCTGGGACCCCGCAGGGGATTTCAGGGCAGCGCTGCGCGCCCAGCCCCGCTCCGAACCCGCTCCTTCATGGGAACTGAGTAATTCTGAGCAATGCAATTGCACAGGTCCTGCCCTCCCCGGCGGTGCAGCGCGGCTCACCGCGAGGTCAGGCACTGCCACCGCCCCGGGCGAAAGGGATCCGACTTGAAAGGAGCAGCACGGTACCATCTCCCCGCCGCAGGCAGCCGCTCCAGGCAGAGGCTGCGCGGGGTGAAACGGGCGCTGCAAAGCTCCACTGCTTCTCCTGGAGCTATTTTTCTAGTAGTCTTCGAGAAAATGAGGAGAAATGACATGGGAAATGTCAGAAATAAAGCCAGAAGCAATTAGAGTTAGAGAGAAGGGAGAGCAGCAGGCAAGGTTAGCAGTAAAGTTATCTCTTATTAAAAATAAAACTCGGAGGGACTGGAAGCTGATGAGGTGGCGGAAAGGACAGCCTGGTGCTGGGGATCCGGGATACACAGCACAGAAATTCGCGAGGCGAATGAATCGAGGAGGGAAGCAAGTAGAGGGCTCCTGTTTCCATTGCTAAACTCTCCTCAAAAATAACAAAGCAGAGGGCGTCCTCTGTTCCCAGGATTACAGCGTTCTTCCGCGCCAGCCTTGGGAAGCGGCCCTCCAGCTCCTCTGGGCTTTTCACCTGACACGCGATAAATCCAAACGCGTGGCACCCTGAGAAAACCCTCGGGTGCTTTCGCCGGGAGGAATTCCTAAGGTCACTACATCACCACAGACCCTGTCCTTCCTACACGCAGCAGCGCATCCTCGGCTGACGGATGGACGGACAGACATCTCCGGCGGCAGGGTGAAGGTGCTCCTGTGCCGGGGTTGTCGGGGTGCCCCGGCCAGAGGCACGGGACGAGGACGGGGGGGCATTGGAAGCCGGCTCGCCACGTGCCTCTGGAATACGGGGCGCGGCACGGGAGTGTAACAGAGAGGCCGAGGGCCTCCCCCAGCTGCTCAGCACAGACAAAACCTCAGTTCAGGTTTCACCCTCCAGGACTCCATCCCCAGCCCGGGCAGACGGACAAAGCCTCCAGCAATTCCCAAGGCTGGCGGACAAAGGCTTCTCGCATCGCCACTCGCTGCCCGCGGATTCGGGGGGCCCTGCC
Organism: Orthonyx spaldingii; assembly: GCA_013397795.1. Lineage (NCBI taxonomy): Eukaryota > Metazoa > Chordata > Aves > Passeriformes > Orthonychidae > Orthonyx > Orthonyx spaldingii. Next base: position 1,626,578 of record VZTJ01001127.1, on the reverse strand, counting down.
CGCCTCCCTCCGTGCCCCCAGGCTGCAGCCATGTTCTGCGAGAGCGCAGGGGTGCGGGGGGCGGCGCGGGCTGATGCGCTCCCCGAGGTGCTGCGTGGGGTAGGGCTGGCGGTGGGGGCTGCACTCACCCGTCCTCTCACCCCGCAAGTCCCCTGGCCACCCAGTCCTGCTCCCCGGGGAGCAGCCACAGGGCCCGGGGCGAGCTGCGGGAGCGGGGTGGCCGCTCGGGACTCCTCTCCTTGGGACCCCTCTCCCCAGCAGCAGGTGATGTGCCCGAGCCACCGTCCCGCTCGGTGGAGGGGACGTTTGGCGTTTGACCCCTGCCCAACACAACCGCTCAAAGCCAGGACTTTCCAAATACAGAACCGGGTTGGGGAGAACGAAACAGATCGCGGATTTCACTTTTCCTTAAGGTCTCACTTGTTTAACCCGCTGCTGCTTTCACTCGATTCCACTGAGATGGGCTCAAACCACCGAAACCCAGGTACTGCTGGGGCTCCGGGGCCGCACGCAGGCAGGGGCCGGGGCCAGGGCTCTCCAGCCACAATACCATGGAAATAACAAGATTTCGGCTCAGATGACTTCGCAGCGGTAATGAAAATGTGTTACGTAACACTTTGCCTCCGTCTCCTCTGCTTTGCAATTCTCGATTAATCTCCCAAACACATCCATCCATCCATCCATCCATCCGTCCATCCGGTCATCCATCCAGCCATCCATCC
>VZTJ01001127.1:1597005-1625054 GCA_013397795.1 Orthonyx spaldingii | reverse complement strand
CCGCGCCGCGGCCGAGTGGGGGTGGACCCGGATCGACACCCGCGCCCGGACCCGGCTGCCACTCCGTCTCCGCGGGGATCGCCGGGCAGTGCCCGGACCCCGCCGGGGAACGGCCCGTCCCTCCCCGGGACGCCGCCTCCGGCAGCCGTTTCCCCGCTGGAGAGCTCCTTTCCCCGGACCCCGCTCGCAGCCGCTCGCCGGCGGCCCCGGGGAGCGAAGCCCCCGCTGCTCCGGTGGGCACTGGCCCGGCAGCTCCGCGCCCCGGGAGCGCGGTGTCACCGCGCGGAGACCCGGTGTCCCGTACAGCCCGTGCCCGCCCGGCGGGCAGCGGGGGAGTGCGGGTTCGATCCGTGCTTTGCGGGCAGGGCGAGGGGTCCCCCGCAGCTCGGCAGCCCCGGGGAGCCCCGGCCCGCTGCCCGGCGGAGCGGGCCCGGCTGCTTCTGCAGCGGGCTCCACCAGCCGGCCGAGCGGGCATGCTGCTCCCGGAGCGGGCATTCTGCTCCCGAGCCAGCCCTGGGAGAGACGGTTTCCATCCTGCTCTGCACAGCTGGCCCGCAGGTACAATGTCGGGCCAGCGGGAGCGCGGATCCGCCACCGCCGCCCCGGGCCCCCGCACCGAGAGATGCGCAGCCACCACCGAATTCCCTTCGGCTGGAAGTGCCTTCCGTGCTCCGTGCTCGCCCAAAGACAGCCGAGCACAAAGGGGAGCGCGCGGGGAGAAGCGCTGGTTATTTTGGGAGGTGTTTCATCAGAGCCTGATGCGTTTTCTCTCTTTCCGGGGGTGCTGCCAGTAAGGAGCGACATTATTCCTGGTGTACTGTAAGAAAAGTGTGTCTCTCAAAAGCCGAGCTGCTTTTCTGTTCAGCTGCTGCAATAAAAGAAGTTTTTGTATATGCAGTTGGGGATAGATTCTTCAAAGCTGCTCCTGGCTACGAGCTAGGAGCAGAACCGTGGTGCACAGAGCCAGCACTGCCAGGGTGTCCCTTCACGGGGACAAACCACCTGCGAGGAAGGGGCACGTCAGTGACCACGGCTCGCTCGGCTCTGAACAGTCACAGCAGAAAGCAAGGCTTATGTAGAGATGAGTCTCCCTGCTGCCTTTCTGACTCACTGGGTTTCTTTTCTGCCTCCAGACAAACTTATTCTGCAGAGAGAAGAAGCCTCCTGTGAGCAGGGCAGCTGGATGGAAGGTCAGCGCTTTCCCTTGGACGCCTTGCCAGCCCCTGCTCCTCGCGTGTGCTCCCGCTGGACCGGCTCCAGCTGCCGCTAGAAGTGCTGTAGTTCAGCATCCAGATCCCCACGTTGCTTGGAGCTGGATTCCTGGTCAGAAGGAACACCATGTGGGAAGGATGAAATCTCGGGGGTTGAACTGTGCACCAGCTTATCCTGGGAGGTGGCAGCTGCCTGGGGAACAGACGTCTCCCATCCCAGCCCAGACAGAACCAGGGTTACAAAAGTGCCTAAATAATGGCTGGGCTGTGTTTGGTTTCCACTAAGCACGATCCTGGCCTCTCGGGGTGGTTGGAACTTGGTTCCCTCACAGCCACTGGTGGATCCCATCTTCGGTGGTGCCCCAAAGCCGATGCTGTCCCCTCCCCACCTCCTGGAGCGAGGCCAGTTACAAACTATGGCTCTGTCAAGTCTGCCTCTGGGAGGGAAGGAGCCTGGAACCCCGGGATGTTCATTACAAACAATCCCATGATTGTACACACAATGCTCACAGCTGCTGGTTATGGCAGCTTCAGCACAGAGAGGTGACAAACCCAACATTTACCTGGGGGCTGCGTGTGCAGAGGCTTGAAAGAGAAAGCTCAGCTTTACAGCAAGTCCACGGACTTTATCAGCCATTAAACCCAGCTCTCCAACATGAAAGATCTTGAGAGGGAAGGGAAGAGCATGCAATTGTCTCTGAAGAGGCTGCTCTGGAGCCCGAGAGATACTGGAACACGGTTAAGTAAAAGACGATCAATTAAGGCTTAAATAAACCCAAACAAGCAAACGTTAATGAGAGCTATCTCATATCTCAAACAAATCCTCTTGACTCAGCCCCACTTAAAAAAATATTATTTCCCCATTTGTGCCGAATGTGTGGAGCTGGCAGGGGGAGATTGCAGGGAGGACCATGCCGGGGATCTGGGGCCTGGCAGTGTGGGTTGAGCTTCTGGATTTTTGGCTATAAACATCTATTGTAGTCCATACACATTGGCCAGGCAAGTGACTGCAAGCATGGAAAGGCCCCATGCCCTCACCATCAGCCTTTCTCTGGCCCTGAGCCTCTTCTAAAGCTTCTGATCTCAATTCAACGTCACCAGCCAGAAGCTTCCAGAAAAAAAAGAGATCAAAGGGGAGTTGAGGTTTTCAACAGAACCAAAGCAGATGTGCAGGCAAAGCTTTTATACACAGGCAGTTATTTGGGTTCGGGGCTGGTTTGGGATGCTTGGAGCTAAAACCTCACAGGGACAGAGATACCTGGACAGAGTAAGTCCATCCTCGCTGCCCTCTGGAGAGCCCTGGCTGTCACCGGCCCAGTGACACCTGCAGCGCTCACTCCGTGCCTCCCTAAAAGCAGCCAGCGCAGCGTTTTTCGTGGTGTTTGAGCAGGCGGGCGGTGCCGCTCGGCAATCTCGGCCCCCTTTGTCTCGCTCATCTCCTCAGCAGCGCTGCCGGGGCCGCCTGCCACGGGCAGGCGATGGAGCAGCCCTCTGCGGGAGCAGGAACCGTGAATTATCCCACCATTTAGTTAGGAGGGAAGGAAGTCATTAGCGAATTCATTTGTCTAACTTGTTCTTCTCAGAGTCATCGCTCCAAGAGAGCAAAGTTCCCGATGCTGGTGCAAAAGCTGCAGGCGCTGACTGGGGCCGACTGCTGTGCTGTGGGGCACAGATGCTCGTGCAGAGCTGTGTTTGGGGAGAAAAGGGGGTTTTTCCCTGCAATCTGGTCTGCACTTCCCAGGTTGTCCATAACAGCCCCTGAGTTTTCACCCACCCACCCACGGTGAGCTGGACCAGGGGTGGGCACCCCAAGGGTGCTGGGAGCCACAGCAGGGGAAGGTTGCCAGCTGTGCTGCACTTCATCCACCCTGTTCTGAGGCAAAATCTGTTAATTTGACTCTGAGTGGAGAGAAAGACACTGCCCCAGCTACACTTGCCAAGGAGGAGTGAAAATTGTCTCTTCAGTAGAAGTAGGTTGTCATTACCCATTTTCCTTTCATACGGGAGAAGCAGAAGTGTTACTTGGAGCTTGTGAAGCACAGAGGAGCATAATGCAATTTCTGCCTCCTTGTAGCATCGTCCTTTCATTTTTCAGACCAGTGCTGACAGCGAAGAGGATTCTGGAAAGCACCCTGGGGATTTTATACACTGAGAAGCTCTCATGAGACTTGCATTCCCCTCAGAAAGCATTCCCCACTGCCCCAAATCCCTCTAATGGTCTACACCAGCTTGTCTAGCAAGGCACAGCTCCAGCCTGGCACGCTGGACCCCTGGAAGGAGAGTCACGAGGCAGGAGAGCGGGAGCAGAGGGCTGAGATGGGAAAAAGCTGGATGGGATTTCATGACCCCGTTCTGCAAGCCCAGAGTCCTTCCCCAAGGAGAGGAGGCAGAGCCCACCTCACATCCCCAGATCCAGGAGCACAGTGGACTCAGCCAGTCCTGTGGCCCAGCGAGGGAGGGAGGGAGCTGAAAATGGGGTAACTGAGGTTCTTGTTAACAGGCCTTTGGGGTGAATTAGAGTGAAATGACACTCAATGACCAGTGTGTATAAATATATATATATGTGTGTGTGTGTGAGAGAGAGGTTTACTTTAAAACAATTTGGTTGCAATGGAAAGGGGATATGAAGCTCTTTTGGTTATCATTAATAAACAGATAGCAATATAAGAGTATAAAGATATCACTGACCAAAATATAAAAGGAAAATAAAGATAAAGAAAGGATAAAAGATAGCGGAAAGATCTCAGCACCTGGGGATCCAACAATGAGACTTCATTGTTGCAATTGAGATGTCTGTTGTTCCAAGTGATGGTCTCAGTCTTGATCTGTTGGGAATGTCCACAAAACCCAGAGTTCAGTGTGTGAATATAGGCTCAGGTTCAAGTGGGAATGCCCAGGCACCTCCCTGATGGAAGTTTTACATTGAGTGTTGCAACGCTGTGGGTCTTGTGCAGTCCTCTGGTGGAAGGCCTCAGAAATGAGTCTGTGAGCACTTTGGGGGTCTTTGATGATTTATTACCCCTTTAAAACATGACAGCTTCTCCTGCCAATGTAATTGAGCCAGTTATGCCCCTCAGAAGGAATGAAAACCCCCAGGTCCACATGTGAATGTCCTGATACCTTCCCCAGGGAGGCAGAGCCTTACACCTGAGCCGGTGTTTGTGCAAGGGAGGACACTGTCCTGCTAAAAAACCATTATCCCACCTCGTACGATCTGCTTCTTATCAGCCTCTTCCTTTACCTGGCTCCAAAACCAGCTTGTTGCTAAACAAAGGTTGGTTTGTTGTGGTCACTGTTGGGTGGTTGGTGCTCATGCCGTCGGAACCTGAGCTGTCCTTATGCAATCAGAAGTTTAGCTACCCCAAAATCTTCCCTCCTTCCCTTTGGCTGTGGGGTGCAAACCTGGCGCCTGATGCTTTGCAAATGGTGCATTGTTTGAGTCAATAACCTTCAACATTTCAGTCTCTCACAGAGCTGCTTCCCAAAGCTCACATCTTGTGTAGTATTTGTCTGGCCAGGCTGCTCTCATGCAGTTTCTTCCGTTTTTAAGCTAAACATCGCTAATCAGCTTCTTCAAGCTCCAACATATGTCCTATAAATATCCCTTGTGGAAGCAAAATCTGTCTCGTGTGTGTATGCAAGACAAAAGAAAAAATTAGAAAGCGTGAAGCCCTGACTTAGCAGCCCGGCAGCAGAACTGCGCTAAAGCCTCGGATCTTAATGAAAGCAGGGAACATGCCTGCCCCTTCCATACCCCTCCTCCAGCCCCAGAGCGAGCCAAAGCCCCAAAATCTCTGTCTCTGGCAGCCCCAGAGCTTGCCCAGATTCTGATCCTTGCCCTTAACTGCCTGCAGGTCCCTTAGGTTGCTGCGGACTGGATGGGGATAGAGCTGGGGAACGCTTTGTCCTTGGAGCTGAGCAGGGAGCTCAGTGCTTCCTCTTCTTCTTGGTATTCAGGAGCAGCCCCGAGGTTCTTCCACACCTCTTATTTCCAGCGCTGGCTTAAGAAATTTATGAGCCCCTGGTTGAGCTGAGGGTAGTGTGGGATGTGCCTGTGTGTGGGGTGGGATGGGGACACGCTCCTCATGTGAGGTACCTCCAGGGACAAGAATCCTGAAGGCAGGTCCAGGACTGTGCTGATGAAGCTGCTCTGGCTCTGCCACTCTTCCAGCATGGATGATAGGAGTGAGGGCTGATAGGAGTGAGGACTGATAGGAATGAGCTCAAATCAATCATGTCACTCACTGGCTTCCCTGGCCGGGCTGCAAAGCCCTAACTGAAGCAGGACCCCAGGGACAGATGAGTGAGCATCTTAATCACCTTCAGCACAGGCAGCAGGAATCCACCTGCCCACCCTGCGTGTCGTCCTCAGGTACCTTTTATTTTGAAGGAGGCACAGGCAGTGCTCGGCTGGATTCACCTCTGGCACGTGGGCTGCAGATCCAGGGTTGTCAGGCAGGGAGTTGAGAGCCCGGGGTGGGGGGGNCGGGCAGAGTCTGGAGACCCTAGGGAAGTCTGGAGAGCCCAGGGGGATGAGACAGGGACTGGAGAGCCCAGGGGGATGAGACAGGGGCTGGAGAGTCCAAGGGGATCAGACAGGGGCTGGAGAGTCTAGCGGGATGAGAGAGGGGCTGGAGAGCCCAGGGGGATCAGACAGGGGCTGGAGAGCCCAGGAGCACTGGCTCGGGTCAAAAGCAAGTTCCTAAGAAGCAGCCCTTGCAGGAGCCTGGGGACAGTGCTGTCACCAGCAGGAGAGGTGCCTGCCTTTGTTACCTCTGCTGAGAAATCCTTGGCATCATTAGGAAGGTGACACTGGCCTCAGCATTGCCATGGTTTCCCCAGGTTTTCCATCGAGCTGCTGCAAGGTGAAGCAAAGTGTCTCTCCGTCACGGTGGCTGTCAGCTGGGAGACGTTAACAGCCTGGAGAAGTGAAGCTAAAGCAAAGGTCTCCTCTGCCCTGTGAAGGAGAGGAGCCGTCACAGGCTCCTCACGGGAAAGGAAAGCTAATCCTATCCCGGTCTGCTACAGAGGGCGAAGTAAAGAAACCTATCCTGCTTCCTAGCACCCTTCTCTGTGCTGAGTTTCGGGGTTTCACCTCAGTGGAGTGCACAGTGCTCACAGGTTGAGCCCTGCACTTCCCATGCAATGAGGTTTTTGTAAGAGCAGAGGTCTGACGCTGATCTCGGCTTATCTCCAGCTCCAGCAGCAGAGTCCTCACCCTGCACCCCTGGCTGATGAATTTCCCAGCTCCAGCACCAGAGTCCTCACCCTGCACCCCTGGCTGATGAATTTCCCAGCTCCAGCACCAGTGTCCTCACCCTGCACCCCTGGCTGATGAATTTCCCAGCTCCAGCACCAGTGTCCTCACCCTGCACCCCTGGCTGATGAACTTCTCCAGCTCCCCATTGCTGGGAGGTGGCTCGCAGGGGGATGAAATTTTAGCGCTGGGTTTCCTGAGCAGTGTGTGACTCTTAAACCCTGCAAACGTCTCTAGCAGGGCTGTTATAGATTCTCTTTGCTTTGGCTGTATTTGCCTCATCAATCTCAGTGATGTTGACAATTGGGCACGGTTTAATTCTGCAAATCTGAGGAATGATCAGGCCAATTTAGTTCACATTTAAAGCATTTGTGTTCACACGCTGGAAAGCCTTTTTTCTTCCTTGCTCCTTGCCCAAGGCCCTTATTATCTGCTGGTGCTATTTATCAATGCACAGCAGGTATATTACAAGAAAGTCTCTTTCGTAAAGCGATACAAAATAATCATTCCTGTTCCTCGTCTGCTCAGCAAGAAAAGTGAGCCTGGCTCTCCCGCCTGTCAGCATTCCCGAGCCGCAGCATTTTTATATTACTGCAGGAGAAGTGATTTAACTCAATAAGCTTCCCTCATAAGTAGCAATAGTTTGATAAAATAAAGGGAGTGTGTCGATGAACACGGTGTTCCCCTTCAGCTGAGTGGCTGTGGGTCCTGCTCTGTGTGTGGGGCACTGCAGGACCCCCCAGCAGCCACAGAACTCAGCCCTTCCCCAGCTCTGAGCTTGCGCTCGGATGCACCTGGGACTGAGAAACCTTCTATCAAGCAGGAGGTGTCTTACTGGGGCAGAAAACTTCCATTTTTGCTCCTGAAATGCATGAGATGAAGGATCAGTCTTTAATAATGGCTCATGCTTCTGAAAAAAAATCCTCCTCCTCCCTCCCACAAATACTGTGACTTCTCATCCCCTCTCCAGTACTGATTTGTCTGGGTTTAGCCAGTTTTATCCCATTTTACTGACACAATTGCACAGATTTGCACTGGGCACTGGCTGCTGCCGCTTTACAGCAGTGACTGGAGCTGTCTGAGCTGGGTGCTTCTTCCTCTGGCATGTAATTAAATCCCTGGTGAAGTGGCTGGGAATGTCTGCACACCTGGAAAGCACAGTTAGGAAGGGAGATCAGCTGGTCCTGGGTGCTGGAGAGGAGCAAATTATGTGGAGAGCAAACAATGCTGGCTTGTGTGCCCTGGAACCAGGCTGGGTCCCCAGGATGGGATCTGTGGGAACCCTGGAAGAGCCAGAGCCCAAGCTCTGCCCTTGGAACGATGGCCTCTGCAGAGCAAAGGGGTGATTTAACATGCTGCCACTCCTTGAGCACCGGGACCGTGGGTTTGTTTGGCTTTCTCCTCCCCCAGGGACTCAGGTGTAATATCACCTTCCCATTAATTTATATGAGAACATTTCCAAATAGTAAACTGCCAATAAATTAGTAATGCTGATCTATAAAAGGGAAAAAATGGCCTGTTGTGAGTTTATAGCCCTGTGGAAAAGACATTAAACAGAGGCTTCCTTAGCACGAGCACTGCGAGGAGCTCGGGGGGAGAGCTCCGGGCTGAGACCTGCCTGGACGAGTTTTGTCTGGCTGGTTTTTAAACCTGCTCCCTGCAGAATCCCTTTGTGAGAGCCAGGCAGGGAAGAAAGCACTAAAAGATTCCCAACGACTAATCCAAAGGCGATGAAAAATGAATGAGAGGATGATGCAGCCTGGAGAGAACAAACAAACTACCTGGAGCAAATAGTTTATTTTAAGATGCTAACAAATTTGCTCCAGAGGCCTGTGGAAAAAAGTCCGGTACCACACAGCCAACCTTTCCCTTATTTATAGAATAATTGTGATGATTGATTAGCTGGGATCAGAACTATATTTACGGCATGGAAGTTTTCAGCAATATTTCAAGTAATTTACCTCCTCACACAACTCCCTGGCGCTGTCACCCCAGCTTCACTTTTTCTCCCTGTGAAGCCTGCTTGTGCCAGGATTTATGGCTTTGTTTGTGGGAAGAGAAGGTGTCTTGCTCCAGAGAACAGCAGCAAAACAAGAGCTCAAGGGTAAAGCCCTGGTGCTGCAGCCCCCCAGCATCTCCCTGCGCTGGTGAGGGTGGCCCTGCCTGGCTGCCACGGTGGGCAGTGTCCCTTGGCATGTCACCACTTCCACTAGCACTGTCCCCTGGCAGGAGGACACAGCTTCTCCTCAGCCCCCCGCTGCACTCTCCAGAGCACTCAGAGGCACCAGAGCACTGCTGACCACCCCACGAGGCTCCCGGGCTCCTTTTTTCCTACACCCAGCAGCTCCCAGTCAGGCAGTGCGGATGGAGACGTGACAGCCAGCACCCCACCCTCCGTAGAACCTGGCTCGTTGTCTCCAAAACCTCTGCACATCCTCCTGCCCCTCATCCACCCGTGCCCTCCCTGCTCCTGCTGCTGGATGCACTGGCTGATTTCAGCGCAGGGAGGGATGAAACACTCCCAGAAGAATAACAAATGTAAGGAGTTTGGGAGAAAAGTGTAAATATTTGGGCTATGCCCCAAACAAAGCACTTAACACTTTTTTTCTTTTTTTTTAATGCCACAGCTGCGGCTGTTTTCCAGGTGAGCAGCAAAGAGGGAAGCAAAGCAGTGGGGAGGACAGGACAGGGGGCTTGGGTTTCCCACGTTTGCCTCCAAAGGGATGGCCACTCTCTCCCAGAGTCAGTGCCAGAGGTTGCCAGGTGCTGGCCAGCATGGGCTGAGGCTGCAGACAGACAGACAGACAGACAGATGGGCAGGCACAGGATCTGTTCACCAGCCTGGAGATGCCCATGGCAGCTCCAGCCTCTTCCCTGCTGCTTTCCACTGCCTCCAGCCTGAGCCGCACAGTTTTATTTAAGCCCTTCTCCACTCCCGCCTTGTCTCCATTTCTTTATCTCACAATAAAAGTAAGCTGTTATTTCCCTTGTGTTCCAACTGCCCTCATTCATCCCCCTGTACCCGCAGGGCCAGCAGCCAGAGACTGTGCCAGCACTTGAATACTGAGGGGAAAAAAGACATCCTACAGGCTGGAGGCCCTTAGAAGTGAGGGAAGCTCGATGCTGCTGGAAATAGGAGCTGCTGCAGCCACGGTCCTGCTGCAAACCAACTGATCCCCATTAGGTCATGTTTGCTTCCCTGCACGGCCTCAGGACTGGCTTATGGCACAGACATCCCCTCCTGCTGCCTGAATCCTCTGGGCTTTTCTCCCGGTCAGGACCTGCCATGACCTAGCTAGGAAGCTTTAACGCTGCTTTTAAAAGGCAGCGGCATTTCAGCACCTGAAACACTGGATTTATTACAAAGCTGGGATCTCAAACTTCATAAAAGGGGATTAACCCGCCCCTCCAGCAGCTCAGTCACTGCCAGGCAATGTCAGCTCCCTCCTTCTGAGGGCATGGACCTGGGCAAGGAGGCAAGGGGCAATTAGCCATTGTTAATTGTCTGCAGAGCCCCTCAAAAACCTGCTGTGGGAAACTGAGGGGATTTACTTTGCACCTTCTTGCAGGAACACGAATTTCATGTGCCCAGAACCAGACACAGAGGCTGACACTGAAAGCATTTGTGAGCCAGGACCAGGAACAGCTCCATTACGGTTTGGGAATTAGATGTACCTGGGAGCAGCCAGAATATCTCTTGGTTCATTTGTTAACCTAACATCTATAAACAGAAGCCTCAAACAAGCCCGGTCTCAGGGCCCCAGAAGACAGAAAGAAGGATGGCCCTTGTCCCAGCAGCATTTGTTTTCATTAAGTGGATGGAAGGGCCCTGATGGAACCTGGGAACTTGATTGTCAGGTGACCTTGTTGGCTCTGGAAAATTCCAAAGCTTTCAAACTGGAATTAGCAAACCACCTTGATTAAAAAGAAATAAAACCCAATCTAAGCCTACACTTTCACACCCCTCAGCATCTTGCCTGTGTCAGCAACTGTCCAAACTCTGGCTTTCCCCCGAAGCCCACCCACAGAGGATGTGTTGGTGTTGTGTGAAAAAGGCCTTGCCAAGCCAGGGAACTTTTGGAAGTCGTTGCACAGCTGCAACCTGGACACTGAAGCTTCCTTTTTAAAGGACAATCCATGGAGAGAAATGTTTTATTCCTCAGGCTTGTTTTGTGTTTGGTCCCAAGGCACCAAAATTAAAGGAATTCTCTCACTAAAATGATTTGGAAATTTATGACTTTCTATATGATGCTTTCCCACAGCATTTCCTTGACATCCATCTTTCTGCCTTCCAGAACCTTCCCAGTCTCTTCCTGGAGTTACCTGTCTTTCCCCAGCTCCAAACCACCCAGAAACATTTTCTGCACAGACACCAGCCCTGAAAAGGGAGCTGTTGGATGCTCCTGCTCCTCAGCAGGCTGATGGGGACTTCTCAGGAGCTCTTTGGGATCTGAGTGTCCATCCCTCGGTGGCAGGGGCAGCCTGAGGAGAGGGGGCTGGGGGTGGACACAGCAGAGCGTGGCCTTGCTGCCAGCCCACTGCCCTCCTCACTCACTCAGCTCTGCTAGAATTTGCCAGCACAGCCTCCAAAACTTCTTGGCAATGGAGTTGTTCAGGGGAGTTCAATGACTTTTCAGAACAGGTAAAGTAGCCCCCATCCCTTTTGCCTCCTTGTTATCAGTCCTCTTCCCTGATACGTTCAAGGTTGCAGCTCCTATCCCCCTGTCCCCATTAGACGTGTCTAATTATGACTCCAAGCTTATGTGCTCTTGGACTAGTCCGGCTTATCCACCCTTGCTTGCTCTGCCGTGGCTCCTAATCCTTACCTCAAGTGGCTCCTGGAGGGGCCTGGAATGCCCTGCTGGGATTGCAGGCAGGATCCTCATCCAGGCAGGTGACAGGGAACAGGAAGAAGCTTTTCTTAGAACCAGAGAATCATTTAAGTTGGAAAGGACCTCTTAGGATCATCAAATCCATCCGGTTTTGCTCAGGCTGAGAGGATGTGCACGGTGCAGAAGGGGTGAGTGACCTCCAAAGGATCCACGTGCAGGGCATGGGGTGAGGGTGGCATGGGGTGATGGGGGCACAGAGCCTGCTGCTCGTCCTCTCCCTGTATCTCTGGGACACTTCCCTCCTTCTGCCTGCAGCAAAACCACTGAGAAACATTCCCTTTTCCCCACTTCTTTGGGTGCAGGCTGCAGCATTCGCCCTGAGCATCCTCTTAGAGTGGCTGCTCCTTCTGCTCTGGCTCCTGCGGGATCCAACCCCTTTGTCACGGGCACCAGCAGTCCATGAAAGTGGCCCTGAGCTGCTCACAGCCCTGTCCTTCCTTGCAGCAGCTCCAGGGCTGTGCACAGCGAGAGAAAAGGTGCCTCACCGGAGGCTCTGCCATCTCGTCCCTCTGATGCTGGAGATTGTTTTGATAAGCTCCTTGTTTCCCAGGCGCAGAGCACAGAACTATTTTTCTTGCACTGAGCAGACAAGATGTTGAAATGTTTTTTCCTGTGATAACTGAAAGTGGAAGGAATCCTGCCTGCGATTCTTGTCAAGTCGAGGGATCTCTTTGTAGTTCAGTGAATCATTTCATCCCCAATGTTAATTTAAAAGCAAACAAACAGAGCTGAATGCATTTGATAGTAGAATTATTTCCAGTACATTTCAGGTTTTGTTGCTGCGTGTTGTAAAACACCACGGCACGAGCATTGCGTGGTGGAACCAGGGGACTGGAGGCTGGGCTGTGCCCCACTGCACCCCACTCAGCCCCACTGCACCCCACTGAGCCCCACTGCACCCCACTGAGCCCCACTGAGCCCCACTGCATCCCACTGCACCCACATCATGCCCACGCTGGGAGAGCAGAACTCCCCAGGAGCATCCCAGCTGCATCCTCTGGGAAAGGCTCTCGTCCCCAGCACAGCCACAACAGCAAACCAGGAGTTAAAAACTCCCCTTGAAAACAGGAGCTGCAAAACATCAGCCTCGTTCCACCTCAAAAGAGCAAGAATGAATCGGAAAAGGGCAAAGTGCGTGAAAGGCTGAATTGTAATAAAAATGGTGTTTAAATGTGCCACCGAGAATTAATCGCTCCTTTCTTTGGAGCTTCCCCTTTGAGGGCTATTCCTAGGAATTTGTGGGAGGAAGCAGGAGCGAGGAAGCAGTTTTATTTTGCATGTAGGCTATATCAGGTGTGGAACTGCCCTGGTTTAGAGGCACGTGATTGCAGAGGGGCAGCCGGGGTGCTCAGCCGCGCACCCCCTGCTTGGGGCTTCTCAGAGGGGACAGATATTCCTGGAGGGCAATTTTGGCTCTCCTGGGGGTTGGTGACCCCCTGGCAGTGATGGAGACTTTCCCACCCGTTTCTGTGGTGGCAGGGTCCGGGTCAGAAGTGCCCTGGCACTGGGAGAGCAGGAGGTGGCTGCAGAGCCAGCCCAGCACCGTGGGGACCCGGCTGCCCTCCAGGCTCAATAACTGCCTGGAACTGGGAATGCTTATCCCTGATGAGTCAAGGGCTGGCAATAACGCTTCCCAGCGAGTGGCAAAGTGCTCCATCTGCTCGGCACATCCCCAAGGAGTCAGTGGTGACTTTTTGGCTGCCTGGAGGAGCAGCAGGCACAGAAGGGCCCCACGGTGCCATGCAGAGTCCCAGCCATCCCCTGGCAGAGCTGCGGGGTGGGCAGCGAGGGGGAAAACAGCAGAGAGCCCGGAGACCTGATGCTTTTCTTCCTCTCCATCACTTCACCTCCTCTTCCCACTCCGCTCCCTGAATTTTCCACAGTGCCCACTGGCCACTTGCTGTGTGTGGCAGTGACACACATGGGATAAGTGGGAGGATCAGCGCCAACAGATCTCTGTCACCAAACCCCCGCTCCCTGCAAGCCCAGGGAGCGTCACCTTTTCAGACACACAAAATCAATGCTGTCCTACATCCCAAAACCTTTAAACATCAGACAGGCAATTTGTCTTTGCTGACGGTGGCTGAGCATTGAAAGGAGCCCAGCCAGATTAAATAAACCAGCAACAGCAATTTGAGGTGGTTTTCATCATATTAATGCGTTTCCTGCCTATGGTAAAAAAGGAGTCAAGGAGATGGGCTTGGATCAGCTCCACAACGGCGTTGCTTTTCTTTGGAGAAGCTGGTTTTGGTGATCATTGCAACGGAGTAGGAGTGATAGAAGAAGAGAAAACAATGGGTCTGGGCACACACAGCATCACCAGGTCCTGCCTGGGATGGCATAGCTGGGTGGGGACATGGTGTGGCCTCTGTGGGCTGTTCCTCTCCTCAGCCAAGGAGCCAATGGGAGGAGTATTTGAAACTTGGCTTTTTTCCCTCCTCGTTTAATCAAGAAGTAAATAGAGTCAGAGCTTTACAAGTCTGTTTGAGTGTTTCAGTGCCAAAATGCAGCTCAGTATTTTCCAGGAGGTTTGGGTAAGGAGCTCTGTGATTATGCACAACACAGCTCCCTCCTCCTCCTCCGAACAGGGGGGGAAAGGCGGGGAGGAGCTGAAAGTCTGAGTATTCCTTAGAAAAGGAAAGCAAATTTGAGATAACACGAGAAACATTATTTGACATATCTGAAAGCCTTTTGTAAGCACTTTCCAGGAATATTTTATGGCCTCAGCTTCATTAGTAGCAATACCTGCAGGAAGGCACCGCTCAGCGTGAGCGCTCGGCGTTCAGCGCTTGCAAATGTTGCATTACAGATTCCGTTGTAAAACACACAACGTGTGCTGTGAGATAAGTCCCATCAAGAGTGGGAAGAGCCGTGTGTGGCTTGTGGGATTCCCCAGCTTCACCGCGCTGAGAAACCCCTCGAAACTCCCAGCCAAGTGCAGCCTCAGATCTGGGTTTTTGTGGAAAGGATGTTGCTGTAGATCTGCAGAGCGGCGTTTGCACTGAGCAAAGGGCAGCTCGTGGGTTCTGGGAGAGGAAAAGGTGCTTTCCTATGTGCTGCCAACCCCGTGCAGGTAGGATGGATCACGATGTATCCTGCAGAAATTCAGGAATAACTGTGGGTCCATCTGATAACATCGCTGGCTTCTCACCAGTGACTCATGAAGAGCAAGAGAAACGAAACTCACCAAATATGTGGCTGCTTGCAGGAGTTTAATTGAAGCCATGTACCAGCAGAGCTGCCTGGGGCTGTGTGGCATGACAACAGGAGGTCAGTGCTCCCTCTGCCCGGTGAGGATCTGGGTCCCAGCCCTTCCCCAGCTCCCTGGGCAATTTGTCCTCAAGGTTTCCCTGCTTCAGCACATTGCCGAGAGAGACAGTGACAGATACAGGAGAAGAGCTCCACATAACCTCGATTACCCAAGGATAATGAGGCCCAGTGCACCCACACGCTATCAGTAATATTTGTATCTATTCAGCTTTTTCAGTGCTAAAGGTAACCATTTATATCCATTAAAAGCAGACAACTGGATGGCAAGCAGAGCTCAGCTCTGGCTGCCTCTTGATGGGCAGCATATATCACACCTCGTGTCCTCGGAGATCTCCTCCACGGCTCCGGGTGGCACTGGGCTCTGCGAATGTCACGACATCCTGGAGAGCTGCTGTGACACACCAGCTTTGAGGCCATCCCACTGCCTATGAGTGTCCCCATCCTGCCCACCTCGTGCCCTGTGCGGTGCCCAGTGGAGCCATCGCTGTCCCATCCAGCTGTGATTGCCACACTCAATTCCCTTCAGCCCTCAGAAGACAATTCCAGGATGATCCCTACCCCATGCCATCCCCACAGTGGCCATCACTCCTCTGTCACCTCCTGCCAAAGGATCCGTGGCCCCCATTGGGCCCTGTCCCCATGGATACTGTGTGGTCCTGCTTAGCACCTTTCCAGCTCCATCCCATGGTGGTATTCTGACATGGAACCAGGCAATCCTTCCCTTTGCCTTCACAGTTTCTATGCCAGGCCTATAACCCTTGATACACTACTTTTAATTAGAAGGGAAAGATCATTAAGAAGAGTAATCTTCCCAACAAACTCCTTTTTGATGGCTGTATCACACTGAATTGGGTCAGATGGTTTGTAGTCAGACCCCTCCAACACTTGTGCAGATTGGGCTTGGCTAGAAAAAAAAATACTGGGTTTCCTCCCATATTCATTTAACTGGATGAAGAAGTAACTTTTTTTAGCCTATGAAAATAGAAAATTACATATACTGGTGCTAATTCCTTTCCTTAATTGAAGATGGTGTGAGAAATAATAAACAGAACTCAACGCAGGATGCTGCAGTTTCCTCAACAAACAGAGAACTTGGTGATGAAAACAGACCATGAAATCGCCAGCCCAGGTACATGTTACCACTTTTATTTTTTCCTGGAGGTCACCGAGTGTTTGATCAGCCCTTGTAGACTGTCCTTCAGATGCAATGCACAACCCCACTCAGGTAAATATTTGGCCAGTGGATGGGGTTATTTTCCCCTTTGCAAGTCTCTTATCTGTCCTGGTGCAGCCTGAGCTGCTGGCTCCCGCGTCCCATCCCGATTGCTATTCCGGCGGCGGCGGAAGCACTGGCAGCGGCGGAGCTGGGGGGATGGCAATAACAGCCACACGTCTGAAAGCGATATTGCTTTCCTCCCGGAGAAGGTAATTGCTTCTGCAGAAGAAATTAAGCATCATAATGAAACGGCCATAAAAAGAGGCCCCTCGCTCGCTGCCCGGATCACAAATATCGCAGACGTTGCACCCAGCCCAGCGGGGCGTGAGCGCAGCGCCAGCGACTCTGCCAACACCGTTGTGGCTCCAGGGCCAGGGCTGCCAGGCACTCGTGGAGGGTTTGGGTGGAACCACGCCATAAACTTGCCCCTTTCTGCCTTCACAAACTTTTCAGCTTTCACCTAATTTCCAGTGTCTTGGCTGCCTTTTGCCTGGCTTTATTTCCATGCTTCGAAAGCGCGTGAGGGGCTCGGCAGTCCTGTGCGTGCTTTAAAGCCTGCGCTGAGTCTTCCAAACATGGGAAGAGGAGGAGACATCGTTTTCTAGAGAAGCCACACATACCTGAGCCTTGGCTTTGCAACGCAGCAGGTCAGATCACTTTATCAAAATGGGCAAAAGCGCAAAAGATGTACAAAAGCTATTTTATTGGCTGGAGCCTTGCAGCAATGTGAGCTGGGACAGGGCTGGCTGTGGGAGCCAGTTCTCCGCAAGCGCTGCCTTCCTCTTTTCCCTTCCCTCCAAGGTTCACAGTCCTGCCCAAAACATCCTTCTGTTGTTGCCAGCCAGCGTTTTCTTCCTCAGCCTCTCTCCCCTGCTGGGATGCTGCTGTAACCATTGCCAATGCATCAGCCCCCACCTCACCAGCTCCAAGGAGATGAGTTTTATTCGCTCCAGAGGTGCCCTCGAGCAAGGGCCGGCAGCCCCTTCACTGCTGGGAATCCACTCGAGTAGCACCTCACCCATTCGTCATCTCCTTGGACATTACAAGAGAATCTGTCCACTTAAAACAGGATTATTTCTGGGTGGCAAACTGCAAAGTTAATTTGGCTCTAATCCCTTTAAACAGAACCAGTAATTGGAGTGATAATGACTCTCCTGGAGGGCTTGCCTTACCGGGGCACGGGAAGGTCTGCGGGCAGACGAGCCTGACCTCCCGCCTGGCACAGTGGGGATGGCACAGGCAGGGCACTGGGGAGGGCACCAGGACGAGCAAATCCCCTCTACAAGGGGCCACAGCACTGGGCCGGGACCCCCAAACACCCCTGGAGTGGTGGGACCCTCCTGCCTGCCCCGTGTCCCTCGCCGCCTGCTTCCAGAGAAAGAGCCTGAGAATAAACAGCTTTAATCATACAATCCCCACTTCCTCTTGCTAATAATATTATCATCATGATATTAAGCCAGTTAATTCTTTCTCTCAATTTATTTGCTTTTGTTTTTGTACTCCCATGTTGTAATTTTCAATTTAATTAGTTTCAGTGTTTCTGAGGGCAATAGGTCTTGGTTTATCTTTGCAGCTAATAGTCCTAATTGTTTACCCTTTCTTTGGCAATATCTCATTAACTTTATGGGCCATCATTTCCATGGCACCTCCAGAATTAATTCCCTCACTCTTTGAACCATCTCCCTAAAATCTTCACGGCTTTTTGCTTCCCTAATCCTGCCTGACCTTGCCCATCCCTGCTGGCTGCTCTGGTAGCTCAGCACTGCTGTGTCCCACCAAGTTCCAGTGGGTGGAGGATGGACCTCCCTGTACAGGGAAAGCTCTGGTTCCTACTCTGACCTTGGGCAGAGCCTGACATCTGCTACCTGGTCACTGTGGTCAATTTTCTTCTCCTTGTGTCCTCCCACAAGTACTCCTGCTCCTCTAGACTCCTCTAGACTGGTTTTTGTCATTGTTTCTACCTTTAATAGTCTTTAAAGGGGTCACTTTTCCTGGTCATGGAGGGGTCTGGATATTCCCCTCAGCTCCAGCAACTGCAAAATTTCTTTCCTCTCTCAAGGAAAGGAAAAGCTGTTGGGAAAGCAAGGCATTCCAGCACTTTCAAGGCAGTGGATGAGGTGCAGGTTCATCAGCCCTCCACTGGCCCCTCCAGCAAGCTCGATGTTGGGATTTGGGAGAGGTGGCTGTGCCACTGGGCACCCCTTGTGCTGGTTATGCAGAGGGCAGAGCTCACAGACAGCTTCCCTACCCCAGCTCCTGCCTTCAGACCCCATTAATCACACTCCTAATGACTTTGTGTTCACAGACGAGATGTTTTTGGCCACAGAGGTGAGCCGCAGGTGATGCTTCCCATTGATTGTTCCACCCCGCTTGAATGATTTGTACCAGGAAATGGGTCTGAATTTTCAGCTTAAATCTTCCTTGGAGGGTGTGCTTGGAACCTGGAGGGACCCATTTGGCTGTAATGACTGCAGTGCCATGGGAGTTTTTCCAGGGACATTCCCAGCTCCACAGTCAGCTTCACCCTCGGGTCCGGTCTCACCGGTGTCAGAGGGCGGCACAGCCTGAGGCTGCCCACCCGGCTGCAGAGGCAGAGCAGTGCAGGCTTGCCTGGCTGTGGGACGATGCCAGGAGTCTCCCTGGGTCACAGCTGCCTGCTCAGCACCGGAACATGATTTCCCATTAAGCAGACAGGGAGGGATCTGCTGGTGGCTGCTGCGAGGGCACCTGAATTATTGATTGGAACACGGTTCCAGCCGAGGCGCTGGAGGCAGCCAGAGCAGCTCCTTCCCAGCAAACCTGACCTGGCTTGTGGCAAATCCACTGGCCAAGCCCCTCAAGTGCTGCCATTCTGCACAGCTCAGGCTTCACGGGGAGAGCTCATGGAGGGCAAAGGCCATGACGGAAAAGGCTGATGGAATTTCCCCCAGTGGTCACAGGTGTTTGGATAAATGGCTTTGAGGAGCAGCTGAGGGAAGGAGAGCATTCCTAAAGCTCCTCAGTCTGTTACAAGAGGATTTTGCTGGGGCTGAGGCTGGCGCTGGCGTGCAAAGTGCACGGGGGCGAACAAACACGCGTACGTGCAACATATGGAGAGACACACACGAAGTACAAACCGGCCATATGGGCACTCATTGCTGCCAAATTCACTTCTCCCATGCTTTCCTTTGGTTATTTTTCATCTCCCATGGGCTGCTCCAAAAGTGCTGGGTCTCCATCCTGCACATCCCAGGCCCAGCACCAACTCCCACCTCGCTTTCTGTAGGCCAATCGGAGCATTTTCTGGATGCTTCCATTCCTTAAATTTCGTTGTGTTTGTCTGCCAGATTGCACAGGGTTTCAAAAAAGGCTTCTCGAGGGTTGGTGGGCGGGCAGGCAGATCTGATCCAAACTGGGAGAGGCGGCAATGCTGGGGAGGCCTGTGGAGAGCGAGCCAGATGTGGCAGCAGAGGCTTCTGGAAGGGAGCCCATGGCAAGTGGTGGCATTTCTCTAACCCCATATTGACTTTGGCTCCCAGAATCAATTTTCTTTATTAGCTGATGAATCTCCTCAAAAGACTTTCTGTACTGAGTCTAGATAAATTATTTAACCAGTAAATTCTTTCCACTCTAGCACTGCTCCAGCACTGGGATTTCTTGGGGAAGAGTAGCAGAGAAGGGTGAAGGGCCAAGGTCACTGCCAGCAGAACAGCAGAGCAGGAACAGCTTTGCTAATAAGTGACCAGTTGAGAGCAACCATAAAACAGGCTATTAATAAGAAGCAGGTTTTCGACAAAATGCTGGGATTAGCAGTGAATACAAGGAGCAAGTCATGGGAGACTATAGCCTTAATTATTCATGCAAGCAAATTGCTGTGTGTGGAGAGAGAGCACAGTGCTGATGTGGGCAGGAGCAGGCAGCGGACGTGAGGCGGGTTGTCACCTGCCCTGGATGAGCTGCACCCATGGGAAGAGATGCTCCAGCCTCCACAGGGACACGGGGACGTGCAATGTCCCCGTGGTGTCAGGGGGGCTGCATGTGGGAGGATGGGCTCCACAGATTTTGGGACCCTGACTGCCCACTCGGGCATTGTGGTTGCAGCATTGTGAGCACCTGGATCATCACCTGGAGAGGGCTGGCATGGGAAGGGTGCTCCGCCCCTCTGCCCTGCCTCCCCCAAGGCCTGCTGTGGGTGTCTCATTTGCTGTGTAAGATCGGGCTTCACGCGCTTGTCAGGGCCGGGCAGCTTCAAGGCCAACACTAACTGACGAGCCACAGAGCAAGAAATAATTCTGCCTCCAAGAATAATGCTGGCTCACGAGGTCAGAGTATTCCAACATATTTATAGCCAGTAAAGAAAACGATTGTGTTAAACGGCAGCTGAAGCACACGGAGACCCAGGCAGAGCTGGTGTCTGTGGCCATTCGTTATCTTACCGGGAGCACAATTACGCAGCTCGGGATTCGCATCCCGAGGACTTCACAGCAATCCCTCTCAGCAGCCACTTTGGGGATCAAAAGGCGAATGGATATGTATTTCCTGCAGAAGGAAGCTGCACATCCCAGGCTGACCTGGGGCTTGTGAGGCATTGGCAGGTGCAAGGCAGTGGTGATGCTGAGCAGAGGAGTAGGAGGGTCCTGCAGGTGTTCACCCCCTGTGTGCATTCCCCCGTGTGCATCTCCCCACCATGCATACCCACTCCCCTCATGTATCACCCAGTGTTCCATCACCGAGCACAAACACACCAGGGACAGGCAGAGGGACTCAGAGTTCCTCACTGCCTGTCTCCTTCTGGAAACCACACCGAGATGAGTTCGACCTGGTTCCAATAATCAGCTATAAATAGCAAGCTCAATTAAGGCAACCAAACAAAGGCGGTGATGGATACCTGCTCAGGAGGCCCTGGGGGACGGGGGGCAGGGAGCCTGGGTTTTGCTTGTGCAAACACCATGTTTTTATGTAAAGCTGCTGGCAGCAGGTCAGGCACAGGACGAGGACAGAGGAGACCAGGAGGCCACACACCAACCACACACACACACACAAAGCAAGCAGCAAAACCTCCATCCCAATGGGGCTAAAGTGTTGCAATGCCTGGCCTTGAGCATCACCCATGGGGTCACAGCCCAACTCCACCTCTTGTTCCAAAGCCCCTCACTCACCACTGGCAGCAGCTGCTGTCCCAGCCTGTGGATCACCTGGGATCAAAGCTTTGATGCCTGGGCAAGCAGCCTCCAGCCCAGCTAAGGAGCACACAGGTACCAGTTCTTTGGCCCTGATCCACAGGGAACGGAGGCACAACCCCAGCAGCCACAGTGATGAGTGGCTGCAGAGGTGGGTACTTGGACAGGCACCTCTCATCCCACCAGCATGCCCTGGTCGCTCTTCAGGGAGCTCATCAGTGCTCCCTTTATCCCCCCAGCAGCCAGGGTTTGGAAGCACCAGGAACTGAATGGATAAATTTGAAGTATACACAACTCACAGTGTGTACATCAACCCCAATTTATTCAGAATGAGCAGCTCAGACACGCTTGTAGCAGCCTCGAGAGCATGTTTATCAGCCAGGCTACTCGGGAGATCATTGTCATTGATTGCCATGTCATTGTCACTCCTGGGGCACAACGGGAGGCCAGGGGAGCAAGATGACATTGTCAGCAGGGACCAGCGAGGTGGGGAGCTGATGTTTCCCAGGAGAGCAGGTGTGCCTGGGTCAGGTAGAGCTGTGATGCTCCCTGGTGCTCTGAGCTGCCTTGCAGGGAGCACAGACCCCAAGCAATTTTGAGCTCTGGAGAGGCAGAAATGGTGGTGAGCCTGGCCAAAACAATTTGGTTTTTTACTGCTATTTATGTATGGATTGCTGTAGTGCCACCTGCGAGGAGAACACAGGGGCGTTTAATAAGGAGAGAAGAAAATCCCACCTGATGGCAGCAGAAACAGAGCAAATGCTCTGCAGAAAGGAGGCAGAAAAAGGTGAGCTGAGGACTGGGAAAATCTCTCCCCTAAAGGAATTAAAGAGCTCAGTCTGTTGAGCTCAGCAGAAGGAACAGGAGGGACTGTTGGCCCCCTGGCATGGAAGTGATGGCCCTGCAGGGCTGCCAGGGACAGGGGAGCATGAAGAGACCCAAAGGATGGGACTCCCCAATTCAAAAGCAAGGCCTTTTCTTCCAATAGCACCAACAGGCTATTAATAATGCTGAGAGAAATGATGGGCAGTCCCAGTCTGAGGAGGACCCTTTCAGCTCTCCCGACAGCAGAGCTGGGAGGGAGGGCTCAGCCAGGAAGCAGGGAAGGCACTGGTCAGACCATGAGGCTGTGGGTGCTGCTTAGATTCAGAAAGGATCAGCCACCAAAAAGCCCAGAGCCCTTTAATCTTTATTCAGACTCCTCATTCCTAATCCTGACCTTCTGGGTGGATCAGCAGATCTCCAAGGACTGGATCACACAGGTCACTCTTGTTGTCCCCCTTTTGGCAGAACAACAGGTTGAAGCCAACCCTCAGCTGTCCAAAAATTAGGCTGTAAATAACCTGGCTGGCAGGGACATGGGGAAGGGTATCATGACCGGAGTGGGATGGTGGCCAGGGCAGCCTGGCAGCAATTCCTCGCCGGTGGAGCAGCAGGAGGAGAGACTCCTGGGAAACGAATGGAGCTGCGATTCCTCCTGGTGAAACTCGCACCAAAATGACTTGGTTTGTAGTCACTGTGGGCTGTGGCTTGTTTGCCTGTTTGCTCTTTGCTCATCGCATTTCCAGCTGCTCTTGTGTGTATTTGCACTTCGCAGGCTTTTAATTGGGATGGCTGAGCAAAGCCTGTCCACGGCCAGCGATGCTGCGGTGATAAGCAACAGGAGGCACAAATTAGAACAAATAAATCTGAATCCAATTCAATTCCTTGTGCAATCAGGAAGATCAACACGTCAAAGTGCGGGCACTATAAATTAAAAGCCGCCAAGGAGACAGTGGAAGGCGCTGCTTGGCTGCCGTGGCTGGTGTTCAAACGGCTTTTCTTCCTCGCAGAGCGAGTGAGAGCCTGTGAGATGAACAGCGGGATCTTCCCTCCGCCGCCAGGAAGGGTTTTTGCCACCAGAAAATTCCTTTCAGCAGATATGAAAAGCCTCTGCTGCAGGTCGCAGTGAAGGTGGGTTTGTGCTGCCGAGGGAGGCCAGGGCTGGCTGTGTGGGGTGAGTGTGGCACTGGTGTCCTTTCTGCATCATCACTGGCTGGTTTTGGTCCATTCTCCTTGCAATAAACAGGTGTGCACAGGTCAGCTCTGTGGTGGAGCTCTGGAGGTTGTTGATGTTCCCCCAAGCTTCGCATCCCAGGGCTGCCTGCACAGAGCAGGAGTGGATGATGGGGGAATCTCACCCCTGATTCAGGAATTAAGGTTTCTCTGGTAGATTAGTGCACTTCAAAGAGGGAAAATGTTCCAAAATACTGTGAAAAAAATTCAAATCAGTGTATTGCAAAGGACACACAGACAGATAAACACCCAGGAGGCTTGCGAGCGCGCTTGGTGTCACGGCGTTTTTCACGTCCCTTTGGCTGTCACCTGGCTCTGTTTGATCCATGAAACTGTCTCTGCTGCAGGGCCCGAAACAAGTGGCACAGAGGGAGGAGGGGTAGAACACACCTGGAGGATAAGCAGAGGTGTCACCTGCTGAGAGCTGTGCCCACCTCCGAGCCACGAGCACTTCCTTGGTCATTGCTTCCGTGCCCGCCATGTGCCGTTGGCTTTTTCACCTCTCAGCCACCATCTGAGTTTTATTGGATTCTTGTGTTTAAAATTACAAGCAGGTCCTTGGAATTGGCATTGGCTGTTTTTAAGATGTGCTGCATCTTCGCGTGTCACGCCAGCACGAGCCAAGCACATTAGAAGCTGCTGGATAATAGGCAATTACTGCTCTTAAACAGACGAGGCATTCACGAGCAGAATGGGCTGCATCTTAAATCATCCATAAATCCTCTAATAGTGCTTCTATTAATACCTGGTTTCTGGCACATTCCTAATGATTGCATTCCTTATCAAAGCACTGCTTTTCCTCAGCTTCTGGGGCGAGGAGGTGAAGGCAGGAGCCAGTGTGGAGCTCCGTGAGGGAAGCCCAGGCAGCCCCGGCTGGCGTTGGCTGCACCAGCACAGGCAATGGCATGGCTGTGCCACACTGGAGGGATGCCCCCAGACCAGGGGGGTGCAGGAGTGGGCAGGAAGGGTGAGGGCAGCTCTGCCTCCACCCCACAGGCATCATCCTCCCCAGGGAAGCTGTTGCTGGAGTTTCCTCTTCACCAGACTTTCCTATGTAGGGCGCCTCAGCTCTGGCTTCCCCATGGTGCCGTTGCACAAGCAGCACCTTTTGGAAGGAGGTGAGGCTTTAGAGCCAAAACAAGCTCCCTGGTGTTCTGGCTGGTATCAGAGGAGCCAAGCAGGCACCTCGAAATTTGGATTCTCTGCGACTAGAGCTCCGCTCGGCGCGTGGGGCCGGTTGTAAACACCGCTCGTCCTCCCCGCTGAACCATTACACACTCCAGAGGACGAGCGCGCACAATTCACGTCTCATTAAAGTTTTTTGAAATATTATCCTTTTCTTCTTCCCTGCGTTTTCCCCCTATTAAGCTGAAATCGTGCTTCCTTTGGAGAATACGAGTCATTTGTTACCATAACAACAACTCTCCATCCTGAGCGTGGCAACAACACTCCCCTCCCTGGAAAACACGTTGGCCCCGGTGCAGGCAGGACCCCCGGCACTGCTGTGGTTCCGTGGTTGCCAGGGTTCCACATGGTCATTTATGACCTGGCTCTGAGTTTTGAAGGATTTGAGCTGCCCCTGGCATCGCTGGCACAGAGCCCCATGTGCAGCATGTCCTTGGCAGGAGCAGGTCAACACGTTCACCTGCCAGCTCTGCCCCAATCACTGAGTCCCCATGGCATGAGACTATTAATTTCTGGTGGCTTTAATTATTTTTTGATTTGCCCTAAAAGCTGACCTGACCCCAAAGAAAAAGCATTGTTTCAAGAATCTCTTTCTCCAGGTACTGCCTGCTGCTGCCCGTTAGAAATTCCCCATCCTGTTCCTGGATCTTTGCTGTGCCAGGATATAACTCTGCCATGTTCATGTGAAAATTAGACATGAGAGATGAAGCTGCTAAATTGGATTCACTTCCACACATCAAAAGAGCCCCTGGAACCTCAGTCCATGGAAAGAGTGGGAGTTTTCAGAAATGG
Source organism: Orthonyx spaldingii (assembly GCA_013397795.1). Taxonomy (NCBI): domain Eukaryota; kingdom Metazoa; phylum Chordata; class Aves; order Passeriformes; family Orthonychidae; genus Orthonyx; species Orthonyx spaldingii. The sequence goes on along the minus strand of VZTJ01001127.1, from coordinate 1,600,017 downwards.
GAGTTGTGCGCACTGTTAAAGCCCCACCTTTCTGAATCTCCCTGACACCATTTGGCTTTACTAGGTCCATAAAAGAAATTAAAATACACTTAAAATGGATTTCTTAAATGGGCTTGTAAAAGCTTTTGATGGAAGAACCACTTTATCCTTCTAACTTTTTTATGACATCTATTCCCACTTTTGCTTTCACTATGAACTTTTAATGACTTGGGATTTTTTTTGCCAACAGACACATTTGTAATTCCCTGCAGACACCTTTACGCTGTGGTGTAAATCTTGTGGCAAAGCCACACCTCAGAGACACAGTTAGGACAGATTCCTCAGGATCCTGTGCCAGGACATCCAGGGACTGGCTCTTCAGGCTGCTGCCGCTGGGAGAGCTCAGGATCAACCACCAGATGCCTTCAAAAGTGCTAAATGTTATTATTATGATATTACCAAACTACACCATGTGTTGCTAAAATTTGTCTTAATACTGATATAACAGTGGTGATGATGATGATGATGATGATGATGATGATGATGATGATGATGATGCAAACGTTGTCCATTGCCTCTCTCCAGCTGCCCCTGAGCAGAGCATCAGGGGGGTGACAGGTCCTCAGTGGTGCCAGGGGACAGGAAGGGTTCAGGGCTGTTGTGCCACCCATCATCTCTCCCATCCAGGCAGGAGACATGGTCCAGCTGCTCAATGCCACAGTGCTGAAATAAAGATGATTAAGGAGATATTCCAGCCTCTTCTTTTCTCCCTCTCCTCAGTAAATGTCATGCTTCAGGGGAGTATAGCCAAGAAAAGTTCAAAGTAATAATATCAGAAATCTGCTTCTCTTTTCCTTTTGACATTTTATTGTGATATGAAATAGCAGGGGATAAAAGCTCTAATGGGGATATTTGGTTCTTTCTTTCGGAGAGCATTTGAAGCGCTGGCTGGTTATGACTCACATGGATTATGATATATGCAAATCTTTAAGGGCCTCATTCACAAAGCCGAGGCAGCCACGCCACTCTTCCAGGGGATTTACTCTACAGGAGATAAAGCCTGGGTGACTGATGCCCAAGGTCTCCACTCTTCACCAGGCCTCTGCCACATGCTCTGCTGTCCCCATCTCTTTGTCCCAGCTGGGAAGGGTGGTCCTGGGAATGGTGAGAGCACCCATGAAGAGGGTGGATGGCTCTGTGGGGAAAACCTTCTTCCACCCTGCCATCCACGGCTGCACCCAGCACCCACTTTTTGAAATTAAGGCACAAGCTGTTTCTCCATGGACCGCTTTGATGATATTTCTGTGTCAGCTTTAAACCAGATATTTCACACTCATAAACACTGGCGAGTAACCAGGCTGTAAAATACAACTTTAATAATGTTTAGCTGGTAATGTGCAGGCAGCCTTGTTGATTGGTGTAGGGGAAACCGGGTTGATTTAAAAAATATAATAACCCCCTCGTTCCACATTGAATCCTCTCCTAATTAGAAGCTGTTATTGCTCTCCAACAAATAATCTTCCGAATGAAGTCCATTCCACAGAGAGTGATCAAAGGGTGATTTAATTAAATTTTCATGTTTAATTTTCCTTTTTCATTCCTGACTTTTTTCCTTTCCTTCTCTTGCAACTGCTGGTGGAGGAGGGACAGGGACAGGAGCACAGGAGTTGTTGGGTTCTGCCCTGCTCTGGATGGAGCATCCTCCCTCTGGGTGTGCCTGGCTGCTGACATCCAGCTGGGACCTCAAGGTATGAACCACCCGAGTGCGGATTTCCTCTTCGTGGTGTCTTGGTTTTAGTTATCTGGTCCACAGCCAGCTTAAATGTTATACTTAATTTAGAGCAATAACACTTAAATTATGAATTGTCTGCTGTAAGTATAAATTATACATTTTGGAGATGAATATTCAGGTCCTAATTCAAAGCAGCAGATGTGGCATGGAAATGTTTGCAGGCAGACACGATTCCAAGCCATGATTGGGTTTGATTTTCCCTGGGAAGCCGTACTTGGCAGACTCTCCCTGGCAGAACTGGGAGTCCGTTTTGGGGGCTCCAGGACCACTCCTTGTGACCCCAGGTTTGTTTGCTCTGTGCTTTGGGAGGGGTGGGGTTTGGTTTGGGTGACGGCACGGCCGGACGCAGTGGGAGGTCAGCGGTTGTCTGTGTGCGGCGATGAACCGATGCCACTGGAGACGTGACTGTCATCGGGCTGAACACGATCAGCACCAGGTAATGCAACACCTGAGCTGAACTTGGCTGTGGGCATCCAGGAGGAACTTTTCCTCTGCCAGCGCAGAGGGGCCATTCCTGGGGAGAAGCTCAGCTGTGAGCCAGCGCTCCTCCCGTCGGTGCGTCCCGTCTCCAGTTTGCGTTCACAAGGAAACGGGAGATTGCAGATTAAGGGAAAACACACAGGCTCTTCTTTGGGATAAAACTCCTTCGACCCAGCCTGTGCTGCTGCTCTGGCTGAGCCAGAGCCTCCCCAGGCTGCCGCTGATGTTCCCAAAGAATTCATCAAAGTGACAAGGCTACAAAAGCTGCGCGTTACCGCTCCTCTGTTCCCTTGCCACTCACCGGAAAATAAGGCCCCTGCTGAGCTGCATATGATCCGTTTCAATTATTTTTTAATTTTCAATGTGTTAGTCAAACTCCGACACGCAGAGAAAAAGGAAAAATTCATGCAAAGTACCCTCGAAAACTCCTGTTCGGGTAAAAAGCTCTTCTGCCATGAATACGCAATGGCTCCTGGAGCTACTGGTGAGTTAGTGTGCATTTACAGAAACTGCATTTACATACAAATACGATTTCAGCCAGCATTTAGAGGTGGAGAGGGATCTCCTTTCTTCCCCCAGCCACGGACTGATTCTGCTCTCACTGGTTTAGACGCTTGCATTAAGACATCTGCTGACACGCATCTGTTTCATAAGAGCATGGAAAAGGAGCGTGGTTTGCTGCCTGCAGCGTTCCTCCCCCTTTTTTCTAATCATGCAAATAATCTTCCCTCAGGGACTAACTGCTGTGTCCGTGGGCACCG
>VZTJ01001127.1:1569896-1596939 GCA_013397795.1 Orthonyx spaldingii | reverse complement strand
TGGGGTGGGGGTGTGGGTGGGATGGGGATACAGGCAGCATCTGCTCCTGGGCCTCGAGGCACATCTGTGCCAGCCAGTTATGCAGAGCTGGAGTGGTGCTGTGCAAACTTTGGGTGTTTGCATTCAGCTCCAGGGCTGGCAGCAGCCTCATGCTGCAGGTGCCAGAGAAGGGCAGGAGAGCAGGAGAGCGCACGGCAGCTCCTCAGCCCCGGGCTGAGCCCAGCCATGACTTTTCCAAACGGTCACACTGGCAGTGCTCAACTGCTGGAACATGGAGCAGCAGAATCCCAGTCCAGCCTCCTGTTTGCTCACAGTGCTGGAGCTGCTCTGCCTGGACCCTACACGGCCCCCAGGAGCCAGAGCACCCTCTGCTCTGCCACGGTCCCTAAATTTAGCAGACACTGAAGGCAAGTCCCAGCTCACCAGCACATCTCCGCAGTGGAACCACCCTGTGGCAGGGAGATTGCCCTTTCTCCATCAATCTGCGCTGGGTTTTCCAGATCCGGCTGTGTCAGTGTCCATGCCAGTGCCAAGCTGCCTCCTGGCCATGGCTCTGGGGCCTTGCCATGCACTGAAGGACACTGGGTGCTTGCCTTGCCCATCCCACACCACACCCAGCCTGCTCCTTCTCCCTTTCCTGGTCAGTCTGCACCAACCATTCACAAGATAAACTGCTGCCCTCGTGCTCCCCACAGTCTCAGCTTTTACACAAATACTTTGCTGATGGAAAAACCTTTATTTTTAGCTTTGCTTTTTCACTGAAACACAGAGAATTCCCCTCAGACCCCTCAGTAATGAATTGCAGAGAAAGTTTCTCTCCAGTTCATCTGAACGATGCTCAGCTAAGGGGGTGGAAAATTACTGAAAAACTTTAATAGTAAGTAAGGAAAAAAATCTTAAATTCATCCTTTATGGCATTTTTAATCACATTGGGCATGATTCATTTCACATGCAAATCCAGCCCCGCGCTCTCTGTGCCGCTAAAGCATCTGACTTCAAACTATCGCAGCACAAAACCGCTTCGGTAGATTCAGATCTTCACCAAAAAGCAGTCAGAATTCCAATTTGACTTTGAAATTGGGGATTCCTTTAGTGAGGGGGAAATGGTGGGCATATCAGACCCTGCCATGGCACCTTTCCCTCTCCAGCGGTGGGTCAGGACAGATCTCCCCACTGCAGGGTTTGTGTCCCCACATTTGCAGCCGCCCCGGTGGCAGCAGCAGCTCTGTCTGTCCGGGCCTCCCCAGGTGTTCTGCAGGTATCTTTCATCTCAACATTGGGCAATCCAGCAGCTGCCTCCCTCCATTCATCTCTCAAGTATAAATAAATAGGTCACCTGTCCCATCAGGTCAGTGGGAGCGGGGTTCTGTGTCAGGGAACAGGCACTGTGCTCGCTGCCTGTGCTGCCTCATCCCAGCCCTGGGATCTGCCCATCAGTCCATCCCCAGGCCCTGGGTGCAAGGAGGTCACTGCCTGGCTGGACACAAAAGCCCAGAGCTCCATGAAGCTCTGCTGTGCTTCAGGCTTCACTCCCCTGGAAGCACAGCTCTTCCTTCCCTCACCATGTCACGATTCACACACATGCAAACACCGAAACTTTGGCCAAAAAGAGTTTTCATCAAATCTTCTTCATTAGGAAAAAAACCCGCTCTGAATCTCTCAAGGCTCCTCTGAGGGGGAAGCCAGGTGCAGCAGGGCTTTTATCAGCTCGTTTTTCTTCCTTAGATTTTAGTCCAACCCGATTGCTCTTTGCTCCTGCAATGCTCCTTCCTGGCTGCGGGATAAATAAGGCACAAAGCGTTTAATTGATCAGTAGGGACATAATGAAGTGGCCACCGTGCTCTGACAGAGGTTCAGTCAGAGGGGACCACGGGCTGTGCACAGCCTGGTATCCGTGAGGGACACAGCTCCACCTCCACTGCGGCTGGAGGCACATCAAACATTTAGTGAGGCGCTCTCAATCAGAGTGAGCTGAGGTAGAAAACGGAAATGGTGACCTGCATCTGAGCTGCCCCACAGCACTGATGTAAAAACCCCAAATCCTTCCATTCCAGCAGCACCATGGATGGAACGATGAGGGGAAAACCAGCCCCTTGCTGTGACAGATGTGGATAAATCCAGTGATAAGTCTTTTTCAGCTGAAGGGAGGTGGGGACGTTTCCAAGTGTCAGATTTTCTGTCTTACTCCTTCTCTTGCTGCATTTCCCACCTCTTTCTTCTGGAAAAATACCATGAAAGGAAGAAGATTTGTTCAATGTTCAGATTGGCATTGAAACCCCAAGAACAGGTGACAGGCCAGGCTGCACCCAGCTGGGAGCTCGCCTGAGGGTGAAGGTGTTTCTCTGTGTGAAGATGAAAATGGCATTTGTACATCGGTTTTGGCTCTGAATTGGACACAGTTTCCCATAAGGAGATAAAATATTTAAAAACAAGTATATGAAAGAGAAAGCCTTTATTAAAATGACTTCATCATTTGAGACTGATGCTTTCAAGTACTCTTGTAATTCATCCTTATAGATATAAAATTATCATCTGAAGGAAGATTGTTAATAAAACTGACACTTCCCCATCAGTCAACTTAATTCACAATATCACATTTTCCAAATCCAATTATGCCTGTCTGATGGCTGACGTTTGCTTCAGCGTTATTGTTCATGTGGAAAAGTGGATACAGAAGTCACATGCAAGGAATCTGCGAAACACTGGGACAGCTCTCTCTGGATAAGTTCAGCCCACCCCAGTCTGAACTCTCCAGGACCTGGCTCTGCCCAAACAAGGATTCTGAGCAGCCAACACGTATTTCTCAATGCTTTTTCAACATTGACTTGATAATTTCCCATGCGTGATGAAATGCTTTACCCAAGCCACTGGTTTCCTAGCAGCTTCTTGTGGTAATGGGATTTTTAAATTTTACATTTGGATTTGAAATGAGGAACTTGCATTCCTGTAAAGAACTTAAAGAGAAAACCAGCAGAGTTATCTCACAGAGTAACTCTGATCGTTCACTGGGGGACACAAGGCACTTCTAAGAAACTGTTACTCCATCAACTCCAGGAGCACTAAGACCACAGTGACAGACTACAGCCTGGTCATTGACCTGGAAAGGTTCAACAACCACTGAAAAATAGGTTATAGATGTCTTCCAGGCCATGTTATGTGTGGAAAACTGCATCCACTGCAGGGCTGTGTCTGACAGTCATGCTCCTCAGTGGGATGGGTTTCTGGGAAGGACCCTGCCAGCAGTTTGGGGAGCATGGGGATCACTCCTGCACAACATCTGCTTCCCATATTCGCTGCAGACTGGGAGCAGCTTCACCTCTGGGTTCAGACCTCCAGGTTGCTCCCTCTTCTTGCCCTCTCCCCATCAACGGGAGCCCATCCATCCCGTCCTCCTGGGGGACTCTGACACAAGCGCATTCCCTTGGGAAGAGCACGTTTGACTGAAATCAGGCGGATGCAGCGCCACAGCAGCAATCGCATGGCAACCATCGCCAGGGAGACCGAGCTCTGCTCTGCAGCTCCACGAGCAACTTCACTGAGGCCAGGATGGTCCCAAATCTCCCCGGTCTGTGCTTTTTGTGTCCCAAATCTCGCCCATCTCTGTGTTTCATGCGCCTTCTCCTTTGGTGCAAAACTCATGAAAAACAAGATGAGCATCGGGCATCTGCAGATTCCCAGGACTGGCAGGAAAGGTGTACCCCGCCTCTCCCTGCCCTTCAGCTCCAAGCATCAATAATTCCCATTGGCACAGCCAGGCACCCCCTGCCATGGGAGTAGGGAGCACATTTGGGGTCACAGCTGCTCAACTCAGGTTTTTCTCTCAGTGTCCATGAAGAGTGATTGGAAAAAAACAGAGAGCCTTCGACACCAGGTGACTGGCCTTGGAACTATCCTGGGACTGTATTTTATCTGTCTCATCCCCCTCGTGTGCTCACCCCACCTGCAGCATCCCACCAGGCCTGGGGTGAGGGGTGGGAGTCACGGTGCTGCTGGCACTGCTGGGGAATGAACATCCAGCTGAGCTTCCTCTGGCTAAGGCAGGGGATAAGATCCTAAATTCTTGCCTCAAGGACAGCATCAGAGAAAGCTGAGTTCCCAGGAATCGTGGCAGGTGTCTGCCCTGTGCAGGAGAAACCAGGGATGGGCATTTCCTAACAGCAAACCCCACGGCCTGGCAGCACAGCCTGGCAGCACAGGGCCTGGCACAGGACTCAATTTGCTTGGAAAGGCTGTGGGGCCCAGAACACACGAAGCAGATGGATGGTTGGAAGAGCTGAGCTCATTTGTCTTGCTGCCCTGCTAAAAATATCCACATGTGCTTCTCTGGAGGGTGGAAGAGCTCCCTTCCCGCACAGTGGTTCTGAAACAAACCCCCTGCAGCTGGATCCGGCCGTGCAGAGTGTCCAACACCCAGAGTCCTGAGGGCAGCTCCAGCTCGTGCCAACCACTTCCTGAAGGAGCCAGGCAAAGCTGGCGATGCTGTGGTGTGCACCAGATCTGTGCCTGGCATTCTGCAGTTGCCATGGAAACCAGAGATGCTGACAGCACTGCCAGGGCTGGGGGTCAGCGTGGGGCCTGTCCCGACAGAGGTCTGTGATGGCTGGAGGGCACAGTTGTGCAGGAGTGAACCTGCAGGAGGGACAGACTGTCCTTGAGGCTGAGGGGGGCTGAAAGACCTTTCCAGTGGATGTTTTCAGAGCTTGTGTAACCAGGACAAAAAAATCCTGGGGTGTTTCCTGGCCATTGGCTACTGGTGCACCCAGCGCTGGGATGAGAGCTCCCCTGGAGCCTGGCAAAGCAGCTGAGGGCACCCATTAAATACCATCTTCCCTGTGATTTCAACTGTCCTGATCTGAAACTATATTATTCACTTCTTTTTATCACTCTTCAAGAAAATATCGGGATCAATTAATTTCAGCAGCACAGGCACCAAGGTCCCTTTCGTGCGCTTTTGCAGTGACAAGCCTTGGGGACCACTTACTCAGATTATTGAAAGAACTCGCTCTAGGCAAATATTAGGACCCAGACACCCAGCTGATTAGGAATAGGAGAGCTTAAAGAAAAAAAAAAGTCCCTTTTCATCCAGATGCTGCATTCAGGGCTTGAAGTGACAGCTCTCCTGCTGACGGGAAGGTTTGGTTCTGCTGATGTCAGAGGGGAGCAGGCACAGCAGCACACACTGCTTATGCTTGTGTGATGTTTAACTGACAGAATCAATCTCTGCTGCTCAGCACTTCCACGGTACGTATCAGCTTCCTATTTGGTCCTTGGAGAAATCCCAAGCAGCATCAGCGAGCTGCCTTAAAACACCATTAGATTGAAATAAAAGGCAGAAGAAGCCCAGTCCTTCATGGATTTACAAAGCTATAAGCAATGAACAAGTGATGCCCCATTTTCCAAAGCCCCTCGCGCCGGCTCCAAGTCAGAAACCAGCCGCTGATAACTCATACAGCACGGATGTGACAAACAGGAGGGAAGCAGCCATCTATCACGGCAGCTCCCGAAGCCTCCCAATAAAACAAAGTGCCAAATGGAATTCTAAACCACCGCTGGTGCTTTCACGCCGCTGGAAAGCCACAGCATAAATAACAGGGCTGAAGGGCTCCGATCCGGGTGCATGCAGACAGTTCTGTGCTGCTGCAGAGAGGAGCTGCTCGAGCCTTCAGGGATCCTCCACAGCAAAGCTCCGTCTGTTGCTGGAAGGATGCTCGACTTTGAGGAGGGACAGTTTCAGCTTTTCAGAAGAGCCTGAGTACCACTGAATCACCACAGTCTTGTTTTTTTCTCCTCTCCTTTGGCTTGTATTCATATGTTACCAGTCCCTTTGCTATTAAGGCTGAAGCAGGGATCGATGAGGCCCATATGCTCCCAGTGCCATTGCAGGAGCCCAGGACTAATTCCGATCTTGAGCCTGTCTTCGGGCCATCTGTTCGCAGCATCACACACGACAACGTGTCATTATGGCCGGGAATTTGCATAACCGCTGTGGAGAGGAAATGTCCAACTCCATTCACCATTCACACCAGCCACAATGGGTTTTCTCACACTGCAGGAAGAGGCTGGAAAAATGAGAAGCCAATGGGCATCACATCCACTTTTCCTAGGAGGGGCCCAGCTAAAGAGCAGGCTGAGGATCCAAGGCACCCCTTTGAGCTGCTTGGGCATCAGCAATGCCATCATCCTCCACCTGTTCACCCCCTCATCCCACATCCAGCTGTGACCTGACATGCAGCAGCAAAGCTGTGCTGCAGGGCAGAGTGCCGGTGCCTCCAGCCTGCCCGCACACCACTTTCTCCACGAGGTTAACACATTAATTCTCCCAACTATGACATCAAAGGCTTAAATAACAGCTCCCTCCGCAGAAGGCTTGGAGCCACACGGTGCTCGCTGCAGCCCTGGGCCCTCTCCCTCCTTTTTGGTTGCAGGTGAAGCAATGCCAGTGAGAGAGAGAGGGTGGGGGCTACAGTCCTCCAGCAGACTGAGATCTCCTTACTGGGCAGCAACCCTGGCTGGGGAGCCTTCCTCTGGCAGCCCATTTTCAGTTTCTTATGCCGATCACCACCGCCGATATTTGGGCAGCATCGGTGTAGCGGTGTGCCAGGACCTTCCCTGCTGCCGGAGCAGGCACGGGAAGGGAGCAGGCAGGCTTCAGCCCCAGCCCCACTCATCCTCCCCTTGGCAAGCAGGGAGCCAGCCTGGAAAGCCTCACCCGCTGCCTTCATCAGCGCCAGGAGCACAATAGTCCTTTAACGATAATTACAGGCTTGCGGCAGCTCTGCTGGTGCGCGGGGCTGGGGCTCTCTGGTAGCGAGAGGTGCTGTTTAAGTACTCGAAAGAATGGCACTTAGCAGATGTCTTGGGGTAAATGGTAGGTTAAGCGACACCGAGAGCACTGGTGGAACGAGTGCTAATTTACACTCACATGATTCAATTTGCATGGTTAATTCTATTTAAAGCAAACATCCAGCACCCGCTGGAGCTCCGGAAGGACCACGGTTCTCATTTTGTCTTCTCTGCAATGCTTCGGAGAACAAAATGGTTGGATAGTAGATCCAGCCAACATGGATGTGCCACGGAAGAAGCTTCCTGAAGGCGTTTCCCCTGAAGAGCATCGTCACCATACAGACACTGCCCACTGCAGGATGTGCACGGCCACAACCCGATGAGATTCAGCAAGTGTCCTTCAGCCGTGGCAATCGATGAGATCCAACCAATTGCCCACACCAAACGCTCCCTCAGGATATGAAGCTGCCCACCAGGATGGGCACAAAGCCAGGCAGCAGCGCCAGGGAGAGATGCCAGAGATGCCCGTAGGAGGAAGTCTAGAGCGTTTTAGCAATAATTTAATAACATGGGTCGTGTTATATGTGGAATTGGAGTATCTTTAATTTGCTCCTAATTAAGATTCTTGACAATTTATCATAGCACCGTGGCTCTTTGCCACCTGGATTCTACTGTCCCTGTCTTGCCCCACTTGGGTTTTTCCTCGAGGCTTTACCCCTTCGGTTTGACACTGGAAGAATGGCAAACACTGATCCTGGTTGGTTCTTAGCAATCAATATTGCTTCTTAACTGAACATTTGCAGTTCTTCATCACAACACTTTGAGTTCTGCAGACAACAGAAGGCCTGTAAACGCCTTGGATGAGCAGAAAAGCATAAATTACCTTGGAGATAATAAGCCAAACACAAACAGTATTTACGGCTGGCTAGAGCGGCGGTGCTGAGCGTGCAGGGGGAGCACACGGCGCCAGGAGCGGAAGGAGGGAAGGCGTTCGCACGTTATTTCTTTTCAACTTGAGAAACGTGAAAGCGAAACATCAAAAGAGGTTTCCCAGCACTGTCCTAGAGAACATCCATATCAGCACATGCCGTGGTTTTCCCCTTCTTTCACAAGGCAGAGGAAAAGCTCTGCTGCGCGCCGGCAGCCGAGCCCAGGCGCGATGGGGGAATCACAGGCGGCGAGCGCTCAAAAGCAACGATCAGAGGAAATATTTCACACACGAGCAACGGGGCTGAAATCCGTCCAACCGAGAACAAATTTGTAAGATTCCAAGCTGGCACCTGGACTATTTGTGAGCAGCAGAAGGAACCAAAGGCAGCAGCTGAATCGCTCGCTGCAGAGCAGCTCGTGTGGCTCGAGTAGCTCCCCAGTATCACCAAGCCTCCTGCAAATTGCTAGGTAACTACGCTGAACAGAGCCAAAAATAATCCCTCCCGTGACTTGCTCTGACAGGGTTTGGAAGAGTGAAATAACAGTGTTTCAGCACAGAACAGTGTGATACCGGCTCTGCAGGGCAGCACCAAAGCGGCTCCATCCATGGCACGCAAGTCATGTGCTGGCAGTGGAGGTGGCCAGGATGTCCAGGTCATCCCAGGCATCCAGGCTCCTCCAGGGTGGGAAGAGGGAAAGGGCAATGCCTGGACTTCTCAGACAATGGCAAAACAAAGGCAAAAAAAGGTGTTTTCCAGTTGTTCCCCAGGAAGAGAATTAAGTGGTGCTGGGAACAACCTGCATCTTCTGACCACCAGTGACTCACGGGAAGTCCTTCCCAAATACTGTGTGTACCAGGGCTATAAATAATGCCCAGCCAGCTCTCAGGTACTGCTTGAAAAATGTCTTGTTATTGCCACAGAAGTTTAGGAAATTTCCTGATTAAATCAAAAATGCCCCATAAATTGACAAAGTTAGAATTCTCTGGGAGGAAAAAAGAAGCAATTTTGTCCCCTGTCAGCAGAATGGAAATGAACGGGCTGAATGAATTAGTGCACGATAAACTTTTTAAAAGCCAAGTTACAATTTAAAGCAGCAGTGAGAGCCGGGGAATGATTTAAGAGTTATAAAAAACCCCAAGCACCACTCTATCGCTGTTCTATCCCAGCCTGCACAGGGCCCAGAGCAGCTGTGACACCTTCTGGGACAACACATCTCTGTTGGGCACTGCTAAGAGGGTGCCATGCCAATTCCTCTGGCTGATTCTGGCCACAAGGATGATGACACCACTCAGGGTGCCTGTGGGAGAATCAGTCCCACAGCTCCAGAATTGCTTTGCTTCTGGAGGAGGTTTTGGAAGACCAGGCATCAACATTGACATGAGAGAAGGCACCTGGAGGTGAGGAAGAGCACCCACCTTACCTTGCCTTGCCAAAGGGCTCCCAGTGAGGGCAGGCAGGGCAGGCTCAGCTGGGGACAGCCCTGCCTGGCCCCAAGGAGGGGCCGAGCCCCCAGCACAGCGCCGCGGTCTCACCGTAATTGCTTTGTGCAGCTGCCGAGCGCTTTATCGGCACCGTGAGATTTCCCCGGCGCCTCGCTGCTGCTCGTAACGAGATTAGCCACGGCCCCCCGACAAGGGAGGAATAATAATTGCCTTTGTTTTGTTTTCTGTAAGCCACAATGACTCTGCTGATCCGAGCGATTAATTCTGCTCCGCCACGATAAACGGGTCGATGGCCGTGTCACCTGGGCCCCCCAACCTTTCCTTCTCCTCCTGCCGAAGCGGGAATGCTGCATGCTGGTGGAAGCATTTCCCATCCATGGCCTGCTCTGGCAGCAAGGCTCCTCAGGGATTAATCCAGCCTTGGGTACGATGTTATTTTGGGGAGCTGTCTAGTGCCTGGTCCAGCCTGGCACCACAGAGCCTCTCATGGAGGCTGGGAAACTTCAAGGCCAAGGATGCTCAAGGGGTTCCACACCCACCCCAGGGAGAGAGGGAACACACCCCATGGCCCAACTTCTGCATTTCTTCTGGAGAAAAGCACAATGTCTTCTATGGCAACACTGCCCAAAGAGCTCAGCATCACCTCTGTTGGAATGGGATGATCTTTAAGGTCCCTTCCAACCCAATCCTATGAATATGAAGAGCTGCCCAACCCTGCTCCATTCCTCCAGACTCAGTCTCAGGCTTGTGAGTCTACAAAAAAGCAGGGCGCTGTTCCTCTGTGATGCATCTGGGCATCACCCTGGCAAAGCCCCACTGAACTGCAGCCCCCAGCCCTCTCTAGGGAGCTCAGGGGCTGCTCCCCAGGACGCTGGTGGGGCGGGTGAGCACTGCCTCCAGCCGCACCACCGAACATGAGCGCCGGCATGAGTCAGTAATTGCAGAGCTCATTTTTAGACAGCACCGCAAAATGTGCCTATTAACATCCGCTGCCATCCCCTCTGAGTGATTTACCTGGTTCATTTTATTCAGTGAATTAAGCACAAAAATAACGGTGGTCTGCAGCGATCCCGTTATCGACCCGCTGGAAATGGGCAGCATCCATCACTCCCCCGCTCGGCGGAGGTGTCTGCCCTCGGAGAAACGCAGGCAGGGCAGCGGCTGCAGAGGGGCTGCTCGGCTCCACGGGCGCCCATCTGCCTCCCCAGCAGCCAGGCATCAGCCCCGAGTGATTGTTTGAAGAATGAGACATTTTATTGTCCAATTCTTGACATCTCTCACAGCATGCCTGAGACATTAATGTTCTTCTAAATCATTGCCGAGTATAATATTTTGCCACTGATACCACACATAATCTTCATGTTTGATATTCCCCTGTTATCTAATGGCACTTTGCAGAATTACAGTGACACTAATGCTCACCACCCTTACTGAAGGGAAAAATCAAATTAAAAATGAAGTGTCATTGACTTTGTTGGGGGCTCCAAGGTGGCAGGGAGTCAATTGAGCTTTCCCAAAAAAACCAAGAAGGTAGAGATGTTTTTGTTAGTTTTTTTTAATCCCCTTTCTCATACTTATGGTAGTTTATTTCTGTGTGGGTTTTTTTTTCCACTTGTGGGCTTTCCTAAGGTTGATTTGCTTCAGTAACATTGTGACATGAACAAACCATCACAGCTTTTTGCAGACAAAATGGGGGAAACTTCCCAAACAGGTGAAGACAAAGATGGCAAGGACAGTCCACCAGCACTATCCACACAATTCAGGATGGAAAAATCCCAACAGGCACCACGGGTCTTGTTCCAGAGACCCCAATCTCTGCCCCACTGGGTTTGTGCCTGCAGTATCAAGGGCACCTCTGCACTTTATCCCCTTAAACGAAGCCCACCCACCCTGCACTTCCATGGGGGCTGACTTTATGAAGCTGGAGATATGCTGGCATCCCTAAGCCCTGCAAGTGGAAGCTGCTGCCACCATTTATAGAGCCTGGAAACCTCTCCTCCGTGCTTCATTATTTTGTTGAGAGCGTTCTCAAGAAACTCATAGCAAAGTGCAACGAGAAAGAATAACTTCATTATCTGGCTTCGCACCCCTTGACAGCCAAACTTCCCTCTTATTACAGACAGAAAACACTTTTTCCCCATGAATGGCCTGAGGCTCTACAAATTTGATTAAACACAGAATGAGCGCTGAAGGATTTGTGCTTATCGAGAGGCGTTGCATCGTCTCGTTCAGCCAAGAGCCAGCGCCAAGCTCGTGCTCCCTTGGCACTACCAGCGGGCATGGGGTGGGCAGAGCCTGCAGCTGGAGCCATGTGCCAGTGCCCAGGCACAGCTGGAGCTCCAGTGAGGAAAAGCAGCTTCATCCTGAGCAAGGAGAGCCCGCACTCCCCACTGTGAGAGCCGCACAACCTTGGAAAACCATGCAGTCCACCTCCATCCTCTGCCTGTGTCCGTCCTTCCTGGCCTCTTGACACCGCAGCACAGCTTGATTCTCACTCAGAGCATCTGGAGAGGAGGTGGAGCACTTGCTGGTGCCTCCCATTATTTCTGCAGCAGAAAGGGTCACCCTGAGTCTGGCGGTGTCAGAGGTAACCTCTCAACCCAGCCTGTGGTTTCTTTCTTCCTGCTTCCCTCCCTTCCAGAGCACCCACAACAAGGCTGATCCCTCATTACATGGAGAGCAGCTTTATCGCTGCTGATTGCATTAACCTAATAACACCTGCACAAAGCAATCACAAAAGAGACTGGAAGGTTTTGTGTTTGTTTGGGTTTTTAAACAAAGACCCTGTCCATGAAGTATTGATTAAATTAGAGGCTTAGATTAAGCAGTGATTGAATCAAGTGCCAGGGCTTGTGAGAGAGTCTCTATGCAGAACGTTGATGCTGAAGAGGGAATAGGAAGGTTTTGGGAGCCCAGTGCAGATGAGAGGAGCACAGGATGCTCTTCAGAGGAGAGCAGGACAGGCAGAAGCAGCACAGCCGAGGCAGAGGACACATCCCTCACTCTGCTGCTGGTTTCCTCCTTACAGCTACATCCATACACACTTCAATCACCCTGCCCTTGCATTTGCAAGCTTCATCCCCCTAAGGAAAAGGAACCCTGTAGGCTTTCTTCGATTTCAGCAGCTGGCAAGGATTAGGGTTAGGCACGTTTCTGCAGGGAATGCTCACCAGCTCTCTGTAGCACCCAGCTCCCAGCTGGGTGGCACCTGTGGCTCACCAGCTCTGTAATTGCCACAGTGCAGGAGCTCCTGTGCACCTTCCCCAAGTGCCATTAGAAGCTGTTAAAGTGCTTTGTCAGCCACGACCCTGAGAAATTGCTGCTTCTGTTTTTATCTGTCCTTGAGAAAATTCTGAGCCCGCACCAGAGATGGAAGTTGCATCATCTGGGTGTGCAGTGAACTGTTTGTTGTGGTTATCAGCTTCTCCTTTTCTCAGGCAGGGTCAGCCCTACTTCGATAAGATTGTCACCAGAAGACAGAAAAAAGAATATCTTTTCAGCTGATACAAGCTGGCAGATCCCAGTTGAAGTCAATGGATTGATTTTACCTTCCATTTTCCAAGTATCTCAGCGGAAACTGTAGCATCCAGACGAAGAAATTCTCTAAGAATTTGTCATTTCTGCTAAAGTGAAAAATCAAGGGAGGTTTTGAGCTTTATGATAAAATTAATATTGACACCTCTGTGCTTTTCAGAAGGCTGCAAAGGCAGCAGCACAGGTTCTCCTGCACTTCCCACCCTGCCCAAGGCTCAGGCACAGCTCTCCGGCGATAGCGCTGCTGGAAGGGGAGGATTTAGAAAATCCCTTGGGCTAACCAGCAGCTTTGCCATTAATCCCGAGAGACCCGGGAAAACATGTAATGTAACATTAGCACTTGTAATTCTGCAAAAACAAGCACTGACCTGACCTTGGCTGGAAGGACAGCGCAGCTCCTGCCCATGGCACTGCCCGGGAAGGTGCAGCTCCAGCCCTGGCTGCCTTCTCGTCCTCCAGTGGGAGATCCCCATGTTCCTGCCACTCCTGCCACTCAGCCAGGCCAGGCACAATCAGAAGGTAGAGCCCCAGGCTGCCCATGGAGCTGCTCCACACCTGGAATTACATCCCTGCATCCTCCAGGCAGATCTGCCCACCCATCCCAGGAAATCCTGGCTGCCACAGCTCAAACAGGGCAGGTGGGTGGGTACATGCCCACATCTGCCCAGGTAAATCAGGGCAGCTTGGCAAAGGGAAAGAACAGCTTCCTAGAGGAGAGGAGCAGGGAGTGAGCTCAGGGCTGGTCAAGTCTGGATGCTGCTGTTGCAGAGTAAATGTATGTGACAGGCAGCAGGCGGTGCCAGCCAAGGCTGGAGCGCCCGGGATTCCCCATCCAACAAATTAAAGTCAGCAATAGGCCAGAGGCTGACATGGCACTGCCTGGGGCCAGCGCTGCCCCGCGGGCACTGGGAGTGAGTGAATCCTCTCCGTGCAGAGAGCTGGGGAGCCCTGGGTGCTGCTCATCCCCACGGTGCTGCAGGTGAATCCCACCCAGCTGCAGCCCCTGCCCACCCCTCGCCCTGCCCGGCACAAAGGCACAGCGCTCCAACCCAGCGGTGATCTGTGCCTCGCTCCTGCCCCCCATGCGCAGCTGGATTTCTTCCAGAAAGACACAAAAAGGGAGAAAGAGGGATTCTACAAAGCCAGATCTTCCTCTCCCTGGTGCTGAGGTCCAGGACCACCTGCGAAGTGCCGGTGGCACCGTTCCTGCAGCAGTGAGTGAAGCATCTAAGGAAGATTTGGGGAGCACGCAGAGCTCCGGTGCCACTTCCAGCCGTTGAGGCCCACATCTGTCATTAGGAAGCTGCTTTCCTTGCCAGTGCAGTAACTGATAAGTTGCCTGGAGCAAAGAATCTGCTCCCTGTGTTGGTGAGGATGGCAGGTGAAATATTCAGAGACAAGGAGCCAAGAGCTTTCTTCAGAAATGGTCCTCTTGGGCCAGGCTGGAGACAGCTGGTGACATGGAAAAACCTGTGTTACATCCCTCTTTCTGTGGCTCATTAAAGGGCCTCTTCCAGCCTGGCACTGACACCAGCACTGCATTCCCATTTTAACACAGATGCCAGTTTGTAATCTTGCTGCCTGGCCTGGAACCACGCTCCTCTTCTCCGTGATTTGAAAGGAGAATAATGTTTTATACCAACTTCCCGTTTTTGTTTCAAGGGTATTAAGAAATGAGACATTAATGGAATGTAGAAAATGAGCTGAGTGTTCAGCTACTATTCACCAAATTGTTCCTGTTCATCCCTGGGAAAGGAGGGAAAAATAGGAGCAAGAATAAAACTGTGCCTAGAAACATCCCATTTCTCCAATGCATGCATGGCTGACAGCCACTAAGCACAAATGAATAAATATTTTATGTGCTTTAATTTCCTCATCTACGAGCTGATGTTCTGAGCCTTTCTTTGCTTTATTTTGCTACTTCATAAATGTTAAAAACGTTTATCCTCTTATTCTTTCCAACAAAAGTAAGACCTTTTCCAGTCTCTGCTCCTGTTCCAGTTGCTTTCATCTCTTTATTAGCATAGCAAAATAGCACATCACCTGCAGGTTTCTCCCTCCAGTAATTTCTCCTTTCTATTTTTTCCCACCTTCCTTCCTTCCTTCAGTCGCCTTATCATCACCTGCTCTCCCATCTCTATTATTCAGGAACCACGGTGTTTGCAGATTTTTTTTTGTCCCAGCTGCTCATTGAACCCTACAGTCTATTGAGACGCAGCTTGGATTTTTCTTGTGTTTATTTCATTTCCCTTTTTATTATTATTATCTCCTCTTCCTTACTCTGCCATCCCACATTGTTCTCCTCCCTGTTCCCCACTTCCCTGCGTGCCACAGCCAGGGATGCCGGGATGTCTTAAGGCTGCCATCCTCCTTCCCTTGGTAATTTCCATCTTGCATTTATCCTTCTTCCAAAAAACCCTGAGTTTCTGGAAAATTCCCACTTCCACATTCTTAAGAGCCCAGATCTGCCACCCCCACCAGTGTCTGGCTGGGGTCTGGAGCAAATCCTGCTCTCCTGGAAGGGAGCTGCCATCCCCAGCATCACACCCATCTTTCTGGAAAGATTTTGAGCTGCCCCAGAAGCCTCAAAGAGCTGCCAGGCAGCTCTGTGATGATGCAGTGATGAAGCAAAAAAACTCCCTGCAATTAAAAGCTTAATCCCTCTGAAATGGAGCAGCCACAGGAAAAGGGGCAGGCAGGTGAGGATGGATGTCACTGCGCAGGAAAGCGATAATGGAGAACAGAGAAAGGTGAGCAAGAACAAAGATTAATCACAGGCAGAGTTCAATAGGAAGGTTTTAAGGTGAGGTAAGATAAGTGGAAGTGTCTCCTGAAATGGATAATTGTCAGGAATTTGGAGAATTACCAGTGCTGGCTGTGTGCTGGAACGCCAGGGCTGCATTAGCCTTTCCTGGTGATTTGCTAAATTTATTCTTCTGTGATTCCTAACAAAATTCAAAGCTCATCGGCACCCGGTGGGTTATTTCCATTTATCTGCTTTAGAAGTGGTTTTAAAAAACCTCAGATACTTTTAATTAGCTTTAAATTCCTCTGTTCTTTCCCTCAACCTGTGATTACTGTTTAACAGAACTGTATCTATTGTCTTTGCTCCCTCCTCGGGGCAAAGAAATTCCTCTTTCCTTCAAACCAGCCACTGCTGCTGAAAGCCCAGCAGTCGTGAGTTTGGTTCTAGGAAGAGCCTTTGCTTTGTCTGTCACGATCAAACCGGAGCTCACGATGTGAGACACCCTCAGCTCCTCCCCAGAGCGGAGCCTCTTCCCGCAGCAGCAGAGGAGGCTATTTCGGGAGACCCTTCCCCGCTTTCCGGGTGGCTGAAGCTCTCATCAGGATGAGCAGCAGCGCTTTGGCAGCACTCAGAGCTGCCTGCTGCGAGCTCACCCGATGCACTGCAGTCTGCAGAGGTGTCACCAGAGGCAGGGCTGCTCCTGCAGCCGGGGCAGCGCCCGATGTGCCGGGCTGCTCCTGCCCACCGAGCCCCAGAGGGACCCTCAGCCCTTCCCACCGCCCCAGGCTCCATCCTGCTGGTTCACACGGATGACTCACTGGAAGTGAACCCACTCATTTTGACAGGATCTGGAATCTCAGGTCCCTCTGAGACCTCAACCTCGATCCCTAGCTCTAAAATGGGTAGTTTCTGGCACGCTGCAGAGGCACAGGAGCTCACAGCACGTCCCTCAGGATGTTCAGCAGCCCACCTGCCTCCCCACACATCCAAACTCCTATCCATGCCCGGCGTGTGTGCCTGAGCTGGAAAACCATCATGGTCTGCCTGGGATTGAGATCAAAGCTGCCCAGCGGTGCCGATTACTGACTGTTTTTAATTCCAGGAGTGGTGTGTGCCTGTGTGCCAAACTGCGAGCGCTGTCAGTTTGCAGGGAAGTCAAATCCGATTAGTAGGGAAAATATGCAGGGAGGGTAACACGGTGTGAACTGACATAACACGTGTTGGTTAAGGTGCTATCCTGGGCTTGTCTATTTTCTGGATGTTCTAAATCCCACAGCAGCAAAGAGAGACACACATCCGAGGGTGATTATTTGCCATAAGCCCTTCAGCTTGAAACGCTTTTTGCCAGGAGAGTCCTAGATAGGAAGTTTCTCTACAAACGAATGTGACTTTTCACAGGTGGGGTTTGCATCCTCTCCCTCCTGTGGGAGCAGTTAAAATTGTGCCAGCTCCACTGAGGATCACACAGGGAGACCTCCAGCACACCCACAAGGGGATCATGTCCCTCTCCATCCCCAGGGAGCTGCGGTGACACCGGGTGCTGACACCCACGGTGCCAGCCCAGGAGCAGGGCACGGCCACACAGGGGTGGGATGGGCTGAGGTGAAGGCAAGGGGTTCACCCCAGTGTTTAAAAGCCATGGAAGAGAGACAGGGAAAAGGCACCGAGCCAGCAGCAGCTGCCAGGAGACCCAGCACGGAGCCTCAGCAGGCTGAGCAGAGATCTGCCTACGGAGGCACCTCGGAGCCCTGCGGCCCCGCCGCTCACAGAGCCAGGCCAATTAATGATCCCAATCAATAATCCTGACCCAGAAATTTCAGACAGGAGCTACAATCAGAGCAAGGTCTCCCCAGAGGCAGCCTCGCAGGCAGGATCTCACAGCATGTGAGGGGTGAGACTCACTCTCAGCCAATTTTCCTGGGTCGTTCCCTGGGCTGTGGGCTGCAGGATCAGGAGTTTAAAGAGCTCTCCCTGGTCCTCTGGGGTAAGCCACATCACTGACGTGTTTGATAATCACCGGTAATTGCCCTGCGTTGCACTGGGCAGCTGGAGGTGGCACACGCACGCTGAGCCTCCCTGAGCTGGAGAGCACACCCGGTTCTGCAGGATGCACTTTTAAATACTGATGGTAACTGGAGGAGACGAGCGGTGCTGGGCTCAGCACAGCGAGGAGCAGCAGCCTCCCCCTCCGAAGGGCCTCGGGTGCTGCTGTCAAAGCATTAAGAGCGACAACAGCGCAATTTGCGACCCCAGAACAAATGATACCTGCTAATGCAGAGGCATCTCACTTCCCCTCTGAGTAATTACCTTCCTGATGCTTGGAAAAGGCTGCGGGTGACGTGTTTATCCAGGAGGGCAAACAGCCTGGTTCCCAGCCTGCTGACAGAGCAGAGCCACAGAGAGCTCCAGAGCTTGCCAGAGACAGAGCCCAGCTCTCGTCTGGGGGAATTTAAAGCGTGAGGATTGATCATCAAAGTGGGAAGATCTGGTGCCATCAAGTGTGTTTCACTACGCCCCCAGATGCTGATGTGAACTCAGGTGGAGTTACTGAACCTGGGATGAGCCACGTGGGGAGAACAGATGCCATGGGAAATGGCAGATGCATTTTGTGTTGGAGGGTGTAAAGGTGAAGACAATAAAATCCATCTTTCAGCGTGGAAAAAATGGCAAAACGTTAAAAAAGAGAGGTCTGTAAAAAAAAAAAAGATCTGCTAAAGAAATTGCTACAGGCAAAGGGAAAGGGGCAGGTGGCTGAGGCCAGGGTGAGGGCCGGGAATGAGCCATACTCTGGTTTTGAGAGACCTCTCCAGCAACTGCATGAGGGCATTTCCATCCACTGAATCTGTGCTCTGCTTTGAAAATTTAAAATCTTTTCAACTTGAGAGAAGCACTCCCTCCTTAGACAAGGCCTTTATTGACCTGGCAGATCCAAAGCAGAACTCGTTATAATGTCAGAAGTAGTTTCATCCTCACGGTCAGTCCCTCAGCAGGGCTGGGGCTCTGTCCATGTCCTGCACAGCCACTCTCACTCCTGGGACCTGCTGCATCCTTGGAGATGCTCCACACCCCAGAGGTGTGGGGGACCGGGCTGAGGGTGGGAGCTCTGTGAGGAGCAGCCAGGAGTGAGGGGGTTAAGTGTCTCCCTCCCCATGACCACACCTGGGAGGAATTTGTTCCTTCTGAAAGGTTGAGGACAAGGGAGGGAGATCTTCAAAGTTTCTCCACAAGCCACTGAAGCTGAATTTTAATGGGGAGGAAAACAAAAATATGAAAGTGAACAGAACAAACAAGAATAAATTATTTATGAGGATGAAAGTGAAGAAAGGGAAGTTAACCGAAACAAAGGGAACCATGCATTTCCCACAGCTGAGGTAGCATGATCAAAGCTCGCACGGAGCCAAAGCCGATCGCTCGCACCCGCCGCAGCGATAACACCGAGGCTTTGATAGCGAGCTGTGAGCGGCACGGCACAGCCAGGCACCCCAGCCCGGCACCCTGTGCTCCCTTGGAGCTCGGAGTGCTCCTCTCCCTCTCCTCACCCAGGGAACACATGTCACCTCCAGTGAGTGGACCTGGAGTGGATGAAGGGACCGTAAAACTCATCTTGTTCCAGCCCCCCTGTCATGGGCAGGGACACCCTTCACAGGTCCAGTCCAGAGGGATGTGCCTCCCTATCACTTCACTGCTCAAATAATCTCCCTCTTTTGGGTAAATTAAAGACAAACTGTGGTGCACCCAGACAAACATCTCCTCCTTAAATATTTCAGAGGCGTTAACCTCTCTCCACACTCATCGTCATCTGCCAGGTAATTGAAATGGCTTTGCCTAAGCAGAATTTTTCGGAGATCAATTATTTACTTCCAGCAGAAGGGTCTGGTTTCAGGCTTGTTTACGATGCAGCTGTTGCTACCGCTGGTTCCTCAGCCTTGTTTATCCCTAAGCAGATAAAAGCTGGCTGATTGGAGATAAAGTTCTTGATTTTCCCAAAGTGCCTGATGGATCTTGTTGGCCACACTTGGAAATTGGGATGCAATGCCTTCATTACGCTGTTGTCTTGCCTCAATTGCTGTTCTGCAAATAAGCAACAGGATGGTGGAAGAGCTGGTGTGGAGACAGGAAAATCCACTTTGATGTCTCATCCCACAGAGCAGCAGCCATGGACACACGAGGACCTGCTCCTCTTTCCTGGGGAAGCCCAGCGACCCCAGCTGGGAATTTCCCTGCCCTGGGGTTGCCTCCACTCCTGCTGCCCCAAAGGCAAAAGGGGAACGTGGAAAGTCTGCCTGGGAGGGACGGTGGAATGCAGACAGATCTTTCACTCTTTCCATGAGTAATGTAATTACCAAGCAATGCCGGCATGGGGAGGGTGAACATGCATCCACACCAGGGAACAGCGCAGGGTTTGAGGGATGGGGCTGGAGGCATGGGAGAGGCAGTGGCTGCTCAGCTCCTGGGCTCGCTGTGCTGCAAACAAGCCGTATTTGACCATATAAATGGTCTTATTCAAAGCGGAGAATTAAGGTAATAACAGTTCTCCAGGAAGGAAAAGGAATTCAATTTCAAAGCCAAATTAAACAAAGCTTCCAATTAGAGCAGATAATGTTTGCAGTGAGCTGAATGGCCTTTCTTCCAGCTCAGCCTGAGTTTAATTTTTCTAATCGGCTCTATTTTGCACCTCGGTTACTTCAAGGTGGCCAATTTCTCAGGAATTGGCAGATATTGACTGAGGATGCTGGGTTCAGAATTGGGGCTTTTTTCCTCCAGCTCCCAAGTCTTTGATCACTCGCACACGACTGGCACCCAGCTGGGCTTCCAACACCAGTCCCCGGCTGGGATCCCAACACCAGCCCCCAGCTGGGATCCCAGTGCTGGCACCCAGCTGGGCTTCTAACACCAAACCCTGGCTGGGATCCCAGCGCCATCCCCCAGCTGGGATCCCAACACCAGCACCCGGTTGGGATCCCAAGAGCAGCCCCTGGCTGGGAGCCCAATGCTGGCACCCAGCTGGGATCCCAACACCAGCCCCAGCTGGGTTCCCAATGCCAGCACAGCCCCAGTCCCTGTGGCACAGCCCCGGTCCCTGTGGCACAGCACAGCAGCTCCTTGCACGTGGCAGGTTTTCCCCATGCCGTGGGTCCCAGGACTGCAGCTGCCCACACTCTGCCTGTCCATACGTACAAGGCCCAGATTTGTGTTACTATGAGTGACCCAAAGAGCTTATTGGGTTCATGTAGATGAAAATATTGATTTTGTGCTTTCAGGAAAAAGCCCAATTAAGAAGATCTAATGGAAACGTGACCCTTTATCCCCTCTTTGTCTTGTCTATCAGGAGCCAATATTCCACCGTTTCAATGAAGGAGAAAATCTGATCATTTTTCTTCTATTTCCCTCTTGCTGCTTGTGGCAAGAAAGACTTGCTGAGCATGAAGGAATTCACCCCAAGGACACCTGACCTGCTGACTGCTGTACTGGGTTCCCAAGGGAGTCACTGCCTGGGAAACACTGGTGGGATGGGAAAAAGCAGCCCCAGGACCACAGGGCAGCCCCAGTCACCCCACAACCATTCCCCCCTTTACACAAGCCAAGGTGTAACAGGAAAGAGCCATCAGCCTCGTCCGCTGATCCTTGGCTCGTTTTCTCATTGATTTCTCTCCGGACTACACGACAGAGATGCCACTTCCCGGTAAAAAGGGCTCTCCCGAGAGCTCATCCGCACTCCTGACGTGACACGAATGGAGCCTCCCGCTCCGGCCGTGCCGGGGGAGGCTGTCACGGGAGCAGGGCAGAGCAGACAACATGATTGCCTTAATACACATCCTTAAGCAACTCCGCTCCTTGGGGAACGGCGTGGGGCTGACAGCAGAAAGGATGATCAGCTGCACTGCCTCTCCCACTCCTGCCAGTGGGAACCTGTGGCCAGGAATCTCATCCCAAATCCAAGCATCTTGCTTGCATCCAATCCTGTTCATCTGTTTCCAAATCTCTCTGTATTAAACCAGCACTGGAGGGGCCAACCCAGACTCACTTGATGTGAAGCTCTGCCCACCACAGCTTCTCTGAGGAGCAGTTTGGGGGGGTTTGCTGGTTCCAAGGCTCTTCTCCCTGCTTCTGCTGCCTTGGGAAAGACCTGATGGAGCAATGCCAGAAGGAGGGTGGGCTCCAGGGCTGCCTTCCTGCCCCTTGATTAGGAGGAGGAGGGTTTGAGGCTGCAGTCCCAGCACCTGTTCTCAGCTCTCCTCGGACTGCAGCGCTTAAACCTTCCAGGGCCAATCTCTTCACTGGTTAATTATGTTGGAGGATTACACTTATTAAAACTTCCCACTTTGGCAGCTCATCTGAGATGAAATCCTCCGGCTTTGCAAAAATAATTCGCATCGGATCTGCTGCCTCACATTCCGAGCTCGCTTGTTAACAGCGAGCTGGGCGGGTGCCAGCAGCCGTCATCCCGGACTCTCTGGGAAACAGATGATTTCCTGAGAATAAGCTGGTTTAATTTCTCCTAAATTGCTAAAGCACACACACTCCGGGGTTTTCAGGCCACCTTAGGTGGAGGCAAGGGAAGGTTTGTTTTTCAGAGGGATCTGCCTCCAGTGGGAGTGCTGGCAGCAGGAGCTGTGTGAGTGGGGGCACCGCCCTGTCCTGCTGCCCACTCCAGGGACATCTCCCCAGCCCACCAGGCAGGAGCCCTCCCAGCAGGGTGGCCGCAGTGTGTGTGGCATTGCCCTCTCCTGGGAGGAAACTGAACTCTGTGCAGGAATTATTCACAAATAAAGAGTGGCAGCAAGTGCCAGGAATAGCCCAGCTCTCTCTCTTTCCCCTCGTGGTCAGATGGCCATGGCTGGCACATGGATTAGCTTCTGCCTGTGGATTCTGCCAGCCACGGAGCAGTGATAACGTGGATCCCAAGGGGAGCAGGACCTGAGCGGCCCCGGCTCCTCATGCAGCTCACAAGCCAC
Source organism: Orthonyx spaldingii (assembly GCA_013397795.1). Taxonomy (NCBI): domain Eukaryota; kingdom Metazoa; phylum Chordata; class Aves; order Passeriformes; family Orthonychidae; genus Orthonyx; species Orthonyx spaldingii. The sequence continues at coordinate 1,574,546 of VZTJ01001127.1, read as the reverse complement.
ACTCTGTGCTTGCCCATAGGTCAGAGTCCTGGAGGGATTTGGCTGTGACGCCAGCAGGGAGCCAGGCTCCAGGCTGCAGCTGCCGGACCACCTGCCCACCTTCCACATCCCTCCTCTTTTTTTTTTTTTTTTTTTTTTTTTTTTAATTTTGCCAGATCTTTTGCAATTCCAGCGCTGGCACTTGTTCTTTGGTTCGTGAGGATGGAAGGGCTGAGCAGCTGCGCGGAGCAAAGCGCTCTCCCTCAGGCTTCCCAGCGGCAGAGCTCTGAGAGCCCCGTGCCAGGCATCTGGCTCCTCCGCATCACCCGCCGGGACGGTGCCGGGAGAGGCGCCGGCACCTGGAGCATCAGCTGCCGATGCCTCCAGACCAGGCATCCCATGGACAGGAGGATCTGCTCGCCTTTGCTTCCAAAGCATGGCACGGAGCCGGCTCCGAGCTGCCGTGCAGGAGGCAAAGCCGGGGGCGAGGAGCTTCTCCTGCTGCGCATGGGGTGAGGGCAGACATCAAAGGGGCAGACAAACCCCGGGTTTGTGCTGAGCTCTCTCCCTCCCGGGTGAGTTTCCCAGCACGTTCGGGGCCGCTGCCTAAACCCGCTGTTTTTCCAGCGAAGCTGCCCTCGCACGGCTCCTCCGCCAGGAAAAGTGATTTGCAATTAGTTCAAACGCAGGTTTATCTCCTCCCCGCACAAAGGGAGCTCGCGCGGGGCTTTGAAATAAATATTGGAGAGAATAACCAGAGGCTGATAGAATAGAGCCGTCTACTCCGTATTTTACCTCTTTCAGGAGAAGAGTGTGAAATATGTTTATGGTCCCACTCCCAGCCATCCCTAGGAGAGGCTCCGCTGGGCAAATGGAGCTGATGAGCAGCGGGGATAAATCACACTTTGCCACCACAGTCAATAAAGCTCCATCTCGGGCTGCTTAAAGCCTAACGGGGGATGGAGCCCGGCTTAAATCCAATCTGGATCCGGCGGCTGGGAAAGCTGAAGGGATGTGAGCACTATTGATTCTCAGGCTTTGCACTGGAAACACCGGGAACCTCAAAAAGACAAATGTCTGTTGGGAGCAGATTTGGAAAGTGGAGGCCTGAAAACAATAAATACGCCTCATAAAAAAGGTTAAATGCGTTACTCACGTCTGCGTGAGGCAAACCAGGTTAGAGCCCTCTCGGAGGGGATGGCTGGCATGGCTGGAATATGGAAATTTCTGCTAAGAGATGGTGATGGATAGACCTGGAAGTGAAATGGAAGAAATTGGTGAAATATGGAGTTCCCAAAGTCTTCAGGAGCAGTTTAGCTCCCAGGTGTGAAAGTTTTGAGAATGCAGCCGGCATGGGCGGTGCCGAGGCCTGGGCTGGGATGAGATGGGAAAAAGCAGCCCCAGTACCCAGGAGTGTGGGATGAGATGAGATGAGATGAGGTGAGATGAGATGAGATGATGACAGATGACAAATGAGATGTTCCTCATGTGCTGGAGCAGGGGCAAGATCAAAATTTGGCGGCTTGGTGGCCTTGAGGTCAAGGTGTGACTCGCTGTGGCAGTGCAGGCAGCTCGTTCTGCCTGTCACACGTCACTGCCATGAGATGAAGTTGTCTGCATGTCCTGAGGTCTCTCCTGTGCTCCATCATCCTCTCCTCCTCTGAAATGCTAATGGCATTAACATATTTATCATTAACAAATCTTTTAAGTCCCAGAACTGGATCAAACTGCTGAGTCGTAACACCTCATTTATAATTTTCGTCCCCGAGGATGCCTTTGGATTATAAATACACTCCCTGTTCCTAAAAACACATGGCACTTCAGGAGCCTGGTTCAGGCTCTCAGGAACACAGTGACAGCTTTGGGGAGCGGGGGAAGCTCGGAGTGCCCCAAATGGAGCAGCAAAGCCCAGTCCTGTGGTGGCATGAGGCTTCAGGCTGTGATGGATGAGTGACAGGCTGGGGCTGAATTAGGAAGCAGGTAGGAATGGGTTCAGCACAGGCATCCCTGATGTGCTGGTGGCACGAGGGGTCTGGGATTTCCCTTTGTTTCGGATTTGCAGAGCAGCAACAGACTCCTCCCAGGGCTTGAGGGTGGTCAGGCAGAAGCAGCGATGCTGTTGGGATCACTGGGGTGGCTGGTGTGGCTCTGGGATGGGGCTGCCTCCATCACACACCTCGTGGGAGGAGGATTCCCTCCTACCAGCAGGAATACTGCTGGAAAGCTGCAGCAGCACCACAGCATCACCTCCTCCTTCTCCTCTCAGGGTCACAGGGCTATGGGTGGGTTACAGCTCCCAGGAAGGGTTGTCAGGATGATCATCAGTGCTCGGAGTTATTGAGACAATGAGGGATAAACACCAGATCTATTTATAGAAATTACAGGGAAATCTCGCTCGAGCCACAAACCCCCTTAATTGCGAATCTGCACAGATGTTTCCTTTGAATTTGAAAAGTGATTAATATATAAATGAGAGTAATGCTTGTTTTGGCTGAAATGGAGCAATAAATAATGTCTGCAGCGCTTCGTTACCAAAACATCCCCAGCGCCGTGTGAGGGATCTGACCTGGGACAAACAGCGAGAGCTGACAAGAGGGAAACAATTAACACCAGGCTCAAGCCAGGAATAAACTCGGTGCCACAAGTGCCCCTGTGGGTGTGCAGGAGTCCCTTGGCCCCAGGGCACAGGCAGGACACGGCTCCTGCATCCTGGCACCCCACGGCATCACTCTACCTCTGACTTCCACACCACAGGAACCTTCCCTGCACTTCCCTCTCTTGATCCCCCCTCTTCAACCCCCTGGCAAAACCAACGTGTTTACTGTGCCGCTCCTGTTGACTTTTTTTAATTCATGCATAATTCAGGCTATATCTATAATTCCTGGGTAAACACAGACATAACTTTTCTGTTGACTATTCCTTGACCCACTTACTGTACAAACACGCCTTGGAATGGAGCAGCACTGGGAAGGAGAGACCTTCAGAGGCTCCAAGGGCTCCCAGGGGGCTGGGAGAGCGTGGCCATGCAGTGCCAGTGCTGTGTTGGTGCCCTGAATCTGCCCACGGTGCCACTCTGTCCCTGTCAAGGCCAAGGCATTCCCAGTGCTGAGGGAGTGACCAGCCAGTTTGGCAATTTGCAAAACTGCTGCCAAATCCCTTCAGGTTTCTGCCGAAATCGGAGCTTTTGTATTAATTTGTGTTGTGATGAAAGCGTGTACCAGCACCGTATCATAAACACAAACAGGGCAATCTTATAAAAATTTCATCTTTATCTAATTTGGGGAGAAGTAGCCGTGTCTGCCTAATTGAAGCATCTGTCATTCTGACATTAAATAGTGCATCCATGGCTCTTTTATTATATTTCCCTTGCATTTCCCATACACTGTTAAATTGAAATAACACCGGTGGCTCGGAGATAAAGGGAGATAATAGGTATTTTATAATGAGCAAAGAGGAGGATTCATCTTCAGTCCAAGCCCCGAATTGCTTTAGATTTTTTTTTTTTGTGTGTTGTTATTTTTGTTTGGTGTTGTTATTTTGTCACCCTGAAGAGGAGATTCTGCCACTCAGCTTTCCCAGTGCAAGGAGGAGCGTTGACCCACACGGGAAGGGATGTGAGCACCAGCAGCTGCTCATCAGCATCCGAGGTGACACCGTTTCGCCTGTGCCACTCCTTGTTTTGCCAAGCTGGGGTTTAAAAGAGGGATTTTGTGCACAAATTAAGTTCAGTGAGTAGCACTCCAGTCAAGGAGGAGCTGGGGCAAATCAATTCTGCCTTGGCTTGCACGGAATAAATAAAAGTGGATCCAAACATCCACACACCCTGCCTGCTCTGCTCTCTGCACCAACACTTGTCACCTCCCTGCTGGGACAGGACTGGTTGGGGCAGCCCCAGGGTCAGGGACACCCAGGCCAGACCTCCCCAGCTTCCCCCCGATGCAAACGAGCCCCAGAAAATCGAACCTTGAGGCGCTTTCCCCACGCGGATTCTGTAATTAAATCCCGTGCAAAACGAAGCAATTACCAAAAAAAGGCACAGTGTGAGTACAGATAATTATCAGCGTGGAGGCTCCCCAGGTAGCTGGCGCAGAGGCTGCAGCAGCCGCTTGCCCTGCCTGGTACCCACCCACAGGGATGCTTCTGCTGCCAGGGAGGGGTGGCCTGGCCCCGAAACCTCGCTGGCTTTGGGTGGCCCCCACTTCCAGAGCTTCCCGTGGATCCCTGTGGCTCCAGCTGGACTCACCAGTGGTCACTGGGAACCGTGGGGAAGGAAACGGTGCTTGGGGAGGTGAAGGAGTCACCACTGCTTGGAGTAAAACACTGATACCTAATTGAGATTTCCTAGAAACCCACTGGAAATAATTAAAATTGACTTCTAATACTTTACAAACTAATTAGGAGTATTGGACTGGATAACTACATTGAAGTATAAGTGGCATTTAATTGGGATAAACTGAATCATAATTGGAAATAAACGCAGCCCAAAACAGTAAACAGCCTGCTAGGAGAGGTTATGGGCAGCTTGTTTCGGTGCAGGGAGTGTGGTGTTGGCTCAGAGGCTGTCCAAGGCACTGGGACATCTGTCATTGAATCACAGAATCTCCTGACACAGAAGGGACCCACAAAGATCACCAAAGTTTAACCCCTGGCCCTGCACAGACACCCCAACAA
>VZTJ01001127.1:1532524-1568899 GCA_013397795.1 Orthonyx spaldingii | reverse complement strand
TCTCTCCTGGCACACCTCTGCCAGAACAGGCACTTCTCTTCTGGCACATCTCACCTGGCACACCTCTGCCAGCACAGGCACATTTCTGCCAGCACAGGTACATCTCACCTGGTACATTTCTCCTGGCACGTCTCTCCTGGCACATCTCTCCTGGCACATTTCTCCTGGCACATCCCCGAGCAGAACACAGAACCAGTGCCCCCCGTGCCAGGGCTGCCAAAGGCACCAGGACTGGGTGCAGCCGGACCCATTACACCAACAACAGAGATGCTGAACCCTCTCCAGCAGCCCCAAACTCCATTTCCGGAGCCCGGTGTGTGTGAGCAGCCCCCAGCCTGTGCCTGCTGGGTTATTTACCCGAGCTTTAATAACACCACCCTTTCAGTGGTATCAAACAGCCGTCGCTGCCTCGCGCTTCTCATTCCCCTCAATGAGCTGGGAACAAATGAAGTGGGTGCAGAGCTGCCGGCCCTTTGTTCTCCCTCATCTGCTCCACTCATTACTTTGAGGAGCCCTATTTTCCTCTTCTTTACTGCTTTCTTCTCTCGAACAATGGGCTCTGAATGTATTCAAGTAACTCTTTTATCATTCACTTCTGCGAAGATCTTTAAGTTCTCCACCTGAACAGTTGGTATTTCTATTTATGAAAACTTTCTTGCTGACTGCCGAAATCGGGATTTTACTCTTGAAACGACTGGTTAGTTCAATTATGGCCCATTTCGTTCCCCCCATTTAGATTTAATAGCTACAATTTATAAACGCCAGGCTTCCCTCTTGTTTCCTCATCCCCCACACACTGTCAGCAAAGCCAGGAGCCTTCTGATCTCCCTCTGGTGAGGATCTGAGTTGGCCAGGCTATTTTTTGTACATTTTTTGCCCTCCCAAAAGAAAACACAAAACAAATTCAGAAAACCCTCAATGCATTCACTCCCTTTTCATCATTTTCCCAGCAGCAGACCTCACAAAGTGCTTTATGGGATGCAGCAAAGTCCTCACCAGCCTGGGAGCCCCCTGGTTCCCCGGTAATTTAGAGGATATTCCTTTTCACATGGTTGTTTGTTCTTCCAAGCCTGGCACAAAATATTAAAAAGCTGAATGGCTTTTTTTTTCTCTCATTCACTTCGACAGCTCCTCTGAAGATCGTTCTGCTTCTTGCTGGTTCCTGGAAGTTTTCCCTCACTGGTAATTGCTGTTTGCACTTGTGGCTGGACAGTGCCTGAGTACAAACCCTCCTGCCCTGCTTTTGGGATATCAGCTTTGTACAGGCTGTGCTGATGGCAGGTTCTGGGTGCCCTGGGCACCCTGGGTGGCAGTGACAGCAGTTGCTGGGTGCCCTGGTTGCTGGTGACAGCGGGTGCTGGGTGCCCTGCATGCCCAGGGTGGCAGTGGTGGCCTGTTCTGGGTGCCACAGGTGCCCTGGGTGACATTTCCAGAGGATGGTGGTTGCTCTGGGCACCTTGGGTGGTTGTGACAGGGGGTTCTACATGCCCTGGCTGACAGTGGCAGTGCTTGGTGACAACGCTGGGTTTGCCCAGCCAAGGGGCACACGGAGCCATGCCTGGAGTCCCTCACAGCATTCCCATCTCGGGGCCCCTGGAGCACCAAGAGCAGCTCCAGGGCTGCTCACATGGGCTCAGACCAGCCCAGCTCCTCAGCTGGAAATAATGTTCTGGTTAACTCCAGCCCATCTGTTATCCCTCTCCTTTGCTAACGGAGCCCGGGCTCTTTACGGTTTATTAATATTTATTTAGTCTGTTTGAAACCTAAGCCTGTTGCAGGAGATTTGGGATACACCTACAAAGATTTTATCTCCCAGCTCAGGTGCTGCTGCATCATCAGAGGGCAAATGGGGTGTGGCAAAGGGATTCCCCTCAGAGATGGTGGCTGGTGCTGAAACCCAAATCCATGGGATTTGCTCCTGCACTGAGGTCACACACCCCACCTTTCCCAGCGCAGGTTTGCTCCCCACCATCCATCCCCTTCCATTTTTAGTCATCTGTTCTGGATAAAACCACAGGGACAGGAAGGTGCTTGTGCCAGGACACAGAGGGAGCAGCATGTGGCAGGGCCATGAGACCCTCACCCAGAGCAGAGCCAGCCCTATCCACCCACATCATCAGAAAGAGCTTGTCCATGTCCTGGAAAAGTCAGGGATGGGAAAGAAGATTAATAAAGGAGCTTTTGCATGTGTTTGATAAGCACTAACACTCTGCAGGCTCGAGGTGAGCGGCACAGACGTCGGCTATAAAGAGCCGAGCAGCCTCTCAGGGGGCTACAGGAAATCAAGTTTAACATCAATTTTTAACTCTTGCTCTGCATTATTTAATAAGTGGTTTGAAACCTGCCTGGCATCACGAGAGGTTCCTGCGCTGGAAGGAGGAGGAAAAAAAAAAAATTTTGTTTTGCAATTAGAGGAGCGTCCCCTCGGCTGCGGAGATGGCATCGATCGGCTCAGCGGCCCGGGGTTTGTAAAGAGCCCCCGGCAAAGCTTTTCTGCTCCTTTAATGAAATCGAGCAAAGGTGGGAGATGCAGGAAATAATCTGAACCAGGGCACCTTGTGCCTGTGCCCTTGGCTGCTGCACACACCTGGAGAGGTTTGGAACAGCCAAAAAATGAGTGTCCTGTCCCGTGTGGTGCCCAGCAAACAGGAGCAGCCCTGGCTCTGTGCTTCCCCTTCGCATGCACTGGGACTAATCACACATCCTCGCTAATTTTCTTCTGCCAAGCTGTTCCAACATCACCCAAAACTGCTCTCTGAGTCCTCATGCTGGGTGTTTTATCTGTGTTTTCTCTGGCTAGAGGCTCTTCCTGGGAAGGAATGCCCGGCTTTTTACTGGCTGCAGCTCACCAGTGCCAAAACCCTACGTGGAGAGTGCAGCGGTTCACAAAGCTGCTGAGCTGACCCCAAAAGGATGTTTTTGGCAAAATAGCGTCTTCCTGCTGGATCAGAGCAGGGATGGTGAGAGGAATCACCTGCAGTCTCCCCAGAAAGATGGGGTGTCTGTGCCTCCCCATTACCAGGCAGGACAGAGGCTCCTCTCCAGCTCCTGCACATGAAGGGTTTGGCTTTTCAAAGATCTCCAGTTATTTCCCAGTTGGAGTAAAACTCACCTTTAACGTTTTATGGAGGCATCAAGCCGTTCATGCTTTCCTATCCCTGTTTTAAGGGAAGCTTTATTAGGTCAGCCCATGGATTTTTCAGTTAAAATAATTGGAGTTTTACACCATGGGCGTCAATACAAATGTAAACACAAGGCGGAACAGCAGCGGCAGTGATGCATGTCCTGGGTTTAGCTCCCTGGGCTGAGCTGGTCTCGGGTCCTCTGAGAACTGGTAGAGGAGTGTGTGATGGGATTGACCAGCTCTCCATGGATCCTCACCACCAAAGCCCACCCTGTGCTGATCCCTGAGCTCCCCTGTCCCTGCTGGGACCTGCGGGGTGTGACAGGACCCACCCTGGTGGCAGGAGATGCTCTGAGTAGAGGGGACAGGGATGGGTGCAGCAACCACTCTGGGGTTAGGAGAGCTGAGTAGCTCTTCCATCCTCAGGAAGGAGCTGGATAACAGCTTCCAGCAGCTTGTGGAAGCACAATTCCAGTCGGAATGTCACACCAGTCCATGGCATTCACACGTCCCGGTGCATCCCTCCCTACCTGGCAAGTGAACTCACACCAGGCTCTCCAGCAGAGGGGGAGGGAGGCTCTATATGCTATTCCATACTTCCTCCTCCATTTAGATGGATTAATTGACCTTTAAAAATGTGCCCGGAAAATAAATGACCTAATAAAATGAATTATCCTCTTCCACAGTGCTCGAAATCCACTGTAACTTGAGAGGAGACTAATGAAACATTGAAAGCATTGAAGAAACGACTAATGAAAGAAATAACCCTAATAAAGAATAATTGATTAGTCATTTGAAAGCACTGCAAAGGGTGGGGTGAAGGCTCAGCTGGGCCACAGGCCCAGGGCAGTGTGGGCTGGCTGGGAGACCCATTTTTCCCCCATTTCTGCTCCTCTGGTGGCAGGTGGGAAGGTGCTGCTGCTGAGGCCCGTGTGGGACCTGAGTGCCACCAGCCTACGCTCATCTCAAATTATCCTTCCTTGCAAAAAAATTAAGGGTTAAAGAAAAGCTGGATGAGACTTCTGGAACTGCTGCCACTTCTTTAATCGTAGTTTCCAAGAATTTAGCAAATTGAACATGGAACAGGGAAGCTGGCACTGCTGCCACGGCCTCCTTGGGCTGGAGTGAGTTTGGGCTTGGTTTTTGGCTCCACAGAGCCCTTATCTCACTGAGCTAAACCCGTGCCTTAATTTTTACGAGCTCCTCGGCGAGGCTGGTGGAGCAGAACGACAGCAGTATATCCCGGTTCTGTGAGGGGATATTGTTCCCCGGGTGGGAAATAAAGGTGGAAACGTCCACAGCGAATTTACAGCTGGCGACAAGCAGGGTTTCACCAGCAGTCCCTCGGCAAATTCTGTTTATTGTCAGCCTCTTGCTGCCCGGAGCTGCGTCCAGCACAGAACAATTCAGTGACACAGCAATGGTCTCCCATCAACCCGCCCGGTGCTGCCTGGGAATGCTCCTGCTGCTCCCTCCAGCCTCGCTGGCAAAACTGCTCATCCCAATGCTCATCCTTCTGCAGCAGTAACAGGACCAGGGAGCCTCTCCTTAATGTCATCTCTTGCTCTTGATACCTCAGCTGAGACAGAGGGTGAGGAGCATCTCTGCTGTCCTGACTCCTGTGGTGCCGGAACTCCATGTGAGTGACACCTGACACCGCATGCTCCTTGCACAGAACATTCCAGAATTGTGGGAGGGACAATTTGGGGAGAGGGCTGCAGCCTCCGGCTCGGGCTGCAACAGCCCCGTTGGTCCTGGCAGAGCCACCCCTGCAAGGCTCCCACGGGCAGAGCACTCGGTGTTACGCTGCCAAAGCACGGATGCGTATTTACATATTTTTTTAAGCAGCCATTAGAAATTCTGCAAAAGAAGGTCCTGATGAAGCGCTCATTAATAATCCCCCGGCCCGCAGGTTGGCGATGCAGTTGTTTGCACAAGCAGCCATGTTCCACGATCCCAGTAGGATGTTCTCCCACGATGGTGCCATCCATAACTCTGTATTAAAAGTGTCACACGCAGCGTGCTCTCGTTCCTCAAACCTGCGCCTTCTGTTTGTTTATTTGTTCTTCCAGCACAAAACAATTCAACCTCCGCAGTTATTTTAAGCAAATCAGGTTTCGCTCAGCGTTTCATTTCCATTTTAAAATATGTCCTTGCAGGAGCTGCGGGAGGTGCGGGCGTTTTCCAGCAAATCCATCCATCCTGCTTGAACCGTTTCTGTGAGGGTGTTAATAACCCTGGCAGCCTGAGATGGGCTCCACAGGATGCCAGCCCGCTCTCCCACAAGGTGCCAAACGTGGCAGAAAGTGGGGGCACGGGAGCAGCCAAGCCAGGGAGTGGAATCCTCACTGGAACACAGCTCCAGGCATGGCGCTCATCGTTTCCTCAGCCTGATTTTCTCCTTGCCCCAATCATGACTGCCAGATTAGCTGGAGGTGAAAGGAATATTAAAACTTTAATAAAGTCGTCAAGACTGAGCCATGTCTGGGCTCCGTCCTTGTCTGTGTGTTACCTTTGGTTGGGATTTAAATTTTTTATAAAAGATGTCAGATCTGCACTGAGCTGGGAGGAAGAAATCGGGCTCTCACGTAGCTACTGGTATCCCAAAAGGGAGGTGCAGCAGCACCAGTGAGCTCCATGCTGGGGGTGGGAATGCAGCTGGCTCCATCCAGGGATGCATTTCTGTGAAAAAAAGACTTTGCCCTCTGCTCTAAAATGTCCACAAATCCCTGTAAATCTATACTTTTCATCAGTCAGGGTTTCTCCTGGGAAGATCCATGCCCTGTCTGCACAAGGCCCCTGAGAAGTGGCTACAGAAGGCGTTGGGAAGCAGCTCCAGCTGCCGGATCACTGTCCATAACTCCAGTCCTTGCCATTGATTTTCCTCCTGCCTGCTTGGCACATGATGGATCTGGTTAATAAAAGCTGAGTGGGAGCTCCTGCTCATTCCACGGAGCCCCGGTGCTGGTATCACTCGACATCCCTGTCCCCAGCTCCTGATGCCTCCAAAGTGACTCCACTGACATCTCCTCCATCTGTCCCCAGGGCTGGTGAGAGGCATCAAGGTGCCAGTGGCGGTGACCCTGGGGTCTCTCACAAGGTGCAAGTTTGCCCAAAGCTGTTATCAGACCTGAACGTCCTCACACCCTGCTTGGAACCAAGTCCTGTCCTTCCCCAGAGGGAACGGAGCACTTCTCCTGCTGGTCTGGGATGTGCTGGAGGGGTTTGGGATGCAGCGGCTCCGGGTGCTCGAGATGCTGAGCTGTGCACCCAAACGCCCTTCCCTAATTCCCCTGCACATCCCTGTTTGTGCAGCCCTGGATGTTGCAGGGCAGTGATTAATCACGTTCTGTCTTGGATCACAACAAGCAAAAATTGAGCCATAGTTCAAAACCAGCACTGAGGTCATGGCTCGAGGTATTGAAGAACTGTCTGTGAGGCACCATAAATCCTAATCTGGGTTTGTTATGGCTTTATTAGGAGGGGACCCTCTTGACTGGGGTGCTGTGGCTTTGCTGCTGCCCATGTGCCTGTTCTGGGCTCCCTGGGAGCAGGAGAATTCCCCAGCCCTTCAGAGTGAGCACCAAGCCCTCTCCATGTGGCCTCAAGTGGAGACTCCTCATATTTCACACAGAAACTCGTCTCAAAATCTCAGTGTGACGAGGGCACTTGGCACTAATGAAATGAAAAATGTTTCTGTTAAGCAGAGAAACTGTTAGGACAGCTTGAAGTATTGTGCTCCTCTGTCAACTCCAAAGTGGACCAATTTTCCACGAGGTTCTTATATATATTTGTTCTTAACCTTAAGAATATGATTGCAGGGATAATAATTCAATCCTGTGAGCAGGAGGGAGAGCAAACAGAGCTGTCCTGCTGTTTGCCTTGGGAAGGAAGAGCCCAGAGCTGCAGCTGCCTTTGCCCTGGGCATGTCCTGAACACAGAACTGGAGACCTGAAACAGCCTCTTTGGGGGTCCCTGGCTGCAGCCCCCCTCGGCTGAGTCTCTTGGGAGAAATGAGTGTGTTCTCTGTCGTGGGGTGAGTAATGCCATGAGTGCAGGCACGGTGACAGAGCCTGACTAGAAACGAAATGAGATCATCCACCAGGTAGAGCGTAGGTAGGGAACTCCTATTCATCACGACGGAAACGACATTCCAATGCAAATTTCCCAGCTCTGTTGGCAATTCTTAATTGGCCAGTCTATCAAAACAGGTATCAGTGCTGTTCCATTCCAGGGATGTGATACTTCCCCCCAGCTCTCAGAAAGCGGTTTTATGTGTTTTCCAAATTGTTCTTCAGCTTTGAGAAACCTAATGTAGCCTGAACAGCCGAAATGAAGGACTGCAAACAGAGTGCTGGCTCCGTGCAGGATCCAAATCCCCGAGCAGCAGCATCCTGGTGGCTGGGGAGCAACAGCACAGAGCAAGGGTTATAAATTACCCAGGATCTCCTGCTTCTATTTTTCTCCCCCTTTTTTAGTAAAATGTGAATTTACGAACACGGGCTTTGAATTATTACCCCAAAAAGGCACATTAGGTATTTTACAGCATATTTCATGTTAGTTTCTCATCTAAAAAAGGCAGACAGGCAGAGGAGTGTAAGAACAAACTGTTCTTCACTAATAAAGTGTCGCCAAAGATAATCGGCAATTTCTTTTTGCTGTAGAGCCTGCACATGGGCTGGATATTTATAGTTCCTTGTCCCAAGCTGGGCCTCTCTGTGCTCCCCAGCTCTAGCCACCACCAGCCCTCCAACCCCACTGGCTGCACTTGTGGGCAGAAATTTGCCTTTCTCCCAAGCTTCTCCAGGGTGACAAAAATCTCTATTAAGCCCTTCAGCAGAGCCCAGAACCTGAGGATCTGCCTGACATTATGATAGAGCTCGGAACAGCTCAAAATCCACCCTCGCAAAGTCCACGGGAGTAAGAGGATTAGGAGTGATGGGAAATTAAATGCCAGTTTCTCCAGCAGATGAGCGGAGGAGGCTCTGCTGGTGCCCTCCTGGCCGTGGGCTCGGTGCTGAGACATGCTGGTTGACAAAAATGTCCTTCCTGGGAGAAGCAACCAGCACTGATTCCCTGAACTGTCCCCTCCCTCTTGCCCTTGGGTCTGTCCCAGCTGAGCCTGGCTGGGTTTTGCCTCTCCCAGAGACAAGGCCCTGGCACTTGGCTTTGCCTGCCCGGCCTAAGCTGCTCCTCCAGGATGAAGGGCCAAGGTTTGCCTAAAAACATGAGGCTGAGGCAGCAAATGTAAATTGGATGTATCCGTCTGCCATGAACTACTTGACCTGGAGAAGAGTTATGGTGGCTTTGGGAGCTCTCAGGGAGAGGAGAGATGTTAGGCAGATCAGCTGGAGCAAATGGTAACGAGGATTTATGGGGTCTGATGGTGGCAGGAGTTTATCTGGGCTCCTGCAAAGTGCTCCTGAGAGAGGGGTATGGATGTGTAACTCAACAGGATGGCAGAGGCCACCAGGAGTGTCGCTCAGCCCAGCCTGGACACAAGCACTAAACTGGCCACAAGAAGAAATTAATGAAGGCACAAGATTGCATGGTGACTTTTCCACAGGAAAGCTGCTAATTTTGGGGTTCTTTGGAGCACACACAGCACACAGGCACCGACTGGGCTGGCTGCAGCTGCCAGCACTGGTGTTTCCTTCTGCTCCTCCGAACCACGGCCACTGGAATCCGCCTCCCCACACGTGGCAGCTTCCCAAAACTGTGCAATTAAACAAGTGGCTGGAAATGAAGCAGGAGAAGGGGCAGCTCTGCTGTGGATGTGGAAAAGGAAACAAATGTTTTCATATAAAGGGAGTTTACACTGTGTATAAATCTGAATGCCAGAAGCTTAATACATTGTAGACAGAAGCTGTTCCATCATTCCAGGGCTATTAAATTTTTTAATCAAACGCTTTAGCTATTAAACTGCTGGGGGTTGGCAAAGGCTGGATCCTCCTGTAGGTTAAACCCACCACGGTCCAAACAAATGCAAAATTAATTCCAGGTGCCAAAGGAATGGAGGAGTCAATATAAGAGTAATATTTCCTATGGCCTGGCCGGTCCCATCCCAGCTGCTGGGAGGTGACCTGGGGTTTGGGGCCTTGGGGTGTCTGTGCAAAGCCACCCAGGGAGCACGTGGCAAACCTCTGTGAGGATGGGCTCTCCAGCCCTGCCCTGCCCTGACTCCTTCCAGCATCCCAGACCCTACCTGGGCACTCTGGAGGGGGATACTGACCACAGCTGAGGCTGCCTTGATGCTGTGGCCCAAGTGCCACATCTGGGAGGTCTCACACCAGGAGGACAAGGGCTTGTCCTGGACTGTAAGAAGGAGCTGCTGCTGCGGGTGGCTGCCCTCCTCTGCAGCCCTGCCCTCGGCAGCTGTGCTGCACAGCTGGATGCCCTGCTAGCCCTAACCAAAATATGCCTGTGAAAGTCCAGCTCCCGTGTCCAGCAGAGCTCCAGCAAGGCCGGTGCCACAGGGAAGGCCGTGCTGAGCCCGTCTGTCTCAGCAGCTCTGCCGGCAGCTCTGCTCGCTCGTCCATCACTGCTGAGGAGCTGCGAGCTGGGGCACTGACACCCTGTCATGCAAAGAAACAACACAGAGAAAGCAGTGGGAGGAAAATATCTGCAGCCTGGTGGTTCAAGCTGGTTTTAAGGATACAGAGAAAATCCGTGGCGGGTGAGAAATGTAGGAGTTCACCTTGATTAAGTCGCCTGAAACACGGTGGCTCGCTGCACTCCTGCTCTGGCAGCTGGGCTGGTCATTACTCCTTATGACACTGCCCACGCTTCCTGAGCTGAAAAGATGCTGGGAACAGCTCTCCCACCTTGAGATCTGCCTGCCTGGCCTCTCTGCTGCGTCCGAGGCAGGAGTGTGCCCGTCATCCCAGTGTCTTCTCTCCCAAAATAACCCGTAACTGATGGCGCAGCAAAGTTTCAGGGAAGGAGGCAGCAGGTAATTATGAATTCCTGCCTGGACCTCGGCTTCTTCCCTCACATACCGATACCCTTGCAGGTTTTCCCTCAGGCAGAACTGTAGCTTTGGATTTGCTCTTTATCCCTCTAAACACATAATCCAGCCTGAACCCCGCTGGTCCCTTGCAGCTCATCCCGACAAGGCAGCGCTGCATGCGCCTAATAACCCATTCTTTTAAAAAACATTTGATTTTATCCCTTCTAATTGTTTTTCCCTGCAATCTTGAGGGAAAAAAAAACCCATATAAAGCTGCCAGCTTTCAAACCTAAGAAGCTGGGTCTTCATGCTCCGTGAGTTCAGGAGGGAGGTTGTGCAGGTGTAGGATGGGTGGGTGGACAGACGGATGGACATGGACAGAGCTGAGCTGTGGGCCACGCTGGCCTTGCCCCATCTCCTGATGTTTCCATGGGCTCCAAGCCTGGCTGGGTGTCCCAGCAGCCCCAGAACTGCTGGTGAGGTGCAGCAAAGGCACACCTGGGAGGTCACTGGTGATGGCCAAAGTCCCTTGGTCACCACAGCTGCAGGGAATGCAGGAGATCAGGGCTGGCATTCACCCACCAGAGCCAGCTGCACGCCACTCCCATCAGATCCCTGACTTCTTTTTTCCTTGTTGACCCCAAAATGTATGTCACTCTGTGTCTCTCCACACACACACACACACATAAAAAAACCCCAAAACTTTTTGTCCTGGATTTCCAGGCACTGAAATAAGTCTGGAAAAGATTAAACTTCATTTCAAGGTCTCCTGGGTGGAGGAGTTGCTCTCTCTGCCCTGAAACTTTTTGCAGGTGCTCAGCTGTTAAGTTTTAAATTGTGATCCTGTGAGCCCAAGGCTTCCCTTGGCCGTGCAGGAGAGCCCTGCAGGTGCTGTCACATCCTGATGGTGCCACGTGCCACCTTCCCATCCAAATCCCATCCCCCGTCCCTGCCCCTTCGGCGCTGACGTGTTCACCGCTTTCATTACATCCTGTACAATTAAGCTTAAAAAATACAGAATGTTATCAAATTAGAATAATAGCCAAGAAAGGACGGAGGCACTTAGCTGGGAAATGGAAGTGTGAGCGTTGCAGCGGCGCGGAGCACAGACAGGCCCTGCAGGAAATTGAGCTGAGTTTCAATCACTGTAATGACACCTTGTCCAGCCACGCAGGGAGAGCAGGAGCTGGAGAAGGGAGCAGCCAGTGAATGGAAACCAGCTCTGAAAAATGGCCCTTGGTTATGGGTAGAAGGAGGGATTACCTGGAGAATGAGGGCAAGGGAGTTGAGGATCTTGGACTGCGAGCAGCTTTCCTTGTCCTTCCTCTGGCATGCACAGACCTTGCCAGTGCTCAGCACCCCCCGAAAGAAAGGTCGCTCAAGCATCAATGTTCTACCATGCATGGAGCAGCCTGGTGAGCATGGACCACCTCCAGAACCAGGCAAATCCCTGCAGGATGTGTCTCGGGAGCCCTGAGATGGGTGAGAGCAGAGATGGTGGCTGTGTGCTTGTCCCTGCAGGGGGAACATCCAGCAGGCTTTGGGATCAAGCATCTCTTGGGTCTGAGCAGCTGCACAGCAAAAGGAGTGATGCCCTCAGCTCTGGGGGTTAAATGGGGAAGGTTCAGAACAACTTGAGGTGGTGTCACCATTGCACAGGTGACACTGGCTGCTGTGTATGACTCAGGAAAACAGGGCACTGTGTAACTGGTGTGTGCAAGGAGAGCGATGTGGTTTCTGCTTATCGGAGATCTCTGGGCGAGCTGAGGTGATACACGTGGCTTTAGGGACAGGGGAGTATTTTTCTTTTAAATAACAGCACCTACATGTTTAATTTAGGTAGCACAATAACCATAAACCCTAGAAAGCAATTCTTCATTTTAATAATTCATCTCCTCAAGTTTTACTGTGATTGATCAAAGATATTAAATTTAATAAGAGAATTTATCAAGGTTATCTGATGTCAAAATAAAAGAGCGCCAGGGCTGTGTTCCCTGGCCGGGGGACACTGTGTGTTTGTGCGTTGTATATCCAGGTATCACATGGGGGAAAGGGAAAACTGAAGTTGTGCTGCTGCAGCTCCTCGGGAGAATCCTTTAGGAATGTGCTCTGGCTCCAGCGTCTCACCCAGTCCCCAGCAGAGGGGCTGAACCATGTCCCCTCTGGCTGCAGGCTCCAGTCCTGCTGTTATTTTTGCATCAGGGCTGGACCCCTGTACGGTGTCACGGACCCGCCAGTGTGAAAAGTGCCTGCAGATCCAGCAAGGAAAAGAATATCTCAGGAAGGGACAGGGAGAAAAGGCTGGCAGTGCTGGGGATGCTCGCAGGGATGAGGGCAGAAAGGAGCAGTCAGGAGCTCACTCAGGGCAGAGCCAGCATCCGAGCTCTCCCCTGGCGCTCAGCGTGGGATGGGGAGGAGAGCAGGAGCAGAAATCAGGATCCCTAATTAACGTCCCCAGGCACTAACATTGACACCAGGAGTTTGCATCCGTCACCCAGTGCTGGTGGTGATTAACATCATTTTGCCTTCAATGCTGGAGGTGTGACTCGATTACGGAAGGGAAACCCCGCGACTTCAATGCAGTTATCAATCTGAATTACATCGGACATTTTTAATCATGGAGCTCATTCCAGGAGCCCTTCCATGCTGGTTTTGGCGTCGTCATCCTTCCTGTACTTCTAAAAACAACCCAAAAGGAAGAAACCAGCAGAGCCCGTGTTTGCCTGCACACAGCTCTGCTCCTACCACCAGCCCAAGGCAGGAGGGGCCAGGCTGGGTGACACCAGTGATGTCCCCAGGCCGGGCAGAGCAGCTCCCTGCTGGGCTCCTGCCTGCACGCTCAGCCCCGACCAGGAATTATTCTGGTCATGAAGAGGCCAAATTACTTTTTATATTTCTTGTTAATGCTTCATCCTCTCCTTGAGCTGAAGGATAAGCTCCCTTTACGAACGAGGTTCAAGACCCATCAAGAATTGTTCAGACAGGTCAAGCGGGAACTGATGTATTCAAATAATGACTGTAAAAATGTCCATTATCTGTAAATTAAAGCCGGGATGGCCACAAGTCCTCTCACCCCTCTGCTCAGGAGCAATTCTGTTTTGGAAAGTCACATCTTCCCAGGAGTAAAAAAACCCCTTAATTCGCCTCGCTACAATATTGAATTACCATTATACCATTGAATAAATAAAGAATGTGGTTTCTGGAAATTCCCATAGATCACCATAAAATGCCTCATTATTGTCGATGTGGCTTATGACAGCGGCTATTAACGGGGAATGGAATCAATAATGAGAAGGAGTGCAGGGAACAGGCTGTGATGGGAACCCCACGGAGAAAGGTGGGGTTTAGGGGCAGGCAGGGGTGGATGGTGCCTGGGGCTGCCCTGCTGTGCTACCCTACAGCCTCCAGTCACAAAAACCCCAGGGACAGCACCATCCATTGCTGGCAAGTGTCAGGTGACAGCAGGCTCTGGGCAAAGCTGCTTTTCCTGATGCAGGAGGGGGAATTTGAGGGGAGCCCCTGAGCACCATTGCCAGCTCACTCAGACAAAGCCAGAGCATGGCCCAAGGCTTCACAGATGTAGGATGTTTTCCAAGGAAGTTTCCCTGCTGGCCAGAGAGGTGGAAACATTCATTTCAAAGACTAAAGTACATTCTGCTAATCAGGATTACAAAGAGCAGGGGAAAAGAAGCCAACAACAACTCTGTCCTCTAAGTGCTGAATTTGCCCTTGGACACAAAGAACAAATTGATAATTATTGTTCTAATTCTTTTCCCTGAAGGCCTGGCTAGAGAATTAAACCCTTGAGCTTTCTAGGGACCGAATACCCAGTTTATAATTTGCTGCTTCCCAAAGCACATTGTCCTGTAGCTTCCTGCTTGCTCCAGACTTGGCTCCATCAGTGCTCACCACCCTCACCCCTGTTAAGGGGTCACAGGGAGCCCCTTCTAATTTTTTCTGTGTTATAATGAGTAAATAAGCTCAGCTGGTGATCCAGAGTGTGTGGAGATGAGGCGTGAGCTCAAAACCCCACCACAGCATCAGGAGAGGAGCTGGGATGGGCACTGCAGGGGCAGGATGGTGGTGACACCAGGGAAGGGCTGACCTCAGCGTGTCACCAACAGGCAACATTCCAGTTCCATTCCTTAAAAACCTCACTCTGAGAGTCATTCCCAGACCCACCACTCTTGCAAAGAAGGGAACCAGGTGCATAAAGCCAACCCAGCTCAGAGGGGCTTGACATTCCTTGGGTGCTAACAGCACCTAAGGATGCTTGCGCATGGTGTGGCACTCAACTCCCTTCTCCTGCCCAGGACACTTCTTACGCCAGCAAAGGAAGTGCTGCTGAAACGTGTTTGCTTTTCATGTAGAAAGAGAAGCTCCGAAGTGTGAATTAAGACTGGCTCAAAACCCTGGGAACACAAAAGCTGAGGTGGCAAAACACCCGTGGTTGAGCGACGGTGAGGACAGCCCTATCCATCTCCAGGCTCAGCCCCTAAAACCCAATCGGGGGTGTTAAAAGACAGTAGATTTGAAAGATATGCAGAGTTCAATATTATTTAAAGCCTCATAAGTCACTAATAACCCTTTAAAATCCTTCCTAAATCTTGCCAGCAGCCAGGGCAGGTTGGTTTGAGGCTGGGAGTGGCTGAGCTGTGTTTGTTGTGCTGTGCACAGGGATGGAAGGGAGCAGAGAGCATGGCCAGTGACTGGTAGCACCATGGGGGTGGGGAAGAGAGAGAAATCTGGGATGCTATGCACAGTTCCTGCTCCGTGTGGGCCGGGCTGTGTGTGGTGAGGTGCCCCAGCTCCTCAGCACCCTCTGCCAGAAGTGTGTCGAGCTGGGTGCTCCCACTGGCTGTGGCTGTGCCCTTGTGCCAAGCCATGGGCTCACGGGAACAAACTCATTTTCCTCTGGGCTTCGGTGCGCTGCCACCACCGGGCCCATCACCGCTGGGCCCATCACCGTGGTGCTCGTCACCGCCGTGCCCATCACCGCCGTGCAACCCGGCTATTTATAGCCTGGAAAGGATGTCAAGCGCCTGGGAGACAAGGGACAGTGTCTGGGGATGGGAACAATACGAGTGCATTATGTGGCTCCCCCCGGCAGCCAGAGTTGTCTCTCCTCCGGGGAACTGAGGGCAGCAGCTCCCGGCGGAGCTGAGCCCGGCACGCGCGGCACAGGACGCGGCACGGAGCCAGGCGGCTGTCAGGATCCTCACCGCCGCCACTCGCTCGTCACAACGTGGGCTGGAGATGGGAGATCTGTTTTTCCTGGTTAATAAGGTTTATTTTTGTTCTGAATGAATAATACATGATTAGTGTCAAAATAAATTACAGTCCTTCCATTATAAACCACTTTGCTGTTCTGTGTCTTCTCCTCTCCCTGTCTTTCTGTTTCTTTCAACTATCTTTCTTTCTCTTTGGCTTCTTCTCTCCCTTTAAAGCTCCCTCTTCCTCTTGTCACCGTCACACCATTCATTTCACAGCGGCAGAACAGAATATAAATGCACTGCCTTAGGGCTCGTCGAAGTTAAGCGCACGTTGCGTGAGGAAGCGCTGATTGGCCTAAATTATGTAAGAGCAACCCAAAGCAGCTGGGGATTCACTCCTTTGATAGAAACAATAACAATTTCAAGATTTAAATGCCTGCATTTTCCAGCCGCACTGGGGTCCCAGGCTGAGGGAGGGAGCAGGGTTGAGTGCTCTCTCCCACACGGGGCCCGCCCAAGGGCTGCGTCCCCCGGGGCTAGAAGTTCAAGTGCACCTGCAGCTCTGATGGCACCTTTAAAGCATCCCTGGATCTGCCCTTTGATAGAATAATGGGATCACAGAATGGTTTGGGTTGAAACGGACCTTAAAGATCACCCACCCCCCTGACACAGGCAGGGACACCTTCCCCTATCCCAGGTTGCTCCAAGCCCCATCCAACCTGGCCTTGGACACTCCTAGGGATGGGGCAGTCACAGCTTATCTGGGTAACCTGTGCCAGGGCTTCCCCACCCTCACAGGGAAGAATTTCTTCCATATAACTAACTCAAATGTCCCCTCTTTCAGTTTGAATCCATTCCCCCTTGTCCTGTGACTCCAGGCTCCTGTAAATTGTGTCTCTCCATCTTTCCTGTGGGGTCCCACCAGGCACCGGAGGCACTGCTGCCACTGGCATCCCCACAGCCCTTCACACGATCTGGGGTACAGAAAGTCTCTCTGGAGCTGAGGAGACACACATCCCCTCCCTGGAGCACACCATCACCCGCCAGCAAGGAGGCCCCAGTGCTGCTTTGGCCACTTGTGCCAGTGCCATCACCTGCCCATGCACCGGGACCACCAAAGCAGGAGGGAGCTGCTGCCTCTCCCCTGGCAGATCCAGGGCATGGAAGGCTTCAACCAGAGTCTGATCACTTGGACAGCTCCGAGATGTATAATTTAAAAGAGGATATTCCATTACAGACTCCTTGCTAAGATGCCTGGAGCAGGTGACTCAGGTACCGCAGGCTCCGAGGTGGGATTGCTGCATTTCCCGCCTGTCACTGAAGAGCCAAGTGGCCGTATTTTTCTTTATCCTGTCATTACAAAAAGAAGCAGCTTCATAAAACATTTATATTTCTAAAAATAATTGATTTCCTTTTAAGATCCTTGAAGTGAAACCTTAGGGTGGTGTAAGAGCTGTCCGGGTCACATTCCAAAGAGAACAAACCATAATGAAACTGCTGGCACAGCCACTTCAGAGGGAGGACCGACGGCTTTATTTAATTACTTTATACAATCCAGGCTCTACTTCTCAGCCTCAAACAATGAGAAATGATCAGAATCTCTGCAAGGACCCACAGCTCAAGGCTGCTGTGGTTCCTGATTGAGCTGCTGAGGCACATGGGGCTTCAGTGCCTTGGGGAGGGTGGGAGAAGGGGAAAGGCAGCTTGGGAATTTGGGAGTCTAAGGGGACCTGGGAACCTCAGCCTGGCCAAGGGGGCAGTGAGTTGGGATCACCCATGTGTTAACTTGCTCCAGAAAAAAAAAAAAAAGAAACCAAAACCATTCCCTTTGGGTGCTCTGAAGTTTCTCCAAGTTTTCTCAGTTTTTACCACCTTTGGGCACTGTCTGGCACGTAGCTGGGCTGATCACAGCTTCTGTGAGAGCAGCACAACACACAAACACTGCATTACAGAGATTTTCTCTGCAGAGGGTGGCCTTGCACAGGTTGGCCTCACCTCGCTTTGCCCACACCAACCTGCCCAGAACAGTCCTGCCCCAGTGAGGTCAATCCCTGCCTGCTCTGTGTGGAAAACTGTGGGATTCATAAGGCTGCGAAGGTAAAATGGGATGGGCACAGGCTCACTGTGAGGCTGAGAGGCCCGGCCCTGCTCTCCATTATTTTACCATGAACTTCCTTTCACCTAAAGGTTTTCCAAACAAACACTCACCCGCACCCCAGGGCAGCCGCCCCTGGTCTTTTGTTCTCCATAAAATGAGGCACACTGCGACCTTTCCCAAAGGGGAAAGACGATCTCAGTTTGATAAATTCCTGGGAACAATGCGCATCTCGTTCCGGTTTATTACCCTTGTGAGAAGGTTACAGAAACGCTCGCTCAGATTATGGTGCTTAACCCACTGCCAGCCACAGCCATAAATCCCAGCAGCTGCCTGCGCCGGTACCTGGGACATGATTTGGGCATCAGGTGGATCTTTGGAGCACTGGGAAGCTAGAGCCAGTGGGTCAGAGACCCACCAATGCTTTAACCTCACTCATCCCAATAAATCTCCTTTAGGGCATGAGGATACCAGAGCTGGCTGTTTTATGGGCATGGCATTTCTGTCTTCCTGAGGTCCAAACCCAGCCAGGGAAACATCTCCCGGGTTGATTTGTGCCAACAGCTGAGTCATTTAACTGGTGGGATTTATACAGGCAGGGACAAATTGGACACCTGCACTGAGAAAGCGGAGTTCAAGCCAAAATAAAAATCAGCCCCCGATTGTTCGGAGGTGGCTCTGCTATTATCCATCAAGGGCATTGTCTTCGGGGAGACAATTCCTGCTCTGAGCTCGTCCCCACATCGTCTGTCACAAATTCTTGTCCATTGTTCGAGATGACGACATGTACATAATAATCCTGTAAATTCCAGCGTGTTTCAGCTTTGCTGTTTAAGCATCAGCAGCCGGTGAGGGATGAAGGTTTAACACACGGGTGTTATCTAACATAAAGCTCTTGCTGCCGTGGAATGGGGAGGCAGATGGTTCCCAAGCTGCAGACGGCTGTGGACTCGGCTGTGCTCCTGGATGGCTCTTTTTGAGGATGGCTGCGCTGGGGTGTTGGGCAGGAAATGAAAGGTGCCAACGACTTGAGTCCTGTTCAGAAAAAATAAAATATGAGGGCAGAAAGTGGTGGCTCTGATTTGCGCTGCAGCAGCAGAATGGGCTGAGCAGGCTGGAGGATCCTGTGTGGGGCAGGAGGTGCTGGTGCTGGGCGAGTCGGGGTCTCTGGGGTCTTGTGCATCCAACCCACAATGGCTTCAGCCTGGGCTCCTCACACCAGGGCTCCTCGCTTCCCTTTTAATCAAACTTCAAACCCAGGGTAACGACTTAAAAATCCGCAAAGGAAGCAGCCAAGGGAGACATAAGGGCTTGTTTGATCTTTTTCTGAAAGGAGAGCAGGAATCAATTCCTAACAGAAAATGCATAAGGACAGTGCTGGAAGGAAAAGCCAGAACAGAGCTGGGACCAGTCACACATGGGACTTTGCGCTCCCAGGACATGTTTGTCACCTCGAGGGCAGCAGCCAAGCGGGTGGCGTGACCAGGCAGTGACTTGAGCACTCATTTCTCCTCGGATTGCCTGTGCAGGCAGGGAAAGCTGTGAGGATGAGGCCAAGTCCCCCTGCTGGGGTGGGGGCCGTCCCTGCTGGCAGGATGTCCATGCCACAGCCTTCCCAAAGCTGCTTCATCAGGAGCTGGGGCTGTGTGGAGGAGGAGGAGGAACAGGGGGAGGAGGTGGAGGAGGGTAAAGCCCACAAAATGTTGATTCTCGCTGGCAGGGAAGCAGTGCCAGCCCCCCTGGCTGTCCTGAAAGCTCATCCCCTGGGAGCTCCTCGCCGGTGCTCCCGTCTCCACCAGCACGAGCCTCCAGTGCTGCCTGGGGTTGTGCTTTTCAGTGCCAGGATTTAGAAGAATGAAATCTAAAAGCTGGCAAGAGACATGAAGGGAAGTCGCTGCCTCCAACAATAACGGCATATTTCAGTAGCTGAATCGAGTGCGACCCTTCCTATGCAGCAGGTCAGCAAACAAAGCAGGGGATTAATTGCTGCTGTCGATACATATCTCAGCAGCATCCAAACATTTATAACTGTGAGTTAGCACTGTGGTCACGCTGCTGGAGCTGGTGTGTCCAGGCCTGGCGCTGGCAGCTTCTCCCTCTGCTCTCAGAGATGTGGTCTGGGTCACTCCACTCTGCTTCCAGCCCCACGCTGCACTGTGCTCTGGGCTACTTCCAGAGCCAGACATGCTCAAAACAGGGTTTCCCCAAGCTGTTTTTGGCCCTGGACGGTCCTCTGCTCTCACTGCACGCCCACAGCCCACAGCACCTCGGCGGCTGTCCCCGTGTCACCCTGCTAATGACAAGGCTTTCAGAAGGGGGTGGCTAATAATCGCAGCACGCTGTTTCTCACGTTCTCCTCGGCTGGCAAACTCTGCCAGCAGCCTCAGCCGCTACGTCAGAAGCAGGAAAAGAGCAGGGATGGCTCAGCTGTGTGCTCCGAGTGGAGCTGTGGGCTGGGGAACAAGGACACTCCAGAGAGTGTGGAGGGGAGCCGGGGGCTGAGCTGGCAGAGCCGGGCTCTGCTCTGCTGGCAGCCCATCCCCATCCCCATCCCCATCCCCATCCCCATCCCCATCCCCATCCCCATCCCCATCCCCAGGGACAGGGACAGGGACAGGGACAGGGACAGGGACAGGGACAGGGACAGGGACAGCAGGGAGTCCCGGGATGGGGCTGCATCCTGGAGAGGGCCTGCAGGCTTCAGGAGGCCGCACTGCTTCCCTTTGTTATTTTAATTCTGCACCTTAGATCGTAACCCTAATAGAGCCAAACAGTGCTGAACTGGAAATGCTGTTTAATTATTTTTTAAAAATAGACCACGGTAAATGGAAATACCAGTGAACACGGAGCACGGCGCCAATCTCACAGCAACAAATGGGACCCCGCTCTCAGGGCAAGTCAGCTGTGACTCCCTCGAGCCACTCGGCTGCAAATTATTCCTGTCCTCTAGTGACCGTCATCAAGAAATCACAAGCCCTTCTGCTCCTGAAAGAGATCATAGACAGCTAGAATGGCCTGTTTGTATTCATGTATTCAACACTGGGATTATTAATTAATATGCTTTATTGGTTTTGTTAAAATCACCTGGGCTAATTTTAGGGGGGATTTCGGCAATATCGTTGCATTAAGGGCAAATAACCTGGAACTAAGGGATTTGTTTTGTGAATGTGGATGTTAATGCCTCTCCTGGAGCAGTGCTGTGGCGGGGAGGGAGGGCATTAATGGTCCCATTACACTGTGTTACACAAATGGCATGTTGCCCTCATGGAGGGGATTTGATGGCTTGGTGCAATAACAGGCTAAAAGCTGGCAAGGGTAAGATAATGGACTGTAAAAAATACATGTTTATTGACACTTTTCCTCGTTGTTTGGATTTCTGCAGGGTGAATCTCCTCGGCGTGCCACGCCATGCTGCGTGGGAAGATGCTGGCACAGGATGAGACTCCTCCAGTGGCTGGGGCAGGTGGGAAGGGGCCTGGAACGTGGCTCCTCTGAGCTGCACTTGCCAGGCACGATCCAGCTGGGAAGCCACAGCAAACTCCTCCACGTAGCACCGAGTGCTGCAATGAGCCCCTGAGTAAGATCAGATGGATGCACTCCACAAACTGGGGGGCACAGCTCAGCCCCTGTACCCGCACATGAGGGATGCTCGCCCATTTCCCACAGGAAGGGCAGGTTCTGCTCCCATTTCCCTCTCCCCTGCACACTGGGGAGGTGGGCAGCAGCCCCAGCCCTGCTGGCAGTTGAAATCTGGCCGGCCCCTCCCTGCAAGCAGCGCTGATGCTGAGGAGAGGCAGCTTTAGGAACTTGTGCAATGAGTGTTCCAGCACGGGCTTTAAACACCAGCCTAGTGAAGAGGCTGTGACACTGCTGGCTCCAGGTCCTCAGAGCCACTTGATCATCTCCGTGCCAAAACACGGAGCCTCCCAAATCACACCGCTGTGGGCGAGGAGATAAAATCCCCGCTAAAGATGTCACAGTCTGGAACTGTCTCATCTCTGCTGCACAATGAGATGTCATAACTTGGCCTCTGAAGCCCAAGACGCATTTTTCAGCCTTATTCAGAATGAAGTTTTGTTTAAAGTACGAGTGCCTGGGCTACACTCTCAGGGCATATTTCCTAACCCATCCATGGAGTCTTCCACCACTGAGGTCCAACTGCAGACAAAGGTGTGTTTGTCTTCAGCTTCTGAATATGGGGTTATGAGGAAAAGAAATAATTTGATGACTTCCCCAAGTTCTCTCAGGCCTCCCATGGTCATGACAGCTCTGGTCCCAGGGCTGGCAGCTGCGGTGGAGCATCAGAACTGCCCAGAGCTGTGCAGTGTGATACAAACCAAGGGGTGGGAGATGTCTGTGGAGACCCAGACAGTCAGTGATACGGCACTTGTGATGATTGTTCTGCCTGGAATCTCATGCATGGGTAATTATTACTCTCCTAATTCCACTATTCACAGTTGTGATAGGTGGTTTCACCTCTATTTCTCTCTCTCACACAAACCCCTTATTAGCATTCCCTGCAGCAAGGCATTCCCCACCCTGCAGCCAAAACAAGCCGGGAGCAGGCTGGTGCACAAGATCACCGTGTCACAGTTGCCCTTCCGTGGCTCCCATCTCCCATCCCTGCTCTGGGGCCAAAAGTGGTGTCACTGGAGGGTAGTGCAGGGCCACGGTTCAGCTGTGGGACATGAGTCCCTTCCCAGGAAACCTCAACCTGTCACTGCTCCCTGCTCCAGACCACACCAAGCCATTCAACTTAGAGTGCTTGATCTGCTTCCAAAAAAAAATTAAACAAGGAAAACTTCCACTTAGCCTTTCATATGATCCATAAAACCCTGCTGGAGGCTGAGACAGCTGCTGATATAAAAAAGTTACATTAGGGAAGGAGAACTTATTGTGGCTGCACGGGATGCCTGGGACTATGGATATGTGGGACTGTGCAAGTGCTGGGCTGCTACTGCTGTAATAAAGCACTGCTGCTGCCTTTCCCAAATGTGCTCCCAGAGTGTCACATTCCAGCAGGGCTGGGTGTCATGGGACTGCAATGGCACTCATGGGGTTCTGACTGCCTGGCTGGGATATCCAGTGCTGTCAGCGTGGTCAGTGCGGAATCACAGACTCACAGAATCACTTATGTTGGAAAAAACCTCCAAGATCATCGAGTCTTTGTCCCAGCTGGAAGGGAAAGGGGAAACATTGGCTGTGTGGAGGCTGAAGGAGAATCCTGCCACCCACCTGAGTGGGCTGGAGGTGAGGCTGGGCAGGCTCCATGCAGCTCAGAAAAAGTCCCTGCAGCCCTCCCCATTGAAATCAGAGAAGCCAGCAGTCCCCAAACCCACATCCACGATCCATCACTTTGTTTGGCCTCCTGGCAACTGCAGAGGGGAAGGCGTAAGGTGGGAGGAAGGGGCGAGTGCAAGACTAATTGCAGCTACACCTGGGGACTTTGGGCACTGCAGGTATTTCGGATGGAAAAAAGTAATTTTCGACAGCAAATTGGTAGCTAGCTCCTTAATGTCAGCCTTCAGCTGCAGAAAGAACAGCGACCTGTGGTGACGCCTTGGCACGGTGTGCCAGGCAGGGAGCAGCACAAGCGCCTGCAGCAGGGCAGGAGCAGGAGCAGGAGCAGGACTAGGACCAGGACAGGGTCCTGCCATGACCGTGTCCCCCGTGATGAAGCTCGCAGGGGGCTCGGATGCTCTCGGAGGCCTCGATGCAACTGTTTAACAGCAGTGTTTAAGAAGAGGAGTTTCCATGGCAACTGCTACCCGGGATTTTGTGCCCTGGTACAGGAGGTGCTGGTGCTGCGTGTGCCCGGCTGTCACACTTTTCTACACTTTTCTGCCCTGAGACAGCCCGCGGTGCCCGCTGGGCTCCCTGGCACACCCAGGGGGCTGCTCGTGGGGTCTGTGCTCCAGAGGCTCCCCCAGCCCAGCTCGCAGCGAGGAGAATGCTCACAATCCACAGCTCCAGGCTCTTGTCCGAGCTCTGGTTTCCTCTACAAACACTTCCTTGCCCTCCCGGCTCCCCTCTTCAGGGGAGTTTACACTCTTCAGGACACGGTTTTCCCTCCTAAAGCACCGGGTGTGGGTGTGGGGGTCTCCAGCCTCAGCCCCCGGCACAGGGCACGTGGTGGCACGGAGGCAAGGGGTTGTTCCCCATTTGGAATTACCTTGAGAGCTGTGTTAACAGCTTAGCTGCTAACTGAGACTAGATCTCTGGTAGTAATAAAAGCAGTCCCTTGGTGGGTGGGTTTTGGCATTTCATCTCGATTCCAAAATGAATAATTTATACAAGGCTTTATTGGAGCCCAGAGTTATACAATAAATGTTCCATGCAAACACGCTCACATATTTCAATGTTAATATCTCTCCAGTGAATTTGCCTGGCAGGCCAAGCCAGGCTGGGATTGCCACATTGCTTATTTACGTAAAATATCATAATCTCACTTTTATTTGCATTTCTGAAGTGCCATTAGGGTGATTTGGAACATATGAGCCCAGCCAGTCGATCGCAGCTGCAGCTCCTGGGCCAGGGTAGGAATGACTTTCAGGCCTCCATGGCCAAGAGTAGGAGTGGGTTTTGGCAAGCTAGTGCTGCAGGGAGGCAGAACCCACGGGGTGAACGTCAGGGCACAGGGGATGAGTATTTGGGGGTTTTTCGGGATGGTGTGTTTGCATGGGCTGAGCAGATGGAGATGGGAACAGTGTGTGTCACTGGGGGCTGCTGCCTGAGCCTCCTCCTGTCCCGTTTTGGGGAACAAAGCCTTAAAGGCAGCTTAAATCCAAGGCAGTTCTTGCAAGGAAAGGGTGGCAGCTTTCAGCAGTGATGGGTTGCAAGCCCATCCCTCCCCACACCAGCTCTTGAGGGATTTCTTCCTTTCTCAGTGAGGTGAAATAGTACCCAGCTCCAATGATTTCATTGCTTAAAACCCAGTCATAGCCTCCAGAGACTAATTACCTTCTCCCTGCATTTACATCGTTTGCATTCAAGTCAGTTTAAGGGATGTGTCATGTTTTGGAAGGAGAAACTCAGAGGCAAAAATCTTCTCAGAAGCAAAGGGCTCGGGAGGAAGATGTGGGAATAGGCGTGTTGTGAGCGCAGCCTTTCTGCGAGGGCTCCCACCCTCCCTCCTGTCAGGACGGGGACAGGGGGGGTATGAAGAGGGTGAGTGTCCCTCAGACGAGCCCTTGCCGCTGTTGCAGCCGCGGAGGAGGGTTCTCCAGAGGGAGCGGAGGCGTGCGGCGTGCGCTCCCCCGCATCCCTCGGCAGGAGCTGACAAGCACCAGCCCGGCGATGCGCTGCCTGCCTGATCCCAGCTGTCTGGCTCCCGCATGGAGCAGCGCTCCCAGCACACAGGCGGCTTTGAGACAGGCAGAGATGATTTCCAAGTTGCCGCTCTGTGCTCTGCTGCCCTCAGCCACGCCGGCTGCTGCTGCCGGGGCTCTCTGACGTTCCCTGTGAGACGGGGGTCTCGTCTGAGCTCAGGGATGTGCGGCCACGGGGTGATGGGGAGGAGGGGACGGTCCCCTCCAGCCAGAACAACTATGGACACGACCTCTGCTCCGTTCTGCTTCAAGGCAGGACACGGCGAGGATTCTCCAGGTGTCTCTACCTGCCATTCAAACCTCCAAACTTCCTCTGTTCTTATCTGTTTTAATTCCGTCTCTGCAAATTCCACCTGGAGCCGATGATCCAGCTCAGAGCTTTCCTTCCTTGCTCATGGAGTGAGGGCTCTGCAGAGTGAAAGTGGCAGAACTGTCCCCTACTGTGCCCAGCTGGGTGACCAGCAGCCCCCTGGGACACTGCAGCTCCTCTTCTCCTGGCTATTGTGGCTCTGGGGAACGGGAACTTAAAATGTCGTGGGTGAGCTCGGAGAGATTCCAATGAAAGGCAGTAACGGTTGTTTAAGAAAATTAATTGAATTTATTTGACAAATACTTGCAGATCCAGGGAGCAAGTGCACACATATCTGGAAGAATTGCTTCAAAGAAAGCCTATTGTGCTGCTGCTGCTGCTTGTTCTGCTCCTTTTTCATTTATTTTTTTTTTTTCTCTTGAAACTGCTCTGAGCCAGAGAGCCGGTGACAGAGGAGTGCATTTCATCCACAGCCAACCCAGCGGCACACGGCCTATTCCGGAGGATCTCCACAGGCCATCATTGTCTGGCCCTGCCGCTGTCTGGGCAAATTTAGCACATAGCCAGTGGGCTGCTTTAATAGGAGTGCTGCGATTTCAGGAGAGCTGGAAATTTATATTCCCCTGTAATTGCCACAGCACACCTTGGTGCTGCTGCTGCAGCAGGAAAATGGTTCTCCCCAGTGCACCGGGGACTCGGCAGAGACGCTGGCACAAACAGGATAATGAATGCTAAGGTGTCTCATGTGTCGCACAGACTGAGCTTAAATATTGAACGAGTAGCATTCCTGAAAGAGCCACATCCCTTCCTCAGAGAGGGGCAGAACATTATCTTAAACCTAGGGAGCATTTTTCCCCCTGCACGCTGGGATTTGCACGGGGCCCTCACTTCAGCGATAATGGGATTTGAGAGTTTGGAACACATCTTAATGTACTGCGTCCCTTGTATCTCTTGTCTAAGTAAAATGAGTTTGAATTTTTCATTTTAATTGCAGACTTGTGATCTGGAATAGACATCCTTGTACTGAAAAGCATCCGCTTTTAGATCCACCCCTCGGGGCATGCAATGGCACAGGCACCCCGTGTCAAGGCGCTGCCTGTCAGGGCACAGCTGGATGCCGGCGGTGGGTGCAGCTCCGCGGGCGCTGCAGCCGGGCGGAACAGCTCCGGAAAGCCTCGTGGCTCAGCAGTGGCTCCCCTTCTCTGGACAGGCAGATTCAAGCAGGATTTTCTGTGCCATGGCTGACTACTGAGCTCGAAAGAGCATTCTCAGAGCTCAACCAACCCCAGTTGAGATGAATCACGGGATTGCAAGATGGTTTGGGTTGAAAGCTCATCTTGTTCCACACCCTGCTGTGGGCAGGGACATCTTCCACTGTCCCACGGTGCTCCAAGCCCTGTCCAACCTGGCACTGAGCACTTTCAGGGATGGGGCAGCCACAGATTCTCTGGCAAACCTGTGCCAGGGCCTCACCACCCTCATAGGGAAGTATTTTTTCCTAATATCCCGTCTAACTCTGCTCTCTATCAATGTGAAGCCATTCCCTTCTTGTCCTGTCACTCCAGGACCTTGTAAATAGTCTCTCTCCATCTTTCTTGTCAGCTCTCTTCAGGTATTGGAAGGCCACAATTAGGTCATCCCGAAGCCTTTTCTTTCCCAGGCTGAACAATCCCAAACCTCTCAGCCTTTCCTCAGAGGAGAGGTGTTCCATCCCCAATGGGGAGCTGCTGCAGGCTGTGTGGCACCAAGCCTGGGGATTCCTCATCCTAGGCCAACCCCCAGCCAGCTGGACAATGTTGGCCAATTCCTCATATCCCTTGTGATCACGCTTCCCTGGCCTCAGCAGTGAGCTCAGGGGTTTGGCTGTTGCTGCTGCCCTGAGAGAGTCCTTAAAGTCACTGCTCTACTGGAATAAGAAGTTATCTCTAACCCTGTAGGGATTTGGCAAAGATGCTGGCACGAAAATAGTTTGTAATGAGCTTTAAGACATATTAATGAAGAGAAGTATAATTATTATTACCGAGTTCAATTACAGCCCTTTGGATTACAAATATTCTCCCACAATCCCTCAAGAAAGCAATGCATCTTGTCTCTGCAATTAAATAAACTGCGTATCAAGGGGAGGGAAGAGGATTAAACTACAGAAGAAAGAATTGCTTCAACTTGACTGTGGTGGCCCCTCTCCTCCTCCCGCCCAGCTCTCCCTGCTTTGAGGAGAAGAATCCTCACTCAGCACAGCCCAATGGTGATAAAATATTCCTTGAGAAACTGGTGGTTGGCTTCCTTCCAAAGTCTCCGGCATCTGTAATGCAGCAGTTGCCATGCTAGTGGAATCTAATAAACTCCTGTCTGCAGTATTTATGGAAGTGCACACCTGTACAGTTCTGCTGCCCAAAGATGCAACCTAGGCACTCCTTAAGGGTTTTTTTCCTTCCGTGGGTGCTGAGCGTGGAGACTAAACCGAGGGATGTGCCTGTTTCCTGTGCAGGAGTGTGAGCAAAAGCACAGAGAGCTGAGAAGTGCAGAGCTGCAAATGCAAATCGCCACGGGTCAAGTGTGGGCAAGCTGCACACGGAGCGAGGGAAGCTCGACCTTGGCAACACAGCAGGAATATCAGCAGTGGTAAAAACAATGCTGTCCCCAGAGAATAGCACGATCCAGGGGCTGCTCCAGCCCTCTGACTTCTTGGCTGGAGCAGTTTGTCTCTGGAGGGCTTAGAGGGGAGGAGAAGCCAGTGTTCAGCTGTGTGTGAGCAACAAGGGGCACTGCACTGCCTTCCCTCGCCAGAAGAAATCCATTACGGAGAGGATCACCCTGCCATGGATGCTGGCTGGCACAGAGCCAGGATCACTTCCAGGGCCAGAGCAGCTCTGCTGGCTCTAATGCTGGTGGAGAAGAGCCTGACAGTATCTAGAATGTGGAATGGGCAGCCTGCAGGTGGGACAAGAACTCTGGGAGGCGGGACAGGCAGTCTGCAGGTGGGACAGGGGGTCTGCAGGTGGGACAGGAGGTGCAAGATGACAGTGCTGCTGCCTCTGTCCCTGGAGCAGTGCAGGGTGCTCCAACCTGGCCAGAGTAGGGGTTCTTGCTTTCTCTCTCTCTCTCTCTCTCTCCCATAAAATCTACCCTGAAACACTTCTGATACCACAATGCACTGAGTTAAGCACAAGACCAGAAGTTTCTGGTGAGGTGGCTGGGTTTTGCCAGGACATAGAGAAGCAATGACAGACCTTGGCATATGGATGGGCATGGAAACTATGCCAGTCGTGCACAGGTAAGTTACCCACCGCCTTCCTGGGCACTGCCTTGGAACTTGGTTTACTTCTTTTCTTGTTAAGCAGGATAACAAAAGCACAACCACAGAGAGTGTAGCAGCTTCTCCTTAAACAGTGCTATTGTCTGCAGACGAAGCAGGGCCAAGGCTTGTTTCAATTCCCTCAGAACCCTCTCTCTGAACGGGTTTCTTGTGCACCTGATCGTTGTTCAATCTCTCCTGCCCACCCTGGCGTACACACGGTTCCGGGGCTCGCTTTTGATCGTGCTGGCTGCAGGACACTTGTTCCTCCTGTGAACCCTGCTCCTTTGTTCCTGCGAGTGTGCCACCCATGGGGAAACCTTTGTCCAAATAATCTCAGATTCCCCGAAGAACGAGAGCTGCCAGCTTTGCTTTCTAGTTGAAGTGACAGCAAGGAACATATAGATTTATTCTTCTATTCACTGGTGGCTTTCTATTCGTGTGTCCTCTCATCAAATCAAAGTGTCAAAACAACATCCCCGGCACGCCAGCGGCGGCTCCTGCCCACCAGACGGACATGTGAGGAGCAGGTATTTTTAGCTGAAAAGGATAACCAGCAAGGGTCATGTAGTGAAGAAAATGACCCAAAACAATGGTAAGAAGAAACCAAGGCACTTCTACCGGAACCTGGGAGGACTGGAATTACACCAGTCACCCCTCTGCTCTGTGAAGAGGCACAGAAAGGGACAAGAAGATGTGGCAGTGAAGTTTCTGGCTCTGTGACAGCGTTATTAGAATGCTCTGAGCCCTAAACCCTCTTCCTGGGCGGTTTTTAATTCCAACTCTGTGTTAAGCATTAAGCACTATCAGTGCATGCAGAAAAGAGCCCTAGAAACACGCTGCTTGAGCAGGAGTGCCCGGCTGAAGTCTTTCTCCGCTTACATGATTAATCTGTCTCTGAAGAGCAGCTATTACACACTGGGACGGTGTCTGGGCAGTTGTGTGACATCCTCTGTACAGGATGCAAGCGCTGCAGATGACAGAGGCACGCAGCCGGCCCTGTGGAGAGGTGGGAGATGACTCAGAGCTGTGGCATCGTGTAACGGAGCTGCTCCTGGAAAACCTGCTTCAAAAGAGCCGGGACACAGGAGATCAGCAGCGATGCTTGATGGAGGCAATACCTGATGTAGGAAGCACTTAAGCAGATTGTAATGAGGATGTGGGTTCATTACCAGAGCCTCCCAGGGCTGATAACGGAATCGCTCCTGTTGCACTGCAGTCCCCAGTCGGAAGGAATGCGTAAGAGCTCGGCGCTCTGGGCCACTGGAGCCGCTGTCCTAGCGTGATTCCTACCAATGGAACAATATTGCTTGCTGTTGCATGAACAGAACATGTCTCCTCTGATTGTTTTTTCCTGCTCTTCGGAAGATAGATGCTGTCTGAGGATCCCCACTGGTAGAAGGTCCTCTCCGAGGTGCAGTTACAGCTCTTTACACGTAACCTCTGGCACTGGGAACCAGTGGTAAAAAGAAATAAATCCAAGTGGGGTTCTTTCAGCACGGAGTTTGCTCTGGTTTCGGAAGAAGTCGTGAGAGTGGACAAGAGACTGACCTCAATAGCCTGTTCCATGGCCCTGCTCCAGGGTGTTTCAATTGTAATTATCCTTTCTTAATTCAGGGAGCTATTGAACTGTGATGAGATTCCTGGAGTGGCTTAAACTCCCCCTCCTGTAGGATACCAGGGAAAGAGACACCTCTTCAGGAAAATGCTGACGGCTTCTCACCCTGCTGAGAAAGTGCCACCAGGCCCAGCTGTCTTCTCCATCTCAGGTGTTCATCCATGGGCGTGCGCCTTTGCTTGGAGCAGCTCTGTCCTGGGAGATTTCATCTGCCCAGAAATTGGTGACTCTTAAATGCCAAGAATTAAATTGTTGAGGGGTTTTCAACTCTATGTATTGAATTATCGCAAGACAAGTGACAGAAAGTGAGCAAGAGTTAATTATGTGACAGGGAGAGAAAGTGCCACTGTGCAGCAATCCTTTCAAAGGCAAACAGAAATATTTATAGACTCAGGACTGCACAGCTTACAGTGCTCTGGCTCTAGATGTGCTACTGATTCACGGGGCAGCACTTTCGGATGCGGCTCTGGTGTGGGCCACAGCTCTGCTGAAAGGTAGGTCTCACCTCAAGCTGCGTTCAGAGGCAAGTGCTAATGAGAGAAAATCTGGTAGGATTTTGTCAAATCAGAGTTTAAAAACATCCTGGTGATGTCCTCTTTTCAGTCCCTCGGTGGATTTCCCTTTCTGCATGGCTGGCAGAGTGGCTGTGAGCACTCACCGAGGTGACCCCAGCCCACACCACACCACCAGCTCTGCGGCGACAGTGCCCTGACCCGTCCAGATTTGGGGCACAGCTCATGCAGGTGCTCATTTCTCCGGTGATTCCCCACCACACCGTGATGCTTCTGCTCCATCCCGCCTCCCAAGCAGAGCTACAAAGCGCAGAGGCTGTGGGAGAGGAGACAAACACGATCCTGAGAGTTTGCAGATGCCGAGAGACTTCAAACCCGATCAACATCTGCGAGCAGCTGCCCTGCAGCCACCCTCCTGTGGGACACTCCCTGTCCTCCGGCGCTGCTCCCGAGGGTTATCCTGAGCAGAGCCACCCTCGGTGGGCACAGACTCGGCTCTGTGCCCTCCCACAGCCTCGGCTCTGTGCCCTCCCACAGCTCCGGGGCTGGCCCGGGCTATTGTCGCTATTTTCAGGGACTGACTAACCCTGATGGGAGCAGAAGAATCTGCTCTTACCTGCAGAGGACAGACGGATGGAGATAATTCATTCCCATCCCCAAAGCAATCCCTGCAGGCAGGTTTTGAGTCAGATTTCCAATCATCTGCCTTTGGAGACCACCAAGCAGGCTTTAAAGATATCTTTATATTTTCAGCAATAACATAATAGTGGTGGAAATTTAATAAAATTCGCCATCAAATATTTATCCCATTACATTGGCTTAAGTAATTTAAGATGCTGAAATCAACATGGTGGGTTTATATTTAATGAGGCTTGTGTAAAACAGCCACTTCCATCCTTGTCAGGTGTGTAGAGAAGACACTTGCATTAACTCAAAGAATTTTTATCTCCCCAAAGATATGGTGTTAAATAATGTACAACACTCACCAAAATGTTACCTGTCACTGGTGGAAAATCAGGCTGGGGCTGGGTGAGCCTGATGTTCACTGGCGCGTAGGACAGAGGAAGGGCATCTTTAAAATTATTATTATTTTAAATCTAACTAAGCAAATTATGCTGAGAGCAGCCTGGGCTCAGCTTTTGGATGAAGTTCAGCCTTGCTGAGTGTGGTGTTCCCAGCTTGTCCCTCTGACAGCTGGGCAGGGTGGCAATGCCAGGACCAGGCTCAGCTACCTGCAGGCAGGGGGGCCTGGAGGAAACAGGGAGAAGCTGTTTGTTCCTGAGATCCTCTGTGCCAGCTGGGAGCAGCACACTCAGAGCTGCTGAACACAACTGCCCCAGCTCCCTGGGGTCGCCAGCAAAGCAACCAGGCAAAATCTGGGCATCTCTCCCACGGAGACAGGCTGGGAGAGCTGGGGGTATCCAGCCTGGAGAACAGGAGGTTCTGGGGAGACCTTTGAACCCCTTCCTGTGCCTAAAGGGGCTCCAGGAGAGGACAATGGATAAGGGCATGGAGGGACAGGAGACAAGGGGGGATTGCTTTAAACTAAAAGAGGGGAAATATAGATTAGATTTTAGGGAGAAATTTTTCTCTCCCTGTTTTGGGCTCCTGGCAAGAGGGCAGAGAGGCTTGCTGGGGGCTGAGCCTCCCCCACGAGAACGGGAGACAACTCCTTGTCCCTCCATGCCAGCCCATGTCCTTTATCTCGCCATGTCCCCCCGCAGCTCCCCGTGTCGCCCATCCTGGGTGTCCCCCGTTTCCCCCCGTGCCCCCCCGTGTCCCCGAGTCCACGAGAGGCGCGGCCACACCGCCGGTCTCACACTGACCCCCAGCGTCGGGCGGCGGCTGAGCCCGAGCTGCTGCCCCGGCCGGGGAGTTCGATGGGAATTAAACCCTAATTAAACCCTAATTAAAGCCTGTAGCAAAGCGACGTGGCAAAGCGGGAAGCGGAGGGGCGGGAGCGCCTGTTCCCACGGCTGCGGTTACTGCAGCCGTTAAATTGAGCCAGGAAAAGATTCTGTAGCTGATGCTTTCTAACAGCGAGGCCAAGTTGCCAGTAAGTCATTAAATCCATGTAATCAGTCTCCTGAAGCAAAGGTAAGGATTTGGACCCAGTGATACGCTTTGTGCTGGGAGGGATTTTCTTGTGGTTTGTGAAACACTTTAAAAATCAATATGCCAGGAGCAATGAGGGGCTTAGGGAGGGCAGGAGAGCTGGGGCAGGTGAAATTCACTGGGTGGTGTTTGGAGGTGCCTTGGGATGGGTTTTCCAGGTAAACACTAGAGATTATTACAAGAAGTGCACCAAGAGCAGGAGGACAAAACCATCAGCAGCAGGGCTCCAGGCAAGGGTTTGGGAAAGGGTCCTGGGAAGGCTCCCGGGTCTCCAGCTATACCCATCACGAGGAAGCCCAGTGCCAAACAGCCCCTCAGACAGCTACTGCAACCCCCCAGCCTGGGCTGGGTTCTCTGCACTCGCTGTTCTCAGATGTCCCTTATGGTTTGTCATTAACGAATGTCACAGGTTTCCTCTTTGTTGCTCTTTCTCACAAAGCCCACGTACAGCTCTGTTGTGTTAATTAATTTCTTCAGATACTGCCTTTCCACATTTAGTCCTTGATAAGACACTTGCAAGAAATCCAAAATAAGACTCAAAGAGATTTCTCACATGGCAAGCATAAAGTTTCATTATGTACCGTAAATTCCCTGTGATTTCTGTGTCGAGGCTCTCCAGCTCCTGATGTGAGCACTCCTCTGTGATGGAAATGAGGGGTTTATTCCATTTGAGTGGTGCAAAGGTCCTCAGGGCAGCAGTGCTCAGGGCAGCTGCATCGGAGGGCTGCAAATCCTTGTGAATATTCAGTTCTAGATGTGGTATCGGCTCCCAGAGAATGTCCCAGGAGACAGTGCCTCTGGGAGCCCAAAACTGGCAGTTCATAAAATCATGGAATCACAGAATGGTTTGGCTTAGAAGGGGCTTTAAAGATCTTCCAGTTCCAACCCCCTGGGCAGGGACACCTTCCATAGACCAGGTTACTCAGAGCCCCATCCAGCCTCAGTGCTCACCCACATTACCTGAGCTGGCACCACAACACCGTGTGATGGAAGGGAACAGCAGCTAAACATTTTTCCCTTCAAATCTTCAGCACAAGACCAACTCTTACTGCTGAGGAGGCAGAGGAGGCAGCCAGAAGGATGTAGCAGGGAGCAAGGCTCCCGATTCTGGTTATTGGGAAGTGGATCTTCCTCCTGCTTTCTTCCCAGAAGAATTCAGCCTCTTGAACCCAACCCACCTTTCCTGTGGCAGGAAAAGGCCGTCCAGTGCTCCTGCCAGATGGCTGTTCAGTTTGACAGACCTCACATTCAACAGTTAACAGCCAGCGTGTTTACAGGCAACATTTTTTTTGGCTGCTGTCCCTGGCATGTCACTCATGTTTAGCCAAATGAACTGGGAGGATTATAACAGACAGGGACACTGGTGCAAGTGACAGGCGCAGAGACAAGTGCTGCAAGAAGCTCATTTACACATTGAGTTTCACAGCCCGACTCTCCCTTCCTGCTCCATAAGCCCATCAGCTGCTGCTGCAGAGCCGCCAGTTTTCACAGGAATGACGGAGCTCACAAAACCCTCTCTTTATTTTTTCTTTCCTGCCTGCTTAGGCAACAGATTCTAATATAACCCATTTTTTGATATAGAGAATAAGCCCCCTTTTATGTGGAAATGTGGGTTTAATGTAAATAGCTCATGCTGCTCTGATTCTCTCTAAGGGCTGTTGGCAGTCCCCCTGTCGCCTTTCAAGTCACTTGGGAGTCACTGCTGCTGAAGTGGGGATGGATCTCAGAGGGATCCGCAGTCTCTCCCGGGTGCTTCCTGCGCTCTGTGACAGTTTTTATCTCGGCCATATTTCAGAAAAGGCAGCAACATCTGCAGCTGTGAAATTGTCACCACCTGCCCCCAAAATAACGTGGTTAGAGGGGAGAACAGGGCAAGCGTGACACGAGAGCTCTGGAGGGAGCCCTGCCATCCCAGCTCCATCTAAGCTGCTGTGTCCCTTGCAAGTGTCCACGGTCACCCCACAGGGCCTCAGGTGCTTGTAGTTGTGTATCTCACCCCACGTCAGGTCACTGAAGGCCATGGGACTGCTCAGGGCTTTGCCACCCCATTCTCAGTGCTCAGTCACATCAGCTTTCCAAAGCAGCATAAAACCCGAGAAACATACAGTGTTGTGAAAAGTATTTATTAGAATTGTCAACATTAAATTTTCCTTACTATTTTCAGTTTGTTGTGGAAATTAAAACAAGAACCACGTTTTCCAGCTGCAGAAATGCTGCTTTTCAGCCAGTTTTAGTCTGCGGCTGTTTACAAGACAGTATAAGTTTTCACTGCCTAATAAAAACAATCATCTGTATTCCATGGCTGCAAGCAACAACACTGTGAGAGAGCGGAGCAAGTCGAGGAGGTTTTGGAGAAGAATATGAATTATCTCACCCAGAGAACAAAGCACAGACGGACCCTGAGCACTGGAGGAAATTGCACAACAACATGCAGGTGAATCTCCAAACCTGCACAGTTTAACTGGGGGATTTTATACTTTTGAGAAAAAAATGTATTTCTTGAATATCCCCATAGGTACAGTCTTGCCACTTATTTCTGCGATTTAAATTGTTGCTTCTGTTTTTTAAGGCCAGGATGAATGGACAAGCATTTAATCAGCCAAGCTGGATGGAGGAGCACAGGTACCACTGAGACTCGTGGGACAACTCTGGAATGAGCAAGAACATTAAAGGCTGCTATAAAGAAACAAGCTCCTGTGCCCTCAGATGGACAGAATTATAAAAATCCCCACAGTGTCCCCAAAGCACTGAATTAACCAGAGAAGGAGCTGTGTTTAATGTGATGGATGGAGCCCACGGGCCCCATCGTGGGGACAGGGCTGTCAGGGCACCGGTACCTGCCATCGTTCCCTGCAGCACCTCCCCGGGAACATCAGACAGGATAATTACGTACTTAAATCTGGGTGCTTTACTACACAGAAATTCATCTGCTACCCTCGGAGTCCTTGAAGTTAAAGAGGGATTTCAGTTACTGACATAATTTGTTCCCTGAGGGCTGTGGAAACCAGAGAGAGGCACATCTGAATAATAACTCTCCGACCACGTATTGAACGGGAGTGAGCACTGCTCCAGAGCGAGACACAATGGGAAGCAAAAGATTTCAAATATTTATAAGCTACATAGTGCCCAGGCAGGATGGGGTTGTGTTTTCCCCCAAGCAGCAGCCGGGAGGGAGGTCAGTAAGTTCCCTTCAGAAACTGTAATTGCAGCCTTCCAATACCTGAAGGGAACGTACAGGAAAGATGGGGCAAAACTATTTACAAGAGCATGTAGTGACAAGACAAAGAGGAATGGGTTCAAACTGATAGAGAGTAGGTTTAGATTGGATATTGGGAAAAAATTCTTGGCTATGAGGTTGGTGAGGCCCTGGCACAGGGTGTGCAGAGAAGCTGTGGCTGCCCCATTCCTGGAAGTGTCCAAGGCCAGGTTGGAGAGGGTTTGGAGCAACCTGGTCTAGTGGAACGTGTCCCTGCCCATGGCAGGGGATGAGACTGGATGATCTTCAAGGTCTCTTCCAACCCTCCCCATTCTGTGATTCTGTAATCTGTGACGAGTTGCTTTGGGCTGACTTTGATAAAGCTTCTGTTAAGGTGATGCTGCCTGTGGTCCAAGCCAGGGGCTGTTGTGTGTGAGGAGTTGTTGCATGTGAGGTGTCAGAGGCCGTTGCGTTTGAGGGGCTGCTGTGTGTGAGGTGTGAGCTGTGAGGGGCTGTTCTGTGTGAGGGGCTGCTGGGTGTGAGGAGCTATTGTGTGTGAGGGGCTGCTGCGTGTGGGGGGCTGCTGGGTGTGAGGGGCTGGTGCGTGCGAGGGGCTGTTG
>VZTJ01001127.1:1508984-1524507 GCA_013397795.1 Orthonyx spaldingii | reverse complement strand
GGCTGGAGCCGGGGCCGGGCCGGGGCCGCTCCGCGCAGGCGCTCGGGGCGGGCGGGGCGGTGGCGCCTGCGCGGCGGGGCCGCGTTGCCATGAGAGCGGCGATGGGGCCGCGCTGAGCCAGGTGGGGCCCGGCCCGGCGCTTTCCCCGCGCTCCGCTCTCCCACCGCTCCGGGCACCCCCCGAGCTCCCGCCGGGCTCCCGCGTGCTTTGTCCGCCGCCCGTGCTGGCCGTGCCCCCGGAGCGGTGCGGCCGTGACCCCTCCGGGCCTGCGCCTCCTGCGGGGCCGGTGTGGGGAGGGAGGGAAGGAGGGAGGGACGAGGCCGGTGCTTGTGTCCCCAGCAGTAGCCGCGGTGGGTGCGTGGCTTTCCCAAAGGGACTAAACTGACCTTGTGCTTTGCTTTTTGTTCCTCTGGCTCCAACGCACAGAGCGTGGTGCAGCTACAGGTTTGGTACAGGTTGCTCCTGTGTGCATTTGGAGCTCGTAGCTTCAAGCTCCATCTTGGATTAGCAGGTTTAGTTTATCGTCAGACTGCTCTGCAAGTGAGCCAAATCCTCGTGTTGCTCGGCACTAATCAAGTCTGCACCATAGAACCATAACAATGGTGCCAATGTTAATTAAAGGGAATATGTATTTCTACTCATCATCTACTGACTCAACAGACCACAAGATGCAATTCTTTGACTGCAGTGTCTCAGTGGGTTTTTATCATCCTTCCAGGGATGAATTTAAGCTTGGAGGCCGTGGCTGTGACCAGCTCAGCTCCCCAGGATGCCACACAAGATCGGTTTCACCGTGGTCAGTTCGTCGGGACACGAGGACGGGTTCAGCGCTCGGGAGCTGATGGTTCACGCGCCGACAGTGAACGGGTGGCGGTCACCCAGGTACTGGGAGGGGATGGTGTTGGAGCACTCAAGTTCTGAAGCAGCGAGTTTAAAACGAGTGGCAGATGTACCATGATGGTCAGAGCTGTTTACAGCATCCCAGACCACACTGATAAAGCAAAAAAGTTGCTCTAATCCCATGGAATCCTCATCCTGGGGGAGAAAAGTACCTTGGTTAACACCTAAAGACACTGCATTGTATTTAAATAAAGTCCTGGAAAATTAAAATGGGAACTGTTTCTGTTCTTGGCAATCTTGGAGTTTGCAACTGCTTTGGCTTAGTAGGAAAAATCTGTTTGTCTCAGCACATCCTCTGAACATGTGTGGGGCACTTGAACATACGCATGCAGTAAAGGGAAGGGAAAAGTGTTTCCTCTCTACTCTTGGCACTCTTCTTAAAATAATTGTAATGTTGGCTTACAATTAATAACTTGAAAGTTCCGTAATTAAATGTTGCTCAAGTTGGAAGTGAAGTCCTGTTTAAAAGGATGGTTGAATTCAGAAACTGTGTCTCTTTCAGGCTCTGTCAGTACCCCCAGGAAATCATCCTGCAGTTGGTGGAGAGGTGCCGGATCCGGAAGCTGCAGCTGCTTGCTCACCAGTACATGATTGCAAGCAAAATTGAGTTCTACATCAGTGAGAGTCTGCCTGAATACTTTGCTCCGTATCAGTCAGAGAGGTTTCAGAGACTTGGGTGAGTCAGAGAGTTCCGAGTCAGTTTGTTGTCTTACTCAGAAAAGCATCAGGGGAAAACAATGCTCACTGTGGGTTGTGTGTGATGTGGACACACTGTGTGAGCAGCAGAGAGATCCTGGACTTGTGTAGATCTGTGACAAAGCTGGAGATGCAGGTGAATTGCCTTGCCAGGTGACAGCACATGTTGTCTCACTTATGAGAGGGTTTTTAACCTGAGGAGCAGAAATCCACATGTGTGTTTGGACGTATCCTCTGCTCACGTTACATTTTCCTTCCCAGTTATGTCCCTCTCTCAGACAACGAGAAGACTGATTTCAGAGCTCGAGAGTTGAAATCTGTGTACATGGATGCTGTTGGCCAGTACCTGAAGCTGATTTTCCATAAAAATTATGTCAATAAATACAACTTGTATGGGCAGGTGAGTTAAAGGTCCTTACCTGGTAACATAGGTGACACTTCCCTAGTAAAGAGCAGGCACAGAAATCCTCTCCCTTGATTTGTAGAAGCAAAAAAATGTTGGTTGCAAGCTCCTGCATTTGTTTTGGTTTGTTTTAAAGCACAAAACATAAATAACAGGTTAGAAGTGAGTGGGGATGGACCTCATCCAGAACAAATGAGTCAAGGGCACCTTCTGTCATTCTTGTTTGTGCTGAGGTTTAGCCCACACAGGAGGGTCTGTGTTGAGGACAAGGAATTCCCCCTGAGAACAGCTTTGGGATCACAAAGACACTCTTGAGTGTTTTGGACCCGTTGTGGCATTAAGTGAAGGTGTTGCAGAGCCACCACGGTACAGACACACAAACACCTTCCTCAGGTCTGCAGGGACTCGTTTCAGTTCCATCCCAGACCAGGAAAGGGAACAGCAGATCACTGCACAGGGGGGTTGTAGATTTGGTGTTAAATTTTCAATGAAACAAGAGGCACATTTAGCACTCAGTGCTTCTCTCTGCTTCCATACCACCCTGCTGACCACAGGCCCTGCATTTTGTTCCAAGGAAAGAGGAATGAGCTTACCCATTTCCATTTTGTGTGGATCTCTGCAGGTTGCCCTGGTAGCTGTGAATATCATTGGGGATCCAGCAGACTATGGCAATGACAGCGTGAGCAGTGTGAGTGCAAAGCATCCCTGTCCTTTTACTGTTGCTCCATCTCTTCAAGTATGGGTTCCTGGAGTAATGGGATGTACCTTTCTTCTGCCAGTTCTGTGCTGTAGCAAAGCTGTGTTGCATTAATTTATTTTTAATGTCCTCTTGAAGCAAGAAATTTGAGCCTAATACGGGAATACAAAAATTAAAATATAATTAGTTGGGACATTTTGATTTTCAGCCACTCCAGGTTCCTTGTTTCAATATGCCCCAAAACACAAGTGCTCTACATTGCAGAGCTGATGTTGGTTGTGGAAAATCAGAATTCTGTCTTGAACACACACCTGATTTTGGTGAATGTGCACTAAGATTTTTTTTTCCCCTCTTTCAAAGCCTTCCAGAGAGAAGCTGATAGATCACTACTTGGGAATTAAATCGGATGATCCTGCCTTAGATGGAACTTACCTTGGGTAAGGATGTTCTTTGCCTATACCTTGGCAAAACCTCTGCTCACTGTAAAGCAGTTGTTGGTCTCTGTGTTTTGTTAATTCCCCACTAATGAAAAGAGAAGCCTGGCTTATTGTGGGTTATTTTACTAATTTTATGCCTTCAGGAAACGTGACACCATTTCACCTCTGGATGATTTGGCCTTTGACATGTACCAGGACCCAGAAGTGGCTCAGATGATCCGGAGGCTGGACGAGAAGAAGCGGGAAGCCGTGCGTCACGAGTGCTACGACCATGCCAAGAAGCTCAAACAGGCCATTGCAGACTTGCAGAAGGTGCTGTTGGCAGATCTTTGTCTCCTAAGTGAAGCAATGCTCCAGTGGCCCATCAAGACCTTGCTGTTTGTGTGGAATTGTACTGATTTTCGATATATTTCCCAAAAGAATAATTTTAAAATCAGACAGCTTGATTGAGTGATTTGGCTGGAAGTAGTGAAACAAGTAGAGTAGGGTGATTCCAAGAAATGCTCAGTAAGGTGATTCCAAGAAATGCTCAGTAAGGTGATTCCAAGGTGATTTGTACCAATCCTAGGTGGGGGAGCGACTGGGCCGGTACGAGGTGGAGAAGCGCTACGCGGTCGAGAAGGAGGATTATGACCTTGCCAAGAAGAAGAAGGAGCAGATGGACGAGTACAGGCTGAAGGTGTACCAGCAGCTGGAGCTGCACGACCTCCTGGATGCACAGCTGCTGGTGGGTGCTGTTAGTCCAAACCCAGGAGGGTGTTCTAAGTAGAAATGGCAGAGCAACCCAACTTAATTCACAGGTTAATGGAAATTTTGAGATTTGCTAAAGATTTT
This sequence comes from Orthonyx spaldingii, assembly GCA_013397795.1. Taxonomy (NCBI): domain Eukaryota; kingdom Metazoa; phylum Chordata; class Aves; order Passeriformes; family Orthonychidae; genus Orthonyx; species Orthonyx spaldingii. The sequence continues at coordinate 1,520,540 of VZTJ01001127.1, read as the reverse complement.
CAGTTTTCTTCTTGGGTTGTGGATTTCTCCAACCTAAGACTCTCAATGTGGTGTTTTATGGTCATGCTTAGTTCTCCATAAATTACATTAAACTGTTGAGGTCTCAAGAAAATAGCATTAGAATCCTGAATGTTTTGCATAATTTCAAGGCTACCTGATGCCTTGATGAATAAGGTACTTTCTCATATTTTGGAGGGGTAGAAGAGGCTTAAGCTGGTATCAAGGCTAACCATACAGAATCCATGTGATTTTTTATATACATATAGTTATGTAATGTTCTCAGAACGGGAAGTTTTATAATCTCTCCACACATGCACCCACACAGAATTATTTTCTGACTGTTTCATAAAGCTGCATCCAGTGGGAATGATGACACACCTGTGAGCCAGGTTTAATATTTGCTTGAAATCCCCAGAAGCCTGCTGACAGAGCTATAGCTGTACTGACTGATTTTAGCACATTTTTAGCCTAGCTATAAAAATCTCATTCCCTTTCTCAGATCCGAAAACCACCCGAGTTGCCTCTGGGCTCTGTGAGTGGCACTGAGAGCCCCCAGCACTCCCCTCCTGAGCCCACAGACACACCTCAAGGAGAGTCCCAGGGGGCAGAGCCTGTGCTGGAAGAGCAGTTGGTGGATTCCACTTCTTCTGAGCCTGTTGTTCCCTACCAGTCCCCTCTCTCTCCTCAGACTCAGCCCACAACCTCCAAGGAAGCGTTTTCCAAGGAAAATGTGAGTAGTGTTCCCTCTGTTACTGCAGAAATCTGTCAGAACAAACAATCTGATGTCCAGCCTTCCAAACAGTGTGGTTATTCTCGTGGTTCACTGGGGGGTGATGCTGCTTTGATATGAGAAAATTGCACTGAGGTGAATCCAATTAGTGATAAAACCACTTCGCTTCTGAGTCATTTCCAGAACGACAAATCTTGTCTTCTCTGCCAGGCTGAATTTTTACCTTATGATGAGAGACCTCTCCCGACCATCTGCAAGCAGGTGGATGAAGCTGTTGCCTACCTTGAGCCAGAGGTGACTGAAGAGGACATGGGTAGCACTGCAAGGACTGGCAATACCGGGGAGCCCGAACCACTCACGGAGAAGGCACTGAGGGAAGCCAGCCCTGTTGTGGAAGTTTTTGGAGAGACTTTGGTAAAAACCAGTAAAACAACCCCAAACCCCTGTAAAACAGGCCCATAGATTATTGTGCTCAGTGTTGAGTTGAGTTTGAGAGGATTTTTACGTGTTCAGAACTGCTGTTTCAAAATCTGACCTTAAAATTTGACGTTGGCTCTATGGATACCTGTTTTCAGCATTTCTACAAATCTGTAGCTTTGATGATCGATTACTTGATGTGCTGATAAACAGACAGGATCCAGCAGACTGCTTTAGGGTGTGGACCCAGAATACCCATAACTTGCCACTGTCTTTAGCAGGGAGAGAATCCCTCACTGTGCCTGGAACAGCTCCATGAGCCTGACCTGTTAATCCCATTTCACTCATCACAATTCAAAATGCGTGCTTTTAATAAAGCCAGATTCCTGTGGGGAACACCTGGGGATTTCACGCTTCAGTTCATGCCTTCTTTTGAGGCTGGTTCTCTATACAGATGTTAAATATGTACTGAAATATCTGTAGGGACCTTTTAAGAGATAGACTTATTCTGTGCTCAGGTTTCAGGAGCATATTCCAGAACTTGGTCGTATCGAGAAGACGCCTTACTGGCTGTGTATAAGAAGCTGCTGGAAGTGTCAGTGGACACTCCAAAGGAGGATTTAAGGAACATGCTGAGGGCTGCTGTTCTCCTTGTGAGGAGAGCCATCAAGGACACCGTGTCTTCAGTAAGTTGGGATAGGTTTGATGCTCCCGTGAAGAACTGGCAGCCAAAATTGAAGAACCATGGGATTAGGATACTTGGAACAAATAGTTTATAAATCTACTGTTGAGTAAGTCCAAAGCCAAAACAACTGGGCAATATCTGGTATTCAGCAGATGGAGAACACTGCTCTGGGCTGAGCCATGAGCTTGAGAAACATCTGCTGATGCAGTAAATGTGCAGGGAGGTTGATCCTTTTTTCTTTGTTAAAACTGAAGTACAGCAATGAAGTAACTTTTAGTTTCCAGCTCAAGGGACTGCGCTTAGCTGAAGGACACTTGGGCATCAAATAAACCTTATTTAAGAAGAAATCCAGGAACTGTTACTCTTTATAAAACAATTCCTGAAGCCTTTCACCTAAGTCCTAGCAACAAGTTTTCTGGAAGAGAGTTGTCTGAAGCAGCGTCTGTTAAAGGTGTTACTGTAATTCCAGATTAAGAACAGATCTTATTGTATTGTCTGAAAACAGGGGACTCTGTGTTATTTTTGATGAGTGTTGCCTTTTTCTTTCTTACTTAGGTTTTTCAGGCTTCCCTGAAACTTCTAAAGATGATCATTACCCAATATATACCAAAACACAAACTAGGAAAGCTAGAAACTTCTCATTGTGTGGAAAAAACCCTGCCACATTTGCTTTCTAGAACAGGAGACTCTTCATCCCGTCTTCGTTTTATGGCTTCCTCCTTCATCCAGGTGGGTGTTTCCCTCCAAATTAGGGAGCTCACAGGTAGGAAACACTTGATCAGAGTGGACTGTGAGACCAGGGTTGGCTGCTGTGAAGTGTTACAGCTTATCACACAGCCTTATTACAGAATCCCAGAGTAGCTGGGGTTGGGAGGACCCTCTAGGGATCACCCAGTCCAACCCTCTGCCAAACCAGGGTCCCCTGGAGCAGGTGACACAGGAACACATCCAGGTGGGTTTGGAATGTCTCCACACCCTTCCCGTTCCAGTGCTCTGCCACCCTCAATATAAAGAAGTGCTTCCTCAGGTTGAGGCGGAGCTTGTTGTGTTTTAGTTTCTGGTCATAAATATGTGGAAGGCAAAGGGGTAGAACCAACTGAATTCTTTGTGGTGTTCTTTCTGGCTGTCTGTTGTCACCCCTGTTGTAATGACAGTCTGGGGGTACCTGCTGCTGCTGCAGGTGTGACTCCTGTGTTCTTTGTTGCAAGTGACCTACACAGATGAGAAAACTCTGCTTTGCAGAGACAGGTAATTGTCCTCATCCAGCATCTGCCTGCTCACTGACTCTGTGTGCTTCTAGGAAATGGCACTGTGCCCTGAAGTGAAACCTCTCCAGATTATTCCAGTCCACCTGGTTAAAACACTAAAACCAAACTCCCCAACACACCTGGCAATGAGTCATGTGGAATTGGTGGAATCTCTCTTGAGAGCCATGGGGACTGAAAACTCTGGTTTTACCATCAACAATGTCATGAAGGTAAGAGGCTGATGTTTCAGCACATGGAGGATTTTCTGATGGTTTTCTGGGAGTTTGCCTGGCTGATTTTGCTTAAGAATTCCTGAAGAGGTGTATTCCCCTGATCAGCAGTGCTGGTAATTTTAGACCAGGTTGGACAGGACTTGGAATAACCTGATCTAGTAGGAGGTGTCCCTGCCCATGCGGGGTGGAATGAGATGGGCTTTAAGATCCCTTTCAACCCAAACCACTGAAGGATTCTATGTAGCAAGATATGGGGAAAAAAGAATCAATGGGTTCAAAAGTGTTTGCAAAAACCTGTCTTGTAGGAAGATTTCTCCTGCTGCAGGAGAGTCTTGCACTAATCAACAAGTTCCTAAAAATGCGAGAAAAGAGAGATAAAATTTTTTAATAATCCTTTTCAGTTTGCCACGGGAGCTCTGGAGCACAGGGCTCGTGAGGTGCGTGAGGTGGTGCTGCGGATCATCTTTGCCATGTACAGGGAGCACAGGGCAGCTGTGCTGGAACATCTCCCTCCGGACGAGGCCGGCGCCCGCAAGACCGTGCGCTACAAAACCCTCTTCGAAGGGTTTGCCAAAATCGACGGGAAACCTTCTGAAACTGAAATGAGGGTATGTGATGAGAGGGCAGAACGCACAGGGCTGCTTCAGACACGGCTTTTGGCTGAGCAAAATCCTGATTTCATGGCTGGGTTGGACACTGCACAGGCAGCAGGGTCTCTTCAGGTGTGTGGTTAATATTCCTTAGTATTGAAGGCTCAGTGTGTTCCCTACACTCACTCTTGGGAATAAAGCCAACAAGGAATACAGAGATGGACAGACAGTTTGGAAAAGCACAAATGCTATTTTCGGCTGTCAGTCCTTGGGAACAGTAAGCCCAGTTTCTGAAGCCTTTCACCTAAGTCCTAGCAACAAGTTTTCTGGAAGAGAGTTGTCTGAAGTAGCTTCTGTTAAAGGTGTGCTGTGTGTTCCTTTCAGGTAGTGCAGAGGAACTTGGGAGGAGGGAGGTGCCATTGTATCACACCCATCATTTAACCAAGCAGGAGATTTCCTGCCCTGCATCAACCATGAGTTCTGTGCTGAAGTTGTTTTGCAATCTCTTGTGGATGAGGGATGGTTCCAAAGATTTTGGAATTGACAGAGTATTTCCTGCCAGGCACAGAGAAAAGCAGCAACAGAAGCAGAGAAACAGACAAAGGAAGAAATAAAAGTTCTGAAAGGCCAGTCAGCAGCTCTGAAGGACTTACAAGCAGAGGTTGAAGCTGAAGAGGTGAGGATATTTTAGTTTTAAGGTTTTTTTGATCCTTTGCTCCTCAGGTATCATGGATTTAGATAATGGACATTGGTGTTGTCTCATTAAAAAGACAGAGAAACTCCAGATATACCCTGAGTGACTTTTCTCCTCAGCAGTCCAGCTTAAAATCTGGGACGTTGTTTTTCCTAATGTAGTGTAAAGTTTGGATTCTTTATTACAATACAAGATAACAATATAATAATACCTCTATAATATAAAATAATACCTTAATACAAGAGACTTGCCCTAGAACCAGAAGCACAAACATTGTAGTGCGTTGGCTCTGCTTCTAAATTTTAAACTCCAGACAGAAATCAGAATATAGTGTGTTCCCTTTCTTCCTGGAAGGCAAATTTCTCAGTTAAATTTCTTTGTTTAATAGGAGAAAGAATCTGATTTTCAGAAGACAGAGAGTCAAGGTAGGTTGTTTCAAATAAAGAGTTAAGACGTGTGGATGAATTAAAATGTGATCTTGATTTAATAGTTCTCTCCTCACAGGTTACCAGGTATATGAAAGCCCCCAGGCTACAGCAGCAAAGATTCAGGAAGAACTTTCCTCTGTTGCAAATTACCTGGATAAGTAAGTGAGATGAGCCTCTAATCACCTTAAGCATTTGGTGTCACCTGTGAGCTCATAACAGTAATAACGTTTTTCCAGTGGATCAAAGCTAATACCTTCAGCAGTGAAACAATAAAGACTAAAATCTCTTCTAACAGATTTGGTATTTTCACCAGCCAATCCTAGGTGCTTTTTTTTTTTTAAGTTCTTGGATAGTGTGACTTTGTACTTTGTTTTTTTTTTCTGAGTATTTGCTTGTGGGATAAGAGAGAGCCACAGTTTAATGTTCAGCTGCCAGTGTGAAATAAGGGAAAAATACAGTGTGGCTTTCCTGGGTATAGTAGAGGAAGGGTGTAGAGGAAGCCCTTGGAAATTCTGGAGCCAGGAAAACCAGTTTTGGTGAGCTGCTCTCAGAACTTTTGTGGAATTAATCATTTTGTAAGGAAAAATGCTCTATATTTGTATTTACCATAAATTACTCCTAGTACCTGCCCCATCCTCAGGTCAGCACTAGGGAAAAGAAGATCTTCAAGATACTGGCTGTTTTTCAGAACAGCTTGGAACAGAAGGAGTAGGGCTCATCCATTTCTCTCTGATGTCACTGATGTTTGTATTTTTTTCCCCAGCTTGTGTATTTTTTGTGGTGAAAGGAACGAGTCCTTCACAGAGGAAGGGTTGGATTTGCATTACTGGAAGCACTGCCCCATGCTAACCCGATGTGAGCACTGCAAACAGGTCAGGCTGAACTCCCCAGAGCTGCTCAAGACATTGGCTGTTGTTATTCTGGTTTAGAGGCACTGTGAGATATTTAACACTCGGGCAGGTGAATTCTGAACACAACTGTATGATTTGGGTAGTGCTTTTGGAAAAGAGCAGCGTTAGCAAACGAATTAATAAATGGACTGAAATTGAATTTTCCCTTTGTCATTTTGGAAGGTGAGGCTAAACTGATGTTTTGGTTTTTTTCTTTAAATCCCATCCCTATTTGCTCAGCACAAACCTTCCTGGCTGTGTTGCAGATGCTGGAGATTGCCAGCCTGACAGAGCACCTGCTGACAGACTGTGACAAAAGGGACAGCTTTGGGAAGTGCCCACGTTGCAGAGAGGCCGTGCCCAGGGATGAGCTGCCCAGACACATAAAGAGCAGGATTTGCAATCGTAAGTAGGTCCAAACAGGAAGGTGGAACATCAGAGGTTCAGACTTTCAAACACCAGGGATCTTTGGCAAGTCAGGCTGCTTGTGTTTCAGACTTAGGCATCTAAGTAAATCCTCAGGAGGAGGGAAAAGATTTGGGATAAATGCCTGAGTTTGCCAGTGCTTGGCCTCTATGAATGTGTGTGGGGAGGGTGGGTGGAAAGACCTGAAAGTCTTTACCTTATCCCTGTGGATTAAGCACTGTCCCAGCACAGCAAGGACATGGACCTGTTGGAATGAGTTCAGAGGAGGCACTGAGTGGATCAGAGGGATGGGGAAAGGCTGAGAGAATTGGGATTGTTCAGCCTGGAGAAGAAAAGGCTTTGGGGTGACCTAACTGTGGCCTTCCAGTGCCTGAAGGGACTATGAGAAAGGTGGAGAGAGATTGTTTACAAGGGCCTGGAGTGACAGGACAAGGGGGAACTGAATGATCTTTAAGGTTCCTTCCAATCCAGGCCATTCTGATTCTGTGATTCCTTTTGAACTTGTTTTGATGAAGATGTTTGAACACGGGACTTCTTTGGGAGCAGTTAATTAATGGGGCAGGAGCTGGGCTAGCCATGGGGTAGTTTAATGCTACTTGCTCTGCAAATTCTCTTCTTGTGTCTGAAATTAGCCTTTCTTTGCAATTCTTACATTATTTTTCAAACAATTTCAGCTGCCAAGCCAGAAAATGTGGCAAACCACTGTCCTTTGTGCCATGAGAACTTTCCCCCTGGAGAAGAGGTGAGGCCTTCCTTCACACTGGGCTGATGTTGTTATGGGCTGTTTTAATGTGATGAACCTTTCAAGATATATTAAAATAATGCATGTGTTAATTTCTACTTCATGGCAAGGAGCTCACACTTTGAAAAAGCAGGTTAAAGTGTGGTTGCCATAAAGTCTGTACAAAATTATCATTTTGCCCATGTGCCATTGGCTAATTTTGCTGGAGTTGTGCTATCACTTGTTTGTAATTGACTTCAGGCCTGGAGATCTCACCTGATGGACAAGGATGGCTGTAAAATGAACCAGCGAAGGACATCCCCGATGAACAAAACCATTCTGGTGCAGCCTGGTGAGGCATCAGTTAATGATAATAACGTTTGTGCTTTTTACTGTGTTGCCTTTGCTTGAGGAAAGTGTTTCATCCCCAAGAGCTGGGTCAGTGCAACTCGTGGTTTGCGTTTGTGTGAGCTAAGTGACAGTTCTTGTGCTGGTACTGTGTGCATGGGGAGCAAATTCCCAAAATCATGCAAAAACAATCATGGTAAAATGAGGACACGAGCTCAGCTGGTGGGGGAAACTGGCAGATTTGATAAATTGATCAGTTCAGGCAGATTTGATAAATTGATCAGTTCAGGGTTTTTTTCTGCAGAACGGGATGACCATGAATAGAACAATCAGCTGAACAATGCTCTGGAAAGCTCCTGAACGCTGACACAGGGAACCAGAGCCTGATTTAGCTTTTAGTGTCCAATCAAAGGGTGCTAATCTGATCCTAATTACAGGGTGAACTGAACAGTGAGTGCTGTGCACTGCTTTTCCTTTCCAGTCCAGATGCAGGAACTACACAGAATTTATCATTGTGCAGCTTTTTCAGCATCAAAGAGACATCAATGCTGATGTCAGGTGGTGGTTTTTTTAACAGTTGTCTTTATGAACTACATGGAAAATCCTTTTATTTCCAGAACACAGAAGTTACACAAACTGCCTGCAGCACCAGAACTTTTGGCCAGTAACATCCAAACCATTCCTCCTTCAGACTCCAAATTTGGAGTTTTTTAGTCAGCTGCATGTTCAGAGTCCACCTCCTCTGAGCTATGCTTTGCTCCTTTGCATGTCACTGCTTCAAGTTCCTGGAAAGAGCTGTGGAATTGCTCATTCCAGCTGACCTCAGTGAATCATAGGAGTTAAACTCAGCAATTTCCAGTCTTAAACTGGATCCACAGTTCTGTCTGTCTGTCCTCAGCACTGCTGTTTGTACTGGCTAATAAGCTACCAATCAGTTGTTTGTTGCTGCTTAGAATTTGGAAACAGAAGCAAGTCCTGCCTGGATAAGCTCTGATTCCAGAGGTATTTTCTAGTGATAGGAAAGGAACCAACCCAGACCGTTGAGTCTGACCACTGCTGGTGTGCAACAAGCTCAGGCTCAATGTCTGCCAGCTTCTGGTTGCTTCAGTCATACAAACTTAACAGATCTTGGGAATCAAAACGATGGATTAAATTCACTCCTGGGACTAGGTGTGCTTGCAGTAATGATTTCTATTTTCTCTTCACAGCCAAAGTAGGTGGCCACTATTTAAGGAAACCAGGTCCTTCAGGAACAAAATTTGAACCTCCTGCAATAGGAAGCAAGATCCGAACCCGAGGGCGCCCAAATAAAAGCACTGGCAAAACATACTCAAAGCGATGACAGGACAAGTATTTCTTCCTTTGTCTTCATAACGGGGCACATGGCTGTTCAGAGCTATTTAACCATTGTGGGCAACTTGTATCATCTTTTCTGTGGGCTGTTTTTAGCCTTGAGCATTGCCTGGTGTGATCCCCAGGGCTGTCCCTTGGCGTTGCTGTTGCTGCAGCACTGGGCTTTGCTTCTAGGAATGCTCATGTTGGAAATGCCAGATATTCTGGAGCACAAAGATTATTTTGACAGATAACTGTGCTCTCCTTTCCAATGCCATGTCTGTAATTTAATGGGTTCAAGCACTTTAATTATGTCAGGGGAGAGGAGTCTCTTCCCTGGCTCCCCTGAGCTGCTCAAGGAACAGGAGCCACACGTGGGGGAAGCTTGGCTTTATGTGTGTGTCAGATTTAGGGTTCTAAAGGCAGCAGAGCTGTACCCAAAGCGCTGCTCAATCCCAGGAATTAGCACCAAATGGAGAAGCCAGAAGGGCTGGTTGGATGTTCTCCTGTGTTGTGCCACTGTGTAGGAGGTGACAGGACCTTTTGGCCTCTCTCACTGTGCACCAAGTGCCTTATGAGCCCACTTGGCAGCAGGGTTAAAATAAACCCTCCAAGTCTGTATCCCCAAGAAATGACGCCTTACAGAAACGAAAAAATTATCTTGGTTGGGCCCTGAAGAGCTTGAATTAGTAAATTTAGACCTTTTTGCCTGCTTTAGTGCACTTGCAGCTCAAATACTGAGCTTCTCTAGTTAGACCTTGATTAAAACAACCATCCACAGGCTGCAGCACATCTTTAACAGCTTCAGGGAGGCAAAGTCTATTAAGACCCAAGGCATGAACTTTGTACCAAAGCAGCAATTCTCACGTCTCTACCTGTAACATTCCAGCTGTTGCTTGCCAGGATGGAATTGGTACCATGGGCATGGGAATAATATAAGGGGAAATTTGGGGGTTTTTGCACCCATGGAGTGAATTTGTGGTATTGTTTTGCATATACAGAGCTGATTTTGTAATACAGTTTTTCTAGTTTGCCTGCAGCCCGCCCCTTCTGGATTTTCCAGGTAGATCAGTGTGCCTGGATCTCAAAAATCGTTATGTAAACTGTTTCTCTAACTCTTCCAAATACATATCTCAATAATTACACACACATTAGGAACATATATATATATATGTATATATATATTAACAAATGCATAGGTATTTTTATTTTCCCTATAGTGACATGGGCTCCTATTTAAGAGCCTGATTCTATATGCTGAATAAATAATAAATATCTCAAAATCACCATTGATCTTGCTCAGAGGTGTAAGGATGTGATACAATAAGGAAATAACTTGGCAGTGATCAAATGGTAATTTTTTGTGAAAGGACCCTTTTGGAGCACAGTAGTACCACCAGTGTCATGTTCAAAGGTGTATTTATGAGGGCTGCTCCTTAATAAACAACCTGGGTTTGCTGCAGTGGCAAAAGAAGCACTGGGGTGAAAAACACCATGAGGTTTGGTGCTGTGCCATCAAGTCTTGAGCAAAATATCCCAGAGAAAAACCCTTGCACAGGTGCAGGTCTGGGCAATGGAAAGAAGGTCTGCAAAGTGTGGGCCTGGAAACGTTGGCAACAACAGGGAAAGAGCTCAGGGCTGGTTTCTGTGTGATCTCTGTCCATGTGAACTGTGCCTGAGTGTCACCTGAGGTGTTTTCATCTGTGTCACTTCAGAGAAGATTCCAGAGCAGTCCCTGGCCCTGTGTGCAGGAGCTCATCTCATCCCAAAAGACCTCCTGGTGTTCCACTACCCCAAGAGAGCAATTCATAGCAATTGCGTGTTCCCAAGTGATGCATGAGCAGATCAGGTATTGAAATCTGGGAGATTCTATCCAGAGAAAAAGTCGTTTGTGTTAAATGTCAGTTATTTTTGTTGCACATGTTTAATAAATTACTTTAGCCAGTCTGGAGCATACCTCTGTATTTTCCAGCTGCTACCATGGAAATTGGTACAGGGTGAGGTGAGGCTGTGGCTCCTGCAGCACCTGGGGGTACCTGGTGTGTGGTGTACCTGTACCTGTGTGAGCTGTACCTGTGTGAGCTGTACCTGTGTGTGCTGGACCTGTACCTGTGTGAGCCCTGCCTGTGTGACCTGTGCCAGTGTGAGCTGTACAAGCTGTACCTGTGTGAGCTGTACAAGCTGTACCTGTGTGACTTGTATGTGTGTGAGCTTTCTCTGTGTGAGCTGTACCTGTGTGTGGTGTACCTGTAAGTGTGTGAGCTATACCTGTGTGTGCTGGACCTGGACCTGTGTGAACTGTATCTGTACAAGCTGTACCTGTGTGTTCTGCACCTTTGTGTGCTGGACCTGTGTGAGCCCTGCCTGTGTGACCTGTGCCAGTGTGTGCTGTACCTGTATCTGTGTGTGCTGTACCTGTACAAACTGTGCCTGTACTTGTGTGAGCCCCACCTGTGGGTGTTGTACCTATGCGAGCTGTACCTGTACTTGTGTGAGCCCTACCTGTGGGTGTTGTACCTGTGCGAGCTGTACCTGTACTTGTGTGAGCCCTACTTGTGTTGTACCCGTGCGATCTGTACCTGTGTGAGCTGTACCTGGACCCTTGCGGCGCCGCTGCGGCAGCCGCACTGCTGGGCAGCGATGCAGCCCCGTGTTTTGCCCTTATTTAAGGCATCACTGCACCCAGGAGCAGCGCCCAGCCCCGTCCCGGCGGGTCCGTGCCGCCGCTTTCCCGCTGCGAGTTCGGACCGCGGCCGGACCCTCCCCGAGGGCGGGCCCGTGCCGGGGGCGGCCCTTGGGCGGCGGCGGCGGCGGC
>VZTJ01001127.1:1487067-1500128 GCA_013397795.1 Orthonyx spaldingii | reverse complement strand
GTCCGCCGCTTGCTCGGGCTCACCCGACCCTTCTCTGCCTCGCCCGTCCGACCCCTGCTCGGGCTCATCTGGAACTTCCCTGCTTCACCCACTCCATCTCAGTCTCACCCGCCCGACCCCTGCTCGGGCTTACTCGACCCTACTCTGCCTTGCCCACCTCATTTCAGCCTCACCCATCTGGCCCTTGCTCGGGCTCATCTGACCCTTAGCTTCACCTGCCTCATCTCAGTCTCACCCAACCGACCCCTCTCTCGAGCCCGCCCAGCCCTTCTCTGCCTCTCCAGCCTCGTCTTTGCCTCACCCACCCCATCGCAGCCTCACCCACCCAACTGCTCCTGGGGCTCATTCGACCCTTTGCTTCACCCGCCTCAGTCTCACATGACCGACCCCTGCTCAGGCTTGCCCAGCCCTTCTCTGCCTCTCCTGCCTCATCTCCGCTTCACCCGCCTCATCTTCACCTCACCCGACCCCAAAACAGTGTCCCCAGCAGGACCAGGGCAGTGCCTGTCCCCCTGTGCTGGGCACTGCTGAATCCCCTCGAGTGCTATGTTCTGCCCCTCACTATAAATCAGACTTTGAGGGGCTGAAGCATGTCCAGAGAAGGGCATGGAGCTGGGGAAGGGTCTGGGGAGTCAGTCCTACAAGGAGCAGCTGAGGGAGCCGGGGATGCACGTAGGGCTGTGGTTTAGTTGACGAGGAGGTGATTGCTCTGATGATCTTGGAGGTCTTGTCCAACTTTGATGATTCTGTAATTCTCTCTCAGCTAACCCCATTCAAAAAGTGCTTGGATAACACCCTCAGACATATGGTGTGGTTCTTGGGGTGTTCTTATGCAGGGTTGGGAGATGGACTCAGTGATCCTTGTGGGTCCCTTCCAGCTCAGGATATTCTCTGATTCTCTGATCTTTGACTCCACAGCTCTGCAAGTCCTGACTCCAGCCTGAGCCTGTCCCTGCCACTCGACGTGCCCTCGCTGCTCTCCCATCCCTCCTTCATCACCACCACTGGATCCAACACCGGCTACACCATGGTCCCCTCTCCACCCTCCTACCACAAACTGCTGGTTCCCCACCACCCCCTCACCACCGCACACAGGGACGACCCAACGCCCTCCACCTCTGCCGGCCACCCCTCACCGCTGGCCACCTTCCACACCAGGATTGCACCTCTCAGCCAAAGCGGGGCCGCACCTGATGCCTCCAACAGCCCGGCACCCCCCTCACATCACGGTGGCAGCGGCGTTGGCCTCGTGCTCTTCGGTGCAGGGCTCGTGAGCAAAGCCTTGTTGCAAAGCCTGGTGGAAGAGCCGGGCTGCTGCCTGCTGTATGTGGTGGAGGAACGGCCAGAGGAGGTGGAACGTGCCCTTGGCTCTGAAGTGCCAGCTGGCACCAGGGTGCTGCAGCCTCAGGACGCTGCCGTGGCGCTCGGCGATCCGCGGTACTGACGGCCACAAGCTCCCGTGCGTAGCTCTGCTCAGGGCAGGGGGTTCCATACAAGCCTTACCTTCCCCTCTGGAAAACTCTGTAGCAGCCCCAGCTGTGCCTCTGGCCATACACGTGGGCCCTTTTGTCACCTACCCACGGGTCTGCCAGGAGTCCCCAAGAATCTTAACTGAGCTTACATACCCAGATTAATGAAAACGTGGGGGTGTTTAGTTAGAGGCAGTTTTGTTAAGGAATATAAAAAACACCATTTTCCTCCATTCCTACAGAACAATAATAAATGACACTTTCCCTGCTACCTGCCAGTTTTTCTGTCTCGGGGCAGTTGGCTGAGTTTGGTGGCTGTTGGAGCTCTCCTAGATAAGTGAGGGTTGGTGTAGGTAGGGAGGATTGGGACGTTTTGCTTTACAGTTGAACTGAACAACTGTAACATCACTAACGTGATGTTACTGTCGGGTCTAAAATTGGTATTTTAAATATTGCAGGAGCAAAAGGCAGAGCTTTTAGGAAAGGCTGATTTGATACTAGAAAGTAAAGAATCACAGTAAGCTAAGGTGCATCGATCACTTGTTCAGCAGCTCTACCACAAAATACTTTGGATTTCTCTGTGTGTGTTAACTGACAGGATTTAACTGCTTTTTAAAGGACACTTTTAAAAGACTTTCTCCTTTAAGATGCAGGAAGAGCAGTGCAATTCCTTTGTGCCACTTGTGATTTTAACCTATGTGTGTCACTCAATATTTCATCCTTGAAGCAGGCACTGAGTTCCTTTTATAACTCAACTGCCTCTTCCAGAGCAGTGGAGTTTTAGGCTTTTTTAACTGTAACCAAAAGGAGCTTTTGAGCATTGTTCAATCTAGTGAAAACCTCGTCCTCACTGAAGATCTCTCTTGATTCCTGCAGAGTGTCTGGAGCCATTATTTGTTCCCCACCTGACGAAGCCCCTGAGATGGTAAGAGATGCCTTACGAGCAGGTAAGAGGAGCAGCTGCACGTTCAGCTTTTCCCTGTGCCTGCTGATGTGAACCTGTGAACGTGTTTGTGTTTCAGCAGCAGCCCTGGAGCTGTGCAGACTCTCTAATTGTGTAATTCAAGTGACTGAGATCACTGCTGATGTTAATGGCTGGCCACCAGTGGGGTTGGTGCTGTGCTGGTCCCAGTATGACTGGGCAATGTCTCAGCCTAAAATCCCACCAGGACTCGCAGAAAAGCTATCACCAAACAGTCCCACTCCTGGGGTCTGGAATGGCTGAAACCACAGCAGGCAGCCAGAAGGGGGTACATGGCATCAACAAACAGAAATGTGACAAGCTGTGTCACATTACTGCAAGATCAAGGTGTTTTGTGCAGCTGTGTCTCCCCTGAGCCCCGTGTGTGTCCTGTTTTGCACAGGTAAAGGTGTGTTCTGCCAGGGGCTGCCCAGCTTGGACAGGCAGACAGCAGAAGCTTGTTTCGATGAGGCCGACAGGTGTGGGAGGCCACTCGTGTGTGGGTTCTACAAGTAAGATCAGCGGTTTTCCTCTGATGTATTCTTGATAAAATCACGTGTCAGGAAGCAGCACTGATTCCTCAGGCTTTCCTGACTTTGTCCTCAAATCACCTTGGTTTCACCTCATCCCTTGTTTCCCTTGGAAGGCGCTTTGACCCAGCCCTGCAGTTCTTGTACAAGAAGGTGCGGGACAGCCGGGCCCTGGGCAGGATCCACCGGATATCCGCCATCAGCAGCCTCTATCCAGCAGCCTCTCTGAGCCTCCTGAAAGCCTCAGGTACCCAGCAGGTTCATGCTGAAGAGTCTGGGCTTGTATTGGAGTCACTTGGGTGGGAAAAGAGCTGAAAGCTCATCTGTTCCACCATGGGCAGAGACACCTTCCACCAGACCAGGTTGCTCCAAGTCCCTTCCAGCCCAGCCTGGAAATGTCTCTTACTGTGTTCTGTGGGAATTCCCCAGTGTTTGTATAGCCTTAAGATCCATGGGGGTTTTTTTGAGGAGTGTTTTCTTCACCAAACTTCATTTCCATGCACTTTTTTTGTCCTTTTAGTATTAATTTCTTCACTGTGGGGGCTTTTTGTGCCATCTCTGTGCAATTCAGAAATGTACACTGTGGGTTTCACTGTGGAGACCGTAACACCCAGTTTTGGTTCTTTCAGGTGGAATTTTTTACAATGCTGCCGTGCATGACATAGATATTATCAGTTTGTTGTTGGGAGAGAGTGTGCCAGATACAATATTTTCCCTGGGCCATGCCTTCTGTGCAGGTGAGAATGAGTCTTTTGATGGTTTATTGGGTACCTCTGGACCTCAGTACTAAAACTGGGAAGAAGGAGGGAACGAGAGCATGGTAGCCATGAGAATTATTCCATCATTTGGAAGCATTTAGAAAAACAGGCTGGTGAAACAGAAGGCAGGCTCCTCGGGAGTATTTGGTGAGGATCTCTGAATTTGGTGAATCTCCTCCTGATGTGAAGCAGTTGCAGTGGAGTTATCATTGAACATTGCTCTGCAGGACACCAGGTTTGGAACCAGAGTGCAGAAAATATTGAGCAAAGCTTTGACCTCACAAGAATGTCAGTGAAATGTTCATTCTCTGCTTTCTCTGGCCTTTCCCTGTGGATCCAGCACAAAGCTGTGCGTTTGCTCTGGATCATGTTGGGCTGACAGGCACCCTCTGGGTTACCACACTCATTTAAACGAACCATAAAAGGTGGAAGCTGCCATTTTTGAGATGGAAATGCAGAGTTTTAATTAAGGTAATTGCAGCAGCTGCCAAGCTTGGCTGGCTGGGGTGAGGAGGGGCAGGATGCAACGCTCTCCTCCGTGGCACAGCATTGAAATGCAGCAAGCAAGAGCCCTCCAGGAGGGTTCTGTACCCTCTGCCTTGCTCCAGCAATGTGCTGGAAGTTGTCTGATCCTGGTTGGAATGAGCTACAGAGACAAATGTTTGAAAGCAGAGGTGGGTGCCCTCGTTAGGGAGAGCTGCAGGCTGGGAAGGTGGAGTTGGGCCTGGGGCTGTGTTCCTGCAGAGCTGCCTGTGCTCCATCAGGAATGCTGCTGAAGCAGCCGGAGTGCTGTCACCAGGGTGTCCTGTGGGAAGGTGTCACAAAGGCAGTGTCACCTCCCAAAGGAAGAAGAGCAGTTTGTAGGTGTAGAACGTGCTGGTTTGCTGTTCCTGAGGTGAGCCAGGCCTGTTTTGTCCCCAGACATGGGCTGCCTGAGGGACGTGGACACGGCTGCCATCAGCATGAAGTTCCCCAGCGGAGCCATTGTCACTCTGGACGTCAGCCAGCACTGCACCAGGAGCTGTGACCAGCGGCTGGAGGTGGGGCCCTGCTGCTCAGCCAAGTCTGTTGTTGGCTCCACAGCCCAGCACAAGTTTTCCCCTCTGGGTGTGCCTGCAGCACATTTCCCAAACCCCCTCTATGACAGAATCACAGAATCACTGAGGTTGGAAAAGACCTCCAGGATCATCGAGTCCAACCCGTGACCAATCCCCACCTTGTCACCAAGAGCAGAGCTCTGAGTGTCACATCTAATTGTAGGGCTGTTGCCTCTGCAGCAGTGGCTTCTTGTCCTTTTTCAGTCTACAATCCACTTTCTCTTTTCTCACCCAAATTTTCCCTCTGTTCCATACATTCGTGATGTTAAGAGCTGCATGAATCATACCAGAGCAGGAACTGGTGTCAGTTCTCCTGAGGCTAAAATTTTGCAAGTTTCCTTTGTCCTTTCCAGGGTGGTTTCAGGTGTGTAGCAGCAGTTCAGCCTATTAAAGGGGAAGAAAAGTGTGAATTCCTACAGTCTTGAATAATCAAGCTGTGGGGGCTGGACTTAGGGAGGAATTTCTGTTAAACACTTAGAAAAGCTTTGCTCAGGTGGGAAACACAAGGTGAAGCATCAGACAGGTGGAAGCCGCTGCACTACAGCACATTCCTGGTGTTTGTGTCTGAGCTGTACCAGGGTGGGGCAGGTGTGACTCCTCATTCCTGGTCTTTCCTCTTGGTTTTACAAACCAGGGCTTCTCTAACTTGGCCAGGTGTGGGAGATCAAAAGTGTGATAACTTAAAAATGTCCTTTCTTCCCTGTTTTGCTCCTTCCCTCAGGTTCATGGGTCTCAAGGGACATTAAGGGTGGACAACCAGAACCCCCTGAGCATCACAGAGCATGGGACTTCAGTGTCCATCTGTCCCCAAACCCAAGCTGAACGCTACAGAGACACACACAGGGAGCTCTTCAGGCACTTCCTGAGAACCCTGAAAGGTGGGACAAGCCTTAAATTAATGACTGGGGTTGCTTTGGATTGGCTTTGTCAGAGGATGCACTGTGTCAGGTCGTGGAGATGGGTGAGGGATGGAGTGTTGATTTGAAACTGTGTGCTGGGAAGAAATGAGAGTTGGGGAAATTGCACTGGACCTCACTGTCCTTTGTGATGAAAGCAGCTGTTTGTGACAGCCAGGAGACCCTCAGCTACCCAGAAGGGATAAAAATAACAGAATCATGGAGTGGGTTGGGTAGGGAGAGACCTTAAAAATTGTCTAGTCCAAGAGATTTTTGTTTAATAGTGTTTCAGTTGTTGTGGCTGCACTGACAGGCAGGAGGAGGGGGCTGAAATGTTTTAAATCCTGCGGCCCCAGCGCCGGGAGCTGCCTGGGTGGGACCTGTGCTCACTATGGGTTCCATGCAGTGCTTTGCTCCTGTCCCACAGGCCAGGAGCCCCCCGTGGTCACCAAGGAGCAGTTCCTCTGCACAATCCAGGTGGCTGCAGCGGCCGAGCAGTCCTGGAGGAACGGCTCTGCCGTGGGTTTGCACAGCGGTGCCGCGGATCCGGCCGGAGTCAAGGCTGAGGGTGTGTGACAGCCCCTCGGCTGGGACACAGGGAGGACTTCCCACCTCATGGCCTCAGCATGAGCCTGGGTGGAGGTTTGGATGTTCCCACTGGGAATGCCCAGCAGACAGAGGCACTTCTGAAGCAGGAGCACTCTGTGCTGGGGTGGTGCAGGGTTCCTACATCAGCCAGAGTTTGCAAGAAATTCCATGTGGTTTCATCCAGGTGCCTTTTCCTCCTGGAGAGTGCTGCTTCTCCTGTTTTCCCAGGAGAAGTGATGCTGCTGGGGCCAGGCAGGGTGGTGTAGGACCACTAGCAGCCAGGGTGGGGATGGTGCAAGCAGGTGTCTTCCCAGCAGTGCCACAAGTGAGGTGACATAATGCTCAAAAAAATACGGGAGCATCTGGTCTGTGAGTAGTTTCAGGTTGGATATATGGAAGAAATTCTTCCCTTTGAGGGTGGTGAGGGGCTGGAATGGATTTCCCAGAGAAGCTGTGGCTGCTCCATCCCTGGAAGTGTCCGAGGCCAGGTTGGACGGGGCTTGGAGCAAGCTGGGATAGTGGAAGGTGTCCCTGCCCATGGAGGGGGTGGAATGGGACGAGCTTGAAGGTTTCTTCCAACCCAAACCAGTCTGGGATTCCATGATCCTGTTTGGGACACAGACCCCAGCAGAAGGCAGAGCCACAGGCCAGTCTGTCTCTGCCAGGAGCTTTGGACCTTTGTCATGAGTGGAGCTCTCTGCAGGTGTGTGGCTCTGACTGTTCCTGTCTGCCTGTCACGTGCCAGTTTTCAAGGTCTTTTGGAAGCTTTTTTTTTTTGTATTTTTATTGAATTACAACAACATTCTTGCCTTCTTCCATTTCAAGGCGTTAGTTTATAAACTTCTTGCAAGAACCTTTAGTTCGATCAATTTCCAATTCCTACCTATGGAATATATATTCCTAAAACTAAAAATAGTGGTGACATTTGTGTTCTCTTTGGGAAATTGTTTTTAATTTTTCAAGCTCAGAAAAATTGTCTTAATGCTTGTTCTCCATTTCATTCACTATTTTTTAGCCATTTATTGAGAAAAAAAAAGGTTTTATATATCCAGAAGCTCTCTTTTGCCTCTCTATACTTGCTGTAGCAGTTTAATACTCACTGGTGGGTTTCTTTTTGGTTTCAGCAGCTTCAGGCCCTTTGAGGTCCTACAGGTGAAGGTTTGCTCTGGGTTAGGAGGGTACTTTCTGTCCAGTTTTAATTGCCAGATGTAGCAATTCCCACATGTGCTTTTATTGTGTTACCAAAAAAAAAAAAAAAAAGCAACAAAAACCCCAAAAAACAAAACCAAAAACCCCCAAAAACCAAACCCGCCCCCCAAAACAAATGAGAAGCCACAGCTATAAAAATAACACATTTTCCAAAGATAACATTACAAAAAATACAATTCCTACCAGGGAGTGATCCATTAATACTGCCGGGAACAGCCCTGGGAACGCTGGAAATGTTGAGTGGTTGTTGCAAAAGATTGAAAGCATTGAAGTGCTTTACTGAGCCGTTGCCTGGGGCCAGGTTCACTGTCAGCCACGCCAGGGGAGTTCCCAATCCCAGAGGAGTCGGGTTCCCAATCCATGTGGTGAGGGGGTGGGATGGCCTTGGGGAGGGACAGGAGGCCACCTCCGTGTGCTGAAGGCTGGGAGCTGCTGTGGGACACCCAGACAGGGCTTGGGAGGAGGGTGCCAGACCCAGGGCTGCGGGTGCAGCTCGTCCAGTGGTCACAGTCCCCCTTGGAGAGGGAACAGCCACTGCCTGCCTGGAGGAGAAGCCGGGTCTCAGGTGAGCCCTGGTGGGACTTGAGCTGTTCTGCTCTTGCTTAGAGGGTGCAGAGCTTTGGGAAGGGTATCCAGCCCCTTCCCCAGCCCGGGGGTGATGGGAAGCAGGGGCAGGGCTGCCCTTGGAAGCATCCAGAGACAGAGGGTGCAGCATCATTTCTGTGCAGATTCCCAAAATCTTGAGTGAGCCAGGGCTGAGGGGGCAGATGCAGCAGCTCCCCACCCAACCTCCCACAGCAACAGCTCCTGTGACTTCCTGTGCCTTTCCAAGACCTGTTGTGGGACATTGCCTTCCCAAATGTGTAGGGAATAAATGTTCAGGGAGGGAACACACTTTTTGTGTCCTTGCTTTCTGTGGAGGCTTTTTTCTCCGTCTGAATCAACAGAGAAATTACAGCTGGGAAAAGTGACCAGGAACAGAACAGGACTGGTCAGCCAGTCCATGTCATGCTCCAAAAAGATGGAATTGACACCGCGGCATTCCAGCTTGTCAGGTCTGACCTGTCAGCGAACCACCCCAAGGGAGCAGGGAGGCATTATCCAGACCTCTGACTTCCCAGGACAATCATTGGCTTTCCCCCTCTTCCACAATTCCATGCAAGAGATTCAGAGGAGGAAAGAAACTGAGTTTTGAATAGATAAGGCTGGAGACAGGATTCTCTGCATGTTCACATGCTACAACATGAAATTAATTTACTTAACACTGCGGTGTCTCAGGAGTCAGTATCAATTTTTATAGCTTACATGAAAATAAATCTTTCTCTCTCCTTACAGCACAATGAGTTTACTGTATGTACATTCTGTTTATATACACCAACCTTTTTAAGTACAAGAACACATTGGGAATGGACAGACAGGTTCTTTCTGGCTCTACAGAGGGCTGAGGGAAGGGGTGCGTTTGGCAGTCCATGAAACGCAGGATGTGGCTTTGCACCAGTCCCTGGCGATGCCTGCACAGATCAGGGCTGGGTCCGTGCTGCAGTGACAAAACCCTCTCAGTTTGGGACGCCATGGAGAACACGGATGGTGAGCAGGGATGAGAAAAACGTGCTGTGCTTACACCGCTGGAGGCAGGGATGCTCCAGGAAAACACAAACCAGCCCGTGCCTCCTGCGCCACGGGCAGGCAGAAATCCCGCTCTGGCTGCTGAGCTGGCTTGGCTGCCCTCCTCCTTCTCTTACTCTTCCTCCTTCTCACCTCCAGGGCAGGCACCTCCCGCCTGGCTCAGAGCCTGCAGGTCCCCTGGATAACAAAATCACACCTCTCCAGGTGCCCAAGGCTGCAAATACATTTCAAGGCGGTGGGGTTCTCACCCCCCACTGATGTCTCGCTGCCACCCCTGGCACCCCTCAGTTGATCTCTCCCTCCGTGAACTCCTCCTTTATGGACTGTTTGCGGGATTTGCAGTCCGGGAGGTCGAAGCCGAAGTCGGCCCAGTCGTCGGCCGTGCCGCGGTTGGGGATGGTGATGGTGTGGCGCACGCGGAAGTGCACGGCCTCCATCACCCGCTGCCGCTGCAGCTCGCCCGAGCTGCCGATGGAGATGGTGGAGGCGTTGCTGCTGGAGCGGATCAGCTGCTGGGCCCCGTAGTCGTGGCTCTGTTTGAGCTCCTGCAGGCCCCGCCAGATGACCATGCGGTACTGCTCCGGGATCTTCAGTGCTCCGAGATCCTGCAAGGACAGCAGCGCTGAGGCACGGCCGGCAGAGGTGTGGCTGTGCCAGCAGGAGCAAGCCCTGGACCCCCCAGGTCATGTTTTTGGGGGATGTGGACACAAATGAGCAGAGCTGGACCTCCCACCAAGGCTATGGGTGCATCATCCCCTGGGTTATTCCTTGTTTGTAACTCAACCGCAGCTTTGCAGGTTGGAGACTTTTTGTTGTTGTTTTGGGAGGGGTTCACATCAAACTGGTGTGGAGATGGGAGGGAAGGAAGGGATCATTGCCCTCGGACACAGGTGGCAGAGCAGCGTGTGGAGCATCCTTGTGCCCGTGCACTTGGGATGGTCTCTGCTCTGGTCCTGACCTGGGAGGCCAGAGCAGCACCTGCCTCAAGCTCTGAGGTGGGTGAGAGCGGCTCTCACAGAGCCGGGAGAGGTGGGTGACCTCGGGCTGGGGACCTGTGCCAGGACAGACACCAGCACAGGGGAGAGCTGCCAGGGATCCGCGTTAATGCCGACACAGAGACTGGCGGGAGCGTTAACTGCAGCAGACAGCGAGTATGCAATTAGTAGCTACAAACGCCGACTCAGACACACAGCTCTGCCCTGACACAAGTTTTGGCCATTCCTAAACGTTTCCTTGGACAGCTGACAGACGGTCACGGAGTTAGTTCAGCAAGTGGTCCAAAACCAGGCTCAGGTTACACAACTGGCCCCAGCCACCAGTGACAAATCATCGGCTCTCCCGCAGGATGCTGCAGCTGCCAGGCAGAGACACCGCTACGCCTGCCTGGGGCAGAACGGGGTCGGGCAGGAGCTCTGTCTCAGCCAAAACACCAACTCCGGGATTTACAGGGCTTGCCACGGCTCAAAGGGTTCAGGATTAATTTTTGGTTTCCTTTTTCTTGTTCCCCTGATGGGCTGGGGAAGCCCCGGCTGTGGTGCCACCCCTGGTGCCATCTCCAGTGTGTGGCAGCAGCAGAGGTTGATGCTCCAGGCATGCACAGCTACTTCCAGCATCCCCTCCGTGCTTTTTCTGACAGCTTTTGCCCGATCTGGGCTATTTCATTCTGGACTTCCCTTAAAAAAAATGCCCTGGGCTCAACTCCCTTATTTCAGCCTCTTTCATCCCAAAGATTAGCAGGGGAAGAGGTGAGAGCAGATTAAACCTCCCTGAGCTGCAGTGGGGTGTCCCTGCTGGCTCTGTGGGATTTGGGGTGTTCCCCTGAGCACCTCAGCTGTGTTTTCTGTGTTAGGTGGAAAATCTCCCTGAGCTCTGGCCTGGGGATCTTTGATCTCTGTTGTTTCTGAGAGCCTGGAGGAAGCAGCTGACACTGGCTGTGGGTTTTCGAGACTGGTTGTGGTTTTTACCAAGGCCTGAGCTACTGCTACCTCTGAAGGACCATCAAGGATGAGAGGCATCAATCCTGGGGGCACATGTTCTGTGTGAGGGGTTGGGGCACAGGTTTCCCTTCCTCCAAAACAGTTTTGGTTTTGCTTTTCAGACCAACAGCTGCTGGAAACAAGTGGTAAGAACAGATCTCCCCAAAGCATTTACCTCTATGGATAGGTTCTGCAGGTGGTAAATATTCTGTAACCCTTGTGAGGTGAAATAGTCGATGCAGTTTGGACACCCCAATCCTGTTAAAAAACTGCAGAGAAAGTTTGGAAAATAAAGTGGCATTAAGTTCTCAGGAACAACAGCTGTGTCCCATCTCTGTGGGACAGACCGTGTCAGGTGGGGGACATGGAGAGCTCCACTGCCACTAAGGTCAAAGCAAAGAGTGGGATTATGTTCATTCCTAAAACTACAGATGTTTTTCTCCTGATTGTCTGAGATTTTGTCTCAGGAACTTATATAATGTGAGGGAGCTTGAGCTACTGGGGAGGGGGATCAGGGCATGCCCCATGCTCTGCCCTGTGTGGATGCTGGCCCAAGGTCTGTCAGAACATTGTGATCTTTTTGAAGGCCAAAACATTAAAAAGCTGCAGAGCTGTTAATGCATTCCTGATGGAAATAAGCCACATGGACGCATTTCCAGGAGTTGCTGCGAGGAAGGGGAAAGGGGAAGCTCACAAAGCTACATTCCATTGGACATGTAGGACAGGATTCTCTCTTGGGTGTACTTAATTTCTTACTGATGGATTCCCAGGGAGGTGCATGAGGGCAGTGGGGTTTCTGACTGGTCTTTGGTTGCTGAGGTAGGAGGAACAGCATTGATTTTGGAGCAGTGATTTCTCAGCTGGGGCCAGTGGCCAGTTGACCAGTTGGAGCAGACAGATGGGAAGGTTAGAGCAGGGACACAGCAAGGAACAGAGGACAAGACAGACAGAGCACCGGGCACCTTCCCTACCTGACGAGGCTGGGGTCGGGGTTGTAGGGCGGCGGGGGGGTGCAGTGTGACCCGGACACCATGGACTGGGACGAGTGGCCCCCGTTCATTTCTCCGTTGGGCTGCATGGGGTGGCTGTTCAGCATTCCAGGTCCTGGGCAGAGGCAACAAATGCATCCATCAGACACCAGCTGGCTGAGAAAACCCCCCACTGCTGGGCAGGGAGAGCGCCGTGCCCGGCCTGGCGCTGCAGGACGTACCCATGGGGCCCAGGCTGGGAGCAGAACTGGAGCCGTGCTGGGCTGGCTGCCCCACCAGCTGGTTCACAGAGGGCAGCTTGTTGATTCCTCCGCCGTGGACTTTATTCATGGGGGAAAGGACGGGGCCGTAGGAGGAAGGTGTCTGCAGCTGGCTCCTGTTCGGGGATGGAACGCTCTGGTCAGCCTGGGGTGGGTGGGATGGAGCTGCCCTGCCCTGCCCTGGAGCTCCCATCCAGCCCATCAGACCTCCCTCCCAAGGATGCTCAGGGACTGCAGGGGTCTTGAGGGGCTACAGAGGTCTGAGGGGCTGCAGGGGTCTCAAGGGCTGTGGGGGGCTCAGGAGCTGCAGCGATCTCAAGGGGCTTCAGGAGTCTTGAAGGGCTGCAGGGCTCTGGGGGACTCTGGGAGTCTTGAGGGGCTGCAGGGGCCTGGGGATTAGAGGGGTCTCAGGGACTGCAGGGATCTCAGGAACTGTGAGGATCTTGGGTGCTCTGAGGGTCTCAGGGACTGTGGGGGTCTCAGGGACTTCAGGGGTCTCAGGTGCTGTGGGGGTCTCAGGGACTGTGGGCATCTCAGGAACTGTGAGGATCTTGGGTGCTCTGAGGGTCTCAGGGACTGTGAGGGTCTCAGGGACTTTGGGGGTCTCAGGGATTTTGGGGGTCTCAGGTGCTGTGGGGGTCTCAGGGACTGTGAGGATCTTGAGTGCTGTGGGGGTCTCAGGGACTTTGGGGGTCTCAGGGA